>OY998242.1:29724280-30324280 GCA_963922005.1 Cornus suecica
GGGAGGATATTGCCCAGTCCGATGACAACGGCGTTATGATGGTCATCTCCCAGAAGGGAAAATATAAGGTCGAGAATGACGAGGATCTTTGCAAGAGAGTGCGCAAGGCTGATGGAAGCTACGTTTACCAGTTGTGACTGTGCGAGGGGCCGGACGCCCCAGTGCAGGCGCACGACCCCTGCGATGACCATTTTCTGGCGGAGATAGCCATTCCCATCGAGGATTCAGTGAGGCAGGATGATCAGCAATCAGGTCTAGCTGCAGCCCAGAAAAAGGGTGTTGAGGAGGTCGATCTGGCTAAGGCAGGGGAACAACCCCGTATGGTTTCCATCAATCGCGATCTATCTGTCGAGTTTAAGGAGCGACTGGTAGGCCTACTCAAAGAGTATCTGGATGTTTTCGCTTGGAGTTACGACCAGATGCCTGGACTTGATCCTGACCTAGTAGTGCACCGTCTGAATGTTGAACCAGGAGTTGTACCAAGGAAGCAGGCTTCCTGAGTATTTGGGTTGGAGATCGAAGGTTAGATTAAGGAGGAGGTCCAACGTTTATTGCAGGCCGGTTTCATCAAGCCCATTCAGCACCCATCATGGTTGGCCAACGTGGTCCCTGTACGAAAGAAGAATGGAAAGGTTCGGGTCTGCATCGATTTCAGGGACATCAACAAGGCGTGCTCAAAGGACCAGTTTCCATTACCGAACGTCGACGCCATTGTGGATGTCACTGCCAGGCTCGGGATGTTCTCTTTTATGGACGGTTTTAGTGGTTACAATAAAATCAGGATGTCCTAAGAGGACGCACCCAAAACCGTTTTTTGCACTCCAATGGGGAACTTTCATTTCACTGTAATGCCATTTGGACTAAAGAACGCTGGAGCGACTTACCAAAGGGCTATGACTGCTAACTTCCATGACATGATCCACGAGTCTGTTAAGTGCTATGTTGACGATCTGGCAGTCAAGTCGAAGCTGCCAACGGACCACATCAATGATTTAAGGAAGGTCTTCGACAGGTGTAGGCATTACCAGCTGAAGATGAACCCAGAAAAATGCGTTTTTAGTGTGACAAGAGGGAACTTCTTGGGATTCATCGTGCATCAGCGGGGTATTGAGGTCGATGGTGACAAAACGGCGTCTATCATCGCTCTGGATCCACCGCGCTCATTGAAGCATCTTAGAGGATTTATTGGCAATATCTCCTACTTACGACGCTTCATTCCTGATCTCGCCGAGCTCATGTAGTCGTTTTTACCTCTTCTTAAGAAGAACGTTGTTTATGTTTGGACCCCTGAGTGCCAGCAGAGCTTTGAGGCCATCAAGAGGATCCTGGCTGCACCGGAAACCATGACTGCACCCAGGCGAGGAGTGCCCCTCCGACTCTACGTTTCAGCGACTGATCATTCACTAAGGGCAATCCTCGCCCAGGAGGAGGATGAGCGTGAACGACCTATCTATTATGCTAGTAGGGTTATCCGTGGTGCTGAACTTCGGTACACTGCAGTTGAGAAACAATGTCTTGCGTCGGTTTTCGCTGCAAAGAAGTTCTGGCATTACTTGTCTACGTACACTGTGGAACTAATGACTAAAAGTGAACCGGTACGCTACATGGTGACCCAACCTCCTTCTGGTGGATGTCTGACCAAGTGGTTAATGGGTTTCTTAGGAATCGACATTCAGTGTGTTTAACCCACAACCATCAAAGGCCAAGCGTTAGCGGACCTTCTATCTCACTCTTCTTGTAGCCAGGGCTCGACCGACTTGATGATGGCCGAGGCCGAGGAATGGGAGTTGTCATTCGATGGAGCATCCACTGCTCGTAATGGTGGGGTCGGTATTGTTCTCACACCGAGTGGTGGAAGGCCCCAGGTCCATCTTTCTTATCAGTTGGATTTTCCATGCTCCAACAACGAGGTCGAGTATAAGGCATTGATTTTGGGGCTGAGAGAAGCACAAAGACGGGGTATCCGGCGCTTAAAGGTCAAAGGAGACTCTCAACTCATCATCAAGCAGGTCACATGCGAGTTCGCTGTGAAGGAAGCCAACCTTCCTCCTTATCGTACCCAGGCGCAGCTGTTGTTTAAGCATTTCGACGCCGTGGAGTTCACCCATGTTTCTAGATGTAGGAACCGCTTCCTCAACGCTCTGGCATCAAAGATTAGACTTGAGCAGGACGACTTATCACTGGAGGTGCGAAAGTGTTCTACCCCCGCGATGGCGGAAGGTTCCGACTCGATAAGGGTCGATGATTGGCAAGTCTCTATCATGGAAGGCTTGTTAAAAGAGGGTTTCAACAGGACAACAACTAAAGGATTTGTACTTATCAAAGGGGACCTCTACTTCAAGGGGCCCGAGGGTGTACTAGCTCGATGTGTCTCCGAGGAGGAAGGTGCCACCATTCTTGAGGAGACTCACCGGATTGTATGCGGCATAGAGGACGTTATTCTTTACCGGAGGATCCAATGCAAAGGTTTCTATTGGCCCAGTATGATGGCAGCCGCTAAGGTCGTTCAAAGGAGCTGTGTTCTCTATGCTCGCACCCCTCAAGGTGATGAGGGTGCTTTTCAGGCCGACTTGTCTGACTGGCAAAAGCCGTACATCGACTTCCTTTAAGAGGGCAAGCTACCCGACCACCGAATGGATGCGACACCTGTCAGGAAGAAGGCAACACGTTTCTTCCTCCTTAAAGGTACCTTTTATCGCAAAGGATTCTGTGGGAAGCCGTTGAAATGCATCAAACATGAGGAGGCCACCATTGTCATGACTGAGGAGCACTAGCGTGACCATCAGGGCGGCGCAAAGTTGTACCAACACTTGGTTACCTATGGTTATTATTAGCCCACGATGGAGAATGACACTGCCACTCACGTACGACGGTGTGAGGCTTGTCAGAAGCATGGCAACCTTATCCACGCACCTGCTGTTAGCCTTCGTTCTTTATCCACGCCTTGGTTGTTCCATACTTGGGCATTGGACATTGTCAGACCCATCACCCCCAAGTCCGGAGGCCACGTCTGGATCTTGGCAGCTACCGATCTCTTCACCAAATGGGTTGAGGATGTTCCATTAAGGCGGGTTGTGGCGACTGTTATGGTCAGGTTTATAAAGGAGCAGATCATTTGTCGGTTCGGGGTGCCACACATCATCCTGTCCGACAATGGACGCCCTTTGTGAACAAGGACGTAGGGACACTTTTAGAGCAGTATCAGGTGTTGCATCACACTTCCACGCCTTACTACCCCAAGGGCAATGGCCAGGCTGAGGCCACCAACAAGACGTTGATTCGGATCCTGAGCAAGATGCTGCATGATCATGGCAAGGGTTGGGTTGATCAGTTACCAATGGCTCTATGTGCTTATTGTACTTTCAAGCAACGGGCAACCCAGGAGACTCCGTTCGACTTAGTATATGGAATCGATGCCGTATTACCCGAGGAGTTGGTGGTGCTGTCTGCACGTTTCGCGACCTCATGTGGGCTGATGGTGGTCAGCAAAGGTGATGTATTAGAAGTCTTGGATGAGAGGAGGGATGCTGCATCAGCAGTGTCACAGAAGTATAGGACCATGATTGCAAGGGCCTATAATACTTCTGTCAGAGAAAAGGTTTTCGCTAAGGGAGACTTAGTCCTGAAAACGGTTGGCGTTGTGATGAGGGGCCAAAACCCAAGGAAATTCGTACCCAACTGGGAAGGACCTTACACCGTAGCCAAAGCCTCACCCAACGGTTATTATGAGTTGACCGAGGTTGGAACCGGATTCAGGACTGGCCCCCTTAACGCCAAGTGGATGAAAAGATTTTATCCTTAAGGAAATCTCATCAGACCACCTCTGACTTAGTCGCGCTTCATCCAAGATGTTCTATTTCTTCTCTTCATTTCTTTATTCCCTTATTTTTCTTGCTTAAGTTAGTTAGGTTGTCAGAAGAGTTGGATCTTTTCCTCTCAACCTTCTGTCCCTTTATTAGAGTTATTTCTTTTAGTTAAGTTCTCTGCACAAAGGAGTCGCAACATATATGTAGGCATACATGTAAAGAAAAAAAGAAAAAAATATAGAGACAAATCTTTACTTAATGGAAGATATTTTATTCACAAAAGGCATGTGTTACATTTTTCTGATTACAAGTGTTATTTTAAAGTAAATATCACATAAGATTAGGCTCAAGCCTCTATTAGGGCGAAAAATTCAATACAGGAGAATAACCTTGAACGTGTGATTTAGTCTTCTCTTCTGTGCAAGGTTCACAAGAAGGCACATGTGCCCCGACGGCGTCTCCCCTTTTTATCTACTCGCACAAGCAACTGCCAAGCCTGCGCCTTCCATGTTACAACCTGCACATTTAAAAAAAAAAAACCACAACAAACAAACAAAACAGAACAAGGCATATGCAAAACCAAAATAACATTCATAAATAGGCATTAGATTAAACAAACTGTTAGATAACAAAAATATGTCACTAAAAAAAAGAGTGCAATGTTGAGCATGCCAAGGCACGCTTCCCAAAAGAATAGTCAGGCCCGCCTTCAGGTAGGCGCAGTATTGTACCTGTGTTAAAGTTTACATGTTCCAAAATATATCATCAAAATTATATAACTGTGTGAAACTGTTTCTAATGGCAAAAAAAAAGAAGATTGTTTTTGAGTATTTGCAGGATTCAGATAACAGAATGGATCTTCAGGGCAAGAGGAAAGGATCGGTATCCCTCACACGGTCCACCACCCATTGCTCATCAGCGGCCTCCAGTAGCCGAACAGCCTCCACCTCCTTGTGCGCCACCTCAGCGTCGTTCTTTGCAGCATTCTCCAACAGCACTTCGGCGTCCCTCCTCATTTGGGTTGCCTCTTCCCTGAGTTTCACAGATTTTTCATGGGCGTTCTCACCAGCGAGCCGCAGGACACCGTCGTCATCCCTTGCCTCGATATTATTCATCCTCTCAGTGAACCAGTCCATATTGATGCCAAATTGCACATCCTGGGCAGCCAGCCTCCTGGCTCCATCCAGGTCCTGTAGAGTCGCATCCCCTACAATGGCCCTGACCACCTGCTGGAAGAACCGAGCGAGCCCATCAAACATAGGTTACAGGGTTTGTTCGAAGGCTATTTTGAAGCCATCAAACATCCCAGGATGGGCGATGGCAAGGCGATTAAGAGTCGGAATGGAGTTTCCATTGCAGTAGAAGCCCCTCCATTTAGGCAAGTCTGGTGGACCAAGCTCAGGCATGGGGTTTCCCGCCTGAGGAACTAAACCGCCCGGAACACCGGTGGGCCTAGGGTCTGCGGTGGCAGTTTGACGTGGAGTACTTCTGGGAGTCTGACGGGGAGAACTCTCAGGGACACGAGGGGAAGCCGAACGGTCACCCTTGGGAGGATCAATTACCCCCTCATCAGAGAACACTTCAACATGGACTGAGTTTAAAGGGGCTGAAGAAGGAGACTTGAATGCACTGGATTTGCGGGCAGAACGCCGTGGTTTCTTCGCTGCCGGACCGAGAGGATTTGGGGACACCAGTCTCTTGGGACGTCGTTGTCCTAAGGGAACTTCATCCTGACTGTCCCCCTTCTCTGGAATAGGGGTTTTCCTAGCAAGGACACTCCTCTTGAAGCAATCTGCAAGAGGAACACCATTATCACTGGAAGATGAAGAGGAAGTGTAAAGAGGGAGATTGGTCTTCTTTATGGCCACCATTTTCTCTCTCTCTCTCTTTCTTTTTTGTCTCTAAACTTATTTTTTTCTATCTGATTCTCCCTTCTAAAGATATCTAAGACTTGTGGTTGAAATGTGAATGAAAAATAGGTGTTCGCTTCGAAAAATAATATTCATCATCGGCCGAATAGCAGGGCCAATAATAATCATTATTTTCGTAGGATTCCGAAAAATTATAATCATCGGCCGAATAGTAGGGCCGATAATATTCTTCGTATCCGTAGGGTGCGGGTGTGTCAGAACCGGTGACAAAGTTCAACCGGTTCAAAAGGAACGAATTTTCGTCTCTTTTGAACATGTGGAATAGAATCAGGCGATTTACGAGAGAGAAAACTCAACTCTCGTGAAGGGTTCTGATTGCCTCAGCAAAGAGGACTTTTGGGTAACCAAAAGAAATTGTGAAAGGAATTGAAATATACTGATATTGAAGGAAAACAAATAAATGACTGGGAATGTAAATTTGCAGGAACGTAAATTTGGTATTGAAAGAAAGCAAATAAATGACTGCATAATGATAAAAGTGTATTTGATCATGGACCTCTGTAACAGAGGTATACGTACATTATTTATAATGAAACAATCCTAAACATAAACTAGAAATAAATAAATAAAAGATAAAAACAACCTAAATTCTAATCTTATCTAAACACTTTCACCAACTCAACTACAACTCTTTTTTCAAAAGTGTCCAATACTCCACAAACTTTGTAATCTTCTAATCTTAATCAACTTCATGATATGACACATTTTCAACCCATCTTCTAACCTATTTTCGCATCCCAATTCGCAGCCCAAAAACAACCCAATTTTGGCCCATTTCGCAGCCTAATTTCTGCCCAGTTTAAGCCCAAATTCTAGCCTGAAAAATAGCCCAGTTTAGGCCCGAAACAGTCCAGTTTTGGCCCATTTTCAGCCCGCTTTGCAGCCCAGTTTTCGGCCCATTTCCTAGCCCAAATTAGGCCTGAAAATAGCTCAATTTCTGGTCCGAAAATCACCCCAGTTCTGCCCAATTTTCGGCCTAGTATCGGTCTGCTTCCGTTGCCATGTGTTGGCTCATTTAGGGTGTCAACAATGCCCCCCAATTCTAACACCATTTTTGCTCGAAAAAATGGTGGTTGAAATTTTTCTTTAGCCCAAAATGACGCCAACACATTCTTGTATCAACCTTCCTTGCCCCCCGAGTCCGCCACTTGGAAAGAAAAATAAAATTGAGTTGGCTCAGTGCTTTATTATTTAGGACCAACAATAAAGTGGTCTTTATTTCCCTAATCCTAATTCTAACTAGGTCAAAAAAATTAACGTTCATTGACAGTGGATCAATGAACCCATACAAAACCTCAATACTCAAAACTTTAAATTCTTAAAGTGGGAAGAAAATACGATCGGTCGGAATTAAACAATTGTGCAAAGTTATGTTAACCGATCTTATTGCCGGTTCCATTCGAAGAATGGCACAATACCCATGAAAAATTTTCACGGCAACTACTCTTGAAAGTTTATATCTTTTTATAATTTCAATTGTATTTACTGAAATTATAAAATATGAAGTTTTGCCTTCAATAAGATTTTTCTCATCGGTCGAAAACCAACTATTTTCAGCCGCTTTAAAGCCAACTTTGGTCGCTGGAGGTCTGATATTAGCCGCTGCCATTTCGACATCAGCTATTGCCATTTCTGCTGCTGAAAAACCGGTTTCTACCACTGTAATTTTGATTAGATTTATTTTTTTATTTTTGGCCTGATTATCTTCGCTGGCCAAAACCCTTCCAATTGGTTGAGTTTCGGCCAATACTTTATTGGATAGATTGATATCAACTATGTTTTGAAACTCTTGCCTTAATTTAACAATTTCAGCTTAAAGCCTCTGATGATATGTTTTCTCCTTATCAAGATTTGTTTGCACTTGTCGAGCGATTTCCTTCAATTGTAGGATTTCAACTGCACGTGCGGCCTTTGAACCTTGTGGTGGCATGTTTGTAATATTCTCTCGGCTATCTAGCGGTGTCTCACTGGGCATGCCAATTGTTCGCTCCGAAAATTAATATTCATCATCGGCCGAATAGCAGGGCCGATAATAATCACTATTTTCGTAGGATTCCGAAAAATAATAATCATCGACCGAATAGTAGGGCCGATAATATTCTTCATATCCGTAGGGTGCGGGCGTGCCAGAACCGGTGACGGAGTTCAACCGGTTCAAAAGGAACGGATTTTCGTCTCTTTTGAACATGTGAAATAGAATCAGGCGATTTACGAGAGAGAGAACTCAACTCTCGTGAAGGGTTCTGATTGCCTCAGCAAAGAGAACTTTTGGGTAACCAAAATAAATTGCGAAAGGAATTGAAAATGTGCAATGACATGGAATTGAAATAAACTGATATTGAAGGAAAACAAATAAATGACTGGGAATGTAAAAGACGATAAAAGTAAAATATAAAGGAAAAATGCTATTGTAGCAGAAACATTTTTGTATTGGTCGTGGACCTCTGTAACAGAGGTATACGTACATTATTTATAATAAAACAATCCTAAACATAAACTAGAAATAAATAAATAAAAGATAAAAACAACCTAAATTCTAATCCTATCTAAACACTTTCACCAACTCAACTACAACTCTTTTTCAAAAGTGTCCAATACTCCACAAACTTTGTAATCTTCTAATCTTAATCAACTTCATGATATGACACATTTTCGACCCATCTTCTAACCTATTTTCGCAGCCCAAAAACAACCCAATTTTGGCCCATTTCGCAGCCCAATTTTTGCCCAGTTTAAGCCCAAATTCTAGCCTGAAAAATAGTCCAGTTTAGGTCCGAAACAATCCAGTTTTGGCCCATTTTCAACCCGCTTTGCAGCCCAGTTTTTGGCCCATTTTCCAGCCCAAATTAGGCCTGAAAACAGCCTAGTTTCTGGTCCGAAAATCACCCCAATTCTGGCCAATTTTTGGCTTAGTATCGGTGCGCTTCTGTTGCCATGTGTTGGCTCATTTAGGGTGTCAACAACAGGTAAGGGGATGGGGTATTTATACCTGAGCGAATGGACTCTTGAGTTCCTGAAGAATGCGAAACGCCGGATCCTGCATTTAAGGAGGATCCGGTTAAAGCATTTAAATCTTCAGAAGTTGGAATCCTCTGCGCCGCACCACATGGAGTCTTAGTGCGAAGCAGATCCGCATCCTTAAAGACTTCGGCAATGTTGTCAGGAGGAATCGCCAGGTCGGGGGCATCAGTCCTCCTTATCGACGATCTTGTCCTGCTCGCAACCGACGGAGGCTGCGACCCCGAGGAGGCACTTGGCTAAATAAAGGGGGGAAGAAGAAAAATGGAAGGGTTATTTAAAACTTTTACAGGTTTATATTTCGTTCTTTCTGTATAAATATATATAGGTATATGTAAAATAAAGAAAACCCCACTCAATAGGGGGTAATAAATGTACTAATAAATTTCCTTTAAGTACAAGTTTAGATATTTTACATTGATAGATGCACTAGGACGCCTATGGGTAGGAACTAAGGGTCCTGTTTCATCCTGAGTAGGCCTTCGCCTTGATGAGGTCGGACGGTTTTGTGTTGCAGGGGCTTGAGGAATTGGTTGCTCAGGGACTACAGGGGCTTGACCTTATGGAGGTCGTACATCAAAAGGTTCCAATGGGATGGTGCGCACTACCCTTTTTAACCTTGATCTTCGCCTTGGCGGGAACATGTCGCGAGAAAATATCGGCACGTTAGCAATATCATGTCCCACCATATAACTAGGACTTTCTCTAGAAAAAGAGGCAGAAGAATAGTGCACCACCATGTCGTCCTTGTCAATAACCCGAGGCTCACTTCTGCGAGCCAACGACTGGACAAAAGTCTGAAAGGCATCGAGGTTTGACCTCTAGAAGACACCGAATGACGGTGTGATGTCACCGCGACGGAGGCGTGATGGTATAGCAAATGGATGAGGAGGATTGTTTAAGGACGGCAGGCTCCGCGCAAGGAATTTGTCTTAACTAAGGGCGAAACTTAAAGCAGTGGTTGGAGCAGTAGGGACGCCCTAGTCAAAGCCAAATTGACGGTCTACCCGATGAGGATTGTAACTGGCAAGAGGCACGTTGTCCTCAAACCAGGCAGGCAACGAACATTTTCTCAGGACCAACAGGAGTTTAAAATCTGAACGGGGTGAGTTGGGGGCAGGATTGAGCATGCGCGGCTCTTCACCGAATAAGGATTGAACAGGGAAGCCAGGCAGTGTTGCACAATAGGGCCTAAATTGGAATTCGTCTTCCAGGTCCAGCACCAGGCTGAGATTGTCACGGAGGACAATGTCGGACCATCTGGGGGCACGACAGAAGCCCCAAGGATTTTTGAATGGTCTGGCAGCCTCTAGAGTGTATGGTGGGGGAAAGAACTCAGGAAAACACTCCATTATGAACAGAGAAAGGAAAAGGCTAGACATAAGCGCTTTCACCTCACAGTGGCCTATCGAGCGGCGCATCCCAGCCACTACCGAGTCGAGTCTTTTGTACAGCGTCCCCAGGAAAAGTGGCCCCAGTGCGATGGTCCTGCCAAGAGCCATATGGGCTGCCAAATTGAAGACCCTCTTGCTCAGGCAATCTTTGGGGCGCCCTTTGAACACATGGCGTGCAAGCCAAAATGCCAGAAAGACGGCCAAATGATGGGGACTATCCAGAGGCACGCCTTGGGTATTGTCAGGGCGAAGAGGTCGGCCTGATGCAGGGTATGTGAAAAAGTACCTGGCCTAGTTTGCAAATTTGCACTTGCCTTTCTTCTTCACAGTGGTATTCAGGTAGGCGACATGAGTAAAGGAGGCCTCTAGGAAGTCTACCGTGGCTTGGCACTCTGAAGGAATTGTGTGGGGTCTGAAACTGTGTTTCCCAATCAGAGGTAAGTGCATTAAGGACTTCACATCCTCCAGTGTTGGGGTAAACTCACCCCAGGCGGTAGCAAAAGTATGGGTATCAGTATTCCAACGGGAAATTAGGGCTTGCAAAGAGGGGTTTGAGCGCTGAATGTTGACACGGCGACTTGAATCAATGGTCGTCAGGACTGAGGCACGGCTGAGGGTTTCCACATAGTCTGGCCTTGAAAGAAAGTGCTCGCACCAGTAATCCTACTATGAGATTGGTGTTGTATGGCCTTCAAATTGGAGGTGCGAGTAGGAGAAATCGCCCCTCTCGATGGGAAACCGCATACTCTTCCCCGGCTTCCACTGGGTACCCGATGTGGAGGGGGCATCGCCCTCTAATAGTACGGGCTCGCCCAAAATTGCAGGGTTTGGTTGGTAATGCCTGGCCTGGTACCAGAAGAAGTCGACTTCCTTGCCGAAGAAGGGGGAATGTCGTCATTCGTCGTCACTAGGTACTGTGTCGTCGTGCGCCTTCAAGGGTAGCATGGCTTCCACATAAAAGGGGTCTTTCTTTTTCTCTCTCCTTTTCGCTTTCTCTTTTTCTCTGGTTTTCCTTCTTTCTTCTCTCTCTTTTTTCTTTCTCTTCTTTCTTTCTCTCTCGATTTCACCTTCTCTCCCTCTAATACACTCCTTTTTCAAGCTTTTGCTTTCTCTCATAGTGAAATCAGTAGTTGCAGAGTTGTATACTTAACGGTTTTTGTCCCATTTCCCTAATCTGGAGAGGTATTTATAGGTCACCTCTCTGTGCACTCCCCAACCGTGACTGCACCAATTCCGGGGAGTGGCGTCTAGCGAAGTGTCACCATAATGGGGGCGGCGAAAAGGCACATTTTTGCAGGAGGCTGCCATTATTGCTCTGTCTCACTGCCTTTTTCCATTTCTGTGTTTTGGCACCAATTTATCTTTGAGAAGGAAACTGTTGGTTCAAAATTCTAAACTTACCCTTTTTTATATACTCATATACCTATATATACACACGTGGGTATATGTACACATGTACAGTTTTAAAATAATTATAAAAAAACTTAAAACTTACTTATTATAAAAGAATATATATATTTATGTATACAAATATGTATATATGTACTATTGCAATTTAGTTATTTCCTTATTTTTACCATGTTACTTATGGTGATTACTAATCAAAATTAAAACCCCTTTTTGGAAAATTACTATCATACCCTTCCATGAGGTTCTTAAAGCATATGTGCTTGCAAAAAAAAAATGGTTGTTTGCCTTTTCCTTTATTTGGCTTTGTTCTACTTCTTTATTTCTCATTAATATATATATTTTTTCATGTCCACATCTTTACATTTCATGTTTGTACTATTTATTTTCTTTTAAATTTCATTTCATTTTTGTTTCTTTTACCTTGTCATTACTTATTTTCATTCCTTGTTGTCGTCTTTACCGTTCATTTGACCATCTCTACTTTTCTACTCTATTTAATACTTTTCAGATCATATTTTTAATATACGTATGTACGCTATAAATATGTATCCATATATATAAATAAGGACAATGGGAATATAAATATTGTATATACGAGGCATGCTGTGTGCATGCAAGCCCAACTTCGAGGTGGTGTCTCGCATGAACAGGGGGTAAATTGTAGGCATAGGTATTATTTTAGGGTGCACTCGACTCGTAGAGGGGTCTCATTTAGGTTATTGGGCTACTGGGTAGAGCCTCGGACCCGCCCCACTGAAGTTGGTATACGGGTTGACCCAATGTGTCCGATTTAGAGGCAGATTACTCGTGGCAACTCAAAAGCCTTCTAAAGGTGGTCCTATTGTGGCAGCGCACCTGTGGAGCTGAAGAGCGTACACGGGAGTAGTACCTTCATGGTCTACGGGTCCTCATGACATAGCAGTCTCTCAAGGGCGTTTACCACCATTTCTGCACACCTCTAGCGGTATATGCATGTACTGCGAAGGCTATTGGGGAGTGATCCGTTGCACGACTGATCCGGTTGTGGCCACAGATGCTGCGTAGCCGTGACACGTGGACAACGCGACAACATCCTCACATTTTGAAGGGATTGGAAAGAGCATGTGACATGGAGGCTTGGAGTGTAGTCTAGTGATAATAAAGGCTCATAATGTGAATTCTACCCATTATTCATAATGTGGAAAGAAGTCTCCTTATAGGCCCACATTATGGCCCTCATCACTTATTAGAGAAATATGGAGCATTGGTAGGACTTGGGGACCACTACAATTATGGCAACATTTGAATCCAAGTCACCTATAAATAGAGGGCAATATGGCATTTCCTAGGGATCATCTCCTCTCTTTCGGCTGACTCACTCTCACACAACATTCCCTTTCCTTTTCTTCTCTCTTTGCTTGGAGGCTACTCCTTCAAGGACGACTACCATTTTTTCTCTGTTTTTGGCTTCCTCTGTGTTTCGGCCATAGAGCTCTGATTTTCGCCTTATTCACGTCTGACCCTTCTCCTCTACTTGCTTCTGTCTTCTCCATTTCTTGGTCTTTAGCTATTTTGGGGGTATTTCACTTCTTGGGGCTTTTGTGGTTTAGATCTATCAATGCTCACTACTAATTCTCTAATTGTGATGAGGCTACACTCTTTGCTCTTCTCCACCATCTTTTTCCTCTCTTTTTCTTCTCTTCGCTTGAGATTTTCGATCATGGATTGTGACCTCTTTGTTTTGACTTGCTAGTGGAGCCTTATCTCCATTTTTCTCTTGTTTATTAACCTTTTTACCCACAGTATTACTCTATATTTCTTTAGTGTATGTCTATTGAAATACCAATTAAAGTTACACTTTTAGAACTAAGTATAGATATAGGTTAGAGATAAAAAATAATAAATTAATACAAAAGTATAGATGAGTATAAATAAAAAATAAGTTTAAACCGGTTATTAGTTTTTATTAGATAACGAATATAGATAAGTAGTAACTATTGATAGATATATACATTTAATGGGAAGATCAAAAAAGTTTTGCAATGATTAATATAAAAATAAATGTTAAATAATAAATAATGTATAGATATATACCTTCTAAGAGCCTTGTACTTTGTAATAGTATATATATAGAAATAGATTGAGTTGAATTTGAGCTTTAAAATATTATTTTGTTTCTCTTAAAAAAAATTTGGCTCTTTTATATGGATAACTCAACCCAATTCTTTTCACCTAAAAAGTCCTAAATTGCATGCAAATAATAGGATCGTTTTGGGTAGGATCAAGATCGTTTTTGGTGGTAGGGATCGTAGGACCGTAAGATCCTACATCATAGGATCGTGATCCTATGGCGATCCTACCCCATGGACGATTTTTGTGGGATCGGGATCGTTTTGGGTTGTAGGATCGTAGAATCTTCCCATAGGATCTCGATCCTAACAACCATGGGGACTATGTAGCACGGACATTGCGAGACAACAAATCTGAAAAAAAACAAAACACGATTTTAATTAGTTGATAATGTACTTTTAAAAACAGAACACAAAATAAAAATATAATTATTATTTATATTAAAATAAATTTAATTATTTTATCCATATAATCATAAAAATATTACTCATTTAAATCTTAAATTTAATTTATTTCATTATTGTTTTCTTAAGTTTTATTTTATATTTTAATTAGTTGATAATGTACTTTTAAGTTATACAAAAGTTAAATAAAAATTATTATGTCGTGTCAACGAAGTGTCTTTAGTCTTGAAGTTTCTAAAACGTGTTCACGAAGTGTCCTAAATGTGTCCATGAAGTGTCTTAAGTGTTAAAGACAACTCTTGTAAGGCCCGTTGTAATTTTATTTATTTAATTATATAAATTAAATGAATTTATATATATTTAAAGAGATATATATATACAACACAACACACATTCACACACCACAGAACACATACACGGACGTATAGACTCGGTCGCCTTCAGCAGGTCGACATTCTTCTTCTTCTTCTTCCTTGATGATTCAGAGAGAGAGATAGAGATCAGGAGAGATGAGGGATAAGGGGTTGCAGCGAGAGAGGGAGGGCATCGCCTTTTGTTAGAGAGGAGAGGAAGTCGCCGGAGGCAGAGAAAAGGAACGATGACTGTTGCGGCGTCGGTGGTGCGGTTGTGGTGCGGCGTCGCAGGTGGTGGCGGCGGCATTAAAGAGGCTGGGTGGCGCAGTGGTGGCAGCGGCTAGAGCCTCGCGCGAGAGCAACCCTTGGGGCGAGTTCGGCCGGTTCTTGCGATGATGTTTCGGCAATGATCGCTATTTCGTTTCGCGTGCCCTTCGGAGGGTTGATGGGTATTTACCTCGTGTATGTCATATCCGAATTTGGGAGAATTTCGTTGAATGGTTTGGCGTAGATCACGATTTTTAGGTGAGTTGACATTTTTTATTTCGTGTTGATATGGTTGACCTAACGTTTGTAGATTTTAATCATATTTTAATATGTTGGTCTAGGCACTGTGGTGGTTGTTTTAACGCATCGTGGGTCAAATCGGGCTAGTGGTGAGAAAATATTTTTAGGGTTTGGGTCAAAAATCGGTATTGGTTCGTCGTCGCGTTTGTGCACGTTTCTATAGGTAGGGAAACCGTTGTTTAATTTCTTGAGGCCCCGTTTGGTAACCGGTCTGGTTCGATTACCTCTGGTCTGGTATGGTCTGGTCTGGGTGATGTTCTGAAATTCTGTTTGGTAAGCGGTCTTGGTATGAAGAAACTGGAACCGAACCATGTTTGACAAACTGTTTGGTTCCAAACTTCTTTGAATCAGACCATATTTGGCAAACTTGTATGGTCTTAAATTTATAGTAAACTGTGAAAATATGGAATATACTTTATATGATGTAATAACCTTAAAACCCACACATTTAATTTGTAAACATTTGTTAAAGTCTTTTTGATTGATTTTTATTATGTATTTCTTACATAATAATGTTATATTGGTTTTGTAAAAATTTCTTAGAGTATGATTATTGCACTCCAATTATCAAATATAACAACAAATAGGTTTATACAAGCCACATTTTTTATTATATAAAAATTACGATAACATAAATTTCACAAGTCACACACTAATATTACATAATAACTTAAACTGTCGATAACATGTCAATAATGCACCCTGATATTTTGGGTTTTAAAAAAACATTATTATTTATCATTTAGTATTTAATATTTATTTATTATTTATTATAATATATATTTATTTATTATAATTTTTATATATTATTTAATTCATTTAATTTATTATTTATTAATTTATTTTTATTTGTTTATAAATATATTTTATTAATTTATTAATGTATTTATTTATTTATTATTATTTTTATGTATTATTTAATTTATTTTATTTCATTTAGTTTGTTTATTATTTAATTTATTAATTATTATTATGAATTATTTAATTATTTTTGTTTATTATTCATTTTTTTATAAATATAATTCATTTAATTTATTATTTATATTATTATTTATTTATTCATTTATTTTAATTAATTTATAAATATATTTTATTCATTTATTATTTATATTATTATCTACTCATTCATTTATTTTTCTTATTATATTTATTCATTTATTATTATTTATATGTATTATTTAATTCATTTTTCTTATTATTTATTTATTTATTTTTATTTTATGTATTATTTAATTCATTTTTCTTATTATTCATTTATTTATTCTTATTTTTCTATATTATTTAATTCATTTTGATTATTATTTATTACTATTTTTTCATTGATTTTTATTTGTCTCTAAATATATTTTATTAATTTATTAATTATTATTATGTATATTTATTTCATTTTGTTTATTATTCATTTTTTTACAAATATAATTCATTTAATTTATTATTTATATTATTATTTATTCATTTATTTTAATTAATTTATAAATATATTTTATTTATTTATTATTTATATTATTGTTTATTATTTATTATTATATTTAATCATTTATTATTATTATTTTTGAATTATTTAATTCAATTTTGTAATTATTATTATTTTTTATTTTTTTATGTATTATTTAATTCATTTTGATTATTATTAATTATTTTTATTTTATTAGTTTTATTATTAATTTATCATTTATTATGATTTATTAATTCATTTAATTAATTTATAAATATATTTAATTAATTTATTATTATATATATTTATTATAAATATATTTTATTATTCATTATTTTTTTTATTTTTTATGCAATTATTTATATTAATTTTTAATTTAATTTATCATTTATATTATTATTTTATTCATAAATATATTTTATTTTATTTATATTCATATTTATTCATTTATTTTTATTCATTTATTATTATTATTATTATTATTATTTTATTCATAAATATATTTTATTTTTATTTATTTTTATTTATTCATTTATTTTTATTAATTAATTATTTTTATTTTTATTTTTATGTACGATTTAATTCATTTTATTTATTATTCATTATTTTATTTTTTTATTTTTGTGTTTTGGTTTAGATATTTATTAGATGTGGTTCAATTATTGAAGGATATTTTGATTAGATTTTTGATAGATTTTGTAACTAGACCAAATAGAACGACCCAAAATTGTGGTCCTAAAAAATGTCATTTTTGGTTCAATTTGGTTCAAAACAAACATGGTTTGGTCTCAAAAAAACATGACCAGACCAGAAAAATTGGACTATAACCAGTAAACAAACAGGGCCTAAAGTTCACGCACTATGGGCGTGTGAAATTATGGTGGTGTTATTTGAAAATTCGATTGCTTGGGAATTTATTTTAATGAATTTAAATTGAAAGGAATGAAAACATCATGATTAAATGATAAATAAATTAATTGAATTAATTGTGAAAGTAAAGAAATAAATTAAATAAGTATTATTGAGAGTTGACGTGTTTCGTGCTTATATGATTTTATTATAGTTTGTTGCGTATGTATTTAATTGACTTTATTATTTAAAAGGTAATTAAATAATAAATTGTAATTATTGAGAACTGACGATAGGATGATGTGTACACGCCTATGTGATTTTATTCGAGCATGCTATGTTTATAATAAATTAAATGTATTTGAAAATCATGCTTGTATGCATAGGGTACTATCGATAATATGATGGTACTATTATATGTCATATTCATTTCATGAGCATGTAGTCTGTGAGAGACGAGAGATGCATGATTTTATTGAGCATTAGACGTCGGGGTACGACCATCTTGGTGTAGGGATTCCAGGGTACGGAGATTCTGCCTGTTCCTAGGACTTCGGAGTTGGGCCACCTAGATGAGTCATCGTACGTGTGTTTGTCATACAGTGTGTGACTGCAGGGTAGCAGTGTGAGCTACGCCTGAGATTTGGTTTCCGCGTTACGATAGGGATTCCAAGAGATGAAATTGCCCGTTTGTTCCTAGGACTCCGAGTTACGGACATCCTAGATGAGTCACGTACAGGATGATGACTGCAGGTTAGCAGTTGGTCGTACAGGATGACTACATGGTAGTAGAGAGAGCTACGCTTGAGACTCGTGTCTGGAAATATAGGTAGACATGGACATGCATCATTATTCTTACATCATTTCATGATATCATTGGTTGAGATGTTCTATATATATAAACTTGCTCTACAATTTTCTTACTATTGTTATAGCTGGACTAATGAGTGTTCAGGGTGTCGAGTTATGGATCTCACGGGTATATAGACTGAAACGAAATGTATATTCTATCTTTGTTCCAGGATGGGATCCAGTTTTGGTTTTGGGAAGAGCCAGTTAGTCTCGCCAGTTAGGGCGGAGACAGGGCGTTTCCTTGCTGAGCATTGTGAGCTCATTTCCCCTTGTGTTTATTATTTTTAGGTTATGTGACCGGACATGGTCGGATGTGATTGTTGTAATGTTGTTGACATGTAGGGACCTACCGTTACGTTTTGATGTTCAGGTCATGTTTAGGGCTAGCTGCGTTTACCTTACATTTTTGGTTTAACGTATTATTCTTTTGGCACCTACGGGTGTATTGGTCTCTATCTATTGTCAGGTTGACACTTACTTCATTTGTGTTGGGTGTTATCATGTGCATTTTAGACTGTGCGTATGTTATGGGGCTTAGAGAGGTAGCGGTTCTGTTGTGTCGTCGATCCTGGTCCTTTGTGATATGTATGGGGTGGTTTTTCCGTTGTTTAGGATTTATATATGTTGAATTACAGGGTGTATGGAGTGGACCTTATGGTTTCTTGTACAGATGGAACTCTGCCCATTTTTTGTTAGATTTGCTAGGTGGCGCTCGAGTGATCCTAAACTCTAGTACGGGAGGTCCTTAGGATTTTGGGACTTTACAACTCTAATTGTGTGGACACGCGTCAAACACGTGTTCGAGACGTGTCCGCGTGTCTGACACATGTACAACAACCTCAGATTACCTCATCTCCGTTAATTATTCTTCAAATCTGTGAATTGAAATAATTAAACTACTAAATTGACTTTAATTTAACTTTTAAAATTATTGAAGTAACTATTATTTAATTTTTGGGTTACAGAGAAATGGGGTTCTCCCTTGAGAGCTTGTAAGAACCATAACATTTTGTGATTCATTGATAAATGTACTTTGATTCTCTATCAAAACTAATGCGGGGCCTTTAACATAAAATGTTTAAAGCTAAATCGTTTGAAGTTTGGGTACAACATGTACTCTTTCTACTACTATGTTACAATTCATGTATATACACACACACACGCAAGGACGAACTTAATATAGGAGTAGTCGGTACGGATGACAATTTGCCCCACCCATCCGGCTACCCGCCCCGCCTACCCTGCTCTGTTTATAGTTGTTTTGGGTGTCCCATTTATATTATATAGGCAGGAATGGGGTTGGGAAAAAAAAAACCCGCATACATGGTGCGGGGACGGTTTTAAGTGTACTCGCCCCGTCTCGTTTAGACATATTATAATATACATATATATATATGTATAGTAAATAAAAAATAAGTATAATTCACTAATTCTAAACTCTATTTTTGCTCTTGTCTAAATTGAAGTGAATCTAATATTGAATAATCTTCTTTTTTTGTTGTTATTTTTAATATAATGTATTTTGATAAGATCTAAATTAGTCTTAGCACAATTTAAAACAAAAAGCCTAATATAATTACACAATTTAAGACTTTCCATAGGTCTAAAAAATAAAAATATAAAACAATTGCTTTCCATAGTTAAAAAGAAAAGAAAATTAATTTCTTTAACAATCCAATTCGTTCTAAATCATAATTCAATTTCACAATTTAGGGCCCAAGATTTTATATTTCACTTACTATTACTATAGACTAAAAAAAAAATTAATTTTTCAATCCAATCAAATTAATGTCTAATAAGATCAAACCATTATTTTGATTTAAGGTTAGAAGATTCTTGTCGCACTCACACAACATTTACAGATTATACTTAGGATTCTTGCAATTGCCACACTCGTACAACGGTAACAATATTTTACGCGATTACACTTAGGGATCTTGTAACTACCGCACTCACACTATAACAATTTTTCATGACAACACCAAGATGAATGTTGTTTTCAATTTTTTCAACATTAATCTATTTAATATATTTCTTTAATAAATTTTAAGTGAGTGAAGTCTTACGTATAAAGTACTTCACATTTGATCTCGCCTACGACCCTTACGTATTTTCGGGATTCCAAGGCCGACCTTGCTTAAAATAATGATTATTATTACATATAACTTTGTGATAATTTCACATAACCATTAAAATTCATATATATCCATAAACATTAGTATAGTATATATATACTCCAATAATACAAAATAAGAGGAGGTTATCCTCTTTTTTTTTACCAAAAATAAATACTCTTGAAACAATTGTGGATCAAACATAATTCAGTTGGAACTTGGATGGTGACAAATTGACCCAAGAAAGACAAAATGGTTACATGGTTCAATTTCTGGATTATAGTGCCTTAGCCAAGCCAGCCCAAGCTTCATTGTGCCCGGCCCATACAATTCAAGTTGGTTAATGTATATTTTCTGTTAAGATTAATTTTAAACTTTGGTGTTTTCTTAGATAAAATTGACACTTAGTGCGTGTTTGGTAGACGATGTAGTGTTGGTTTTTGGTTTTGGTTTGGTTGGAATTGGTGTGGTTTTATTTTGGTTCCAAATCATGTTTGGTGCAGATGGTTTTGGTGTGAGAAAAAGTGATGCTGAAAAACCAAACCATGTTTGGTAGAGTTGGTATGGGTTGAAATTCTGAATATTAATATATTATATATATTAATATTAATATATTTTAATATATTAATTAATATATTAATATTAATATATATAATATATTAATATATTAAAATATATTAATATTAATATATATAATATATTAATATATTTTAATATATTAATTAATATATTAATATAGGAGTTTCACATTTTATTTATTAATATATATTAAAATATATTAATATTAATATATTAAAATATATTATATATTAAAAATGATATATATATATATATAATATATATTTCGGATTGCTACAGTGTTGCTACAGTAGCTGCACCAAACCAAAATCATCAAAAATAATGGTTCCAAATTCCTTCACAAAGTTGGCACCATGGAGTTGCTACAATGTTGGTACTAAATTTCCACACCATTTACCAAACATGGTTTGGTGCTATTTTTTCAAACCAAACCCAAAAATTTGGCTTCATTCCCTCTACCAAACATGCATTTAATTACTAAAAGTGTTTTGAATCGAACTTTAAGTGTTGAAATTATTATCTAAAATAAAAAAGAAATTTGAACTTTATGATTTTTTAGCAATAAATGTTTAATATAAGTTGTGGTTATGTTCGCTCCAAAAAATAATCGGCTGAATAGTAAGGACGATTATATTCATTTTCGTAGGATGCGAGCGTGCCAGAACCGGTGACGGAGTTCAACCAGTTCAAAAGGAACAAGTTTTCGTCTCTTTTGAACATGTGGAATGATAGAATCAGACGATTTGTGCGAGAGAGAACTCAACTCACACAAATAGGTTCTGATTGCGCTAACAAATAGGACTTTTCGTAACCGAAAGAAAAATTGCAAAATGAATAAAAAAGAATTGAATGGTGCAATTGCAAGAAAATTAAAGGACTGAGAATTGAAATAGCACATGGAAAATAAATTTGTATTGAAAGTGCGGATTTGTAAGAAAAATAAATGATATTGAAAGAAATAATATTGAAAAAATGCAGGAATAAAAATAAGGTTGCTAATGTAGTAGAAATAATAAATTTTTAATTTAGTCGGCGACCTTTCTAACAGAGGTCTACATACATTGTTTATAAGACTAAAAGATAACCTAGATACCCTGGAGATAAATTAATAAAACTAAAGAATAAATCAACCTAAATCTAAACCTATTTAAACAAAACATTAATTAGTATAACTCATATTTCTTAGAAGTGTCCAATACTCCACCAATCTTATAGTCTTGATCAACAAGGCTACTTCAATAAGATGAGCTTAACATTGGGCCGAAACTTTTATGCAAAAGAACCCATATTGTTGGCCCATTTCGGCCTAGCTTCTGGCCCATTTTTTAGCCTAACTCCGGCTTAGTTTCTGACCCAGTTTATGGCCCATGATTCTAGCCAGATTTCGGCCCATATTTTCGGCCCAGTTTATGGCCCAACTTTTTGCCCATTTTGGCCCATGTTTTTGGCCAAAATTTGGCCCAATTTGTCCTACATTGCCTTGTCATGTGTTGACTCATTAAGGGTTAAACAATGCCCCCAATTCCAACGCCATTTTGCTTTAAAAATATGGTTGTTGAAATTTTTCTTTAGCCCAAATGATGCCAACAAGTACTCTTGTATCAACCTTCCTTGCCCTATGAGTCTGTCACTTGGAAAGAAAATTAATGAGTAAACTCCCGTGCTTTATTCATTTAGAACCAACATTAAAGTGATATTTATTCCTTTAATCCTAAATCCTAACTAGGTAGAAAATTGTTTAGCGTTCATCGACAATGGATAAATGAACCCGTACAAAACCCCAACACTAACAACTTTAAATTTTTGTAGTGGGGAACAAATATGATCGGCCGAAATTAAATATTTGGGTAGAGTCATGTTAGTTGATCTTATTGCCGGTTCCATTCGAAGAATGACACAATATCCATGAAGATTTTCCGCGGCAAGTGCTCTTGAAAGTTTATATCTTTTTATAATTTCAGTTGAATCGACTGAAATTATAAAAAACGAAGTTCCGCATTCTGTCATATTTTTCTCATAGGCCGAAACCCAACGAGCTTCGGCCATTTTAAAGTCAATTTTTGTCACTGTAAGTCTGATATCAGCCGCTGCAATTCTAACATTAGCTGTTGCAATTTCTGCCGCTGCAAAACCAGTTTCGGCCACTGCAAATTCGACTAGATTGGTTTTGGTCGCTGCAGTTCTAGCCAAATTATTTCTACTGGCCGGAACCCTATCAATTGGCTTAGTTTCGGCCAATCCTTTCTCGGCTAGATCGGTATCGACTGCCTTGTATTTTCCTACACCAGCTCCAGACATTTTGGCATCAACTAAAGAGATTTCGGCCACCTCGTTTATTTCTGCCAAAACTTTAGTTTCAGCAACAATAAATTTTTAACAACCGATGGGGGCTTGTGCAAGTTGGCCTTCGGCTGCTCCCCATGTCTCAAAAGATGTATCGACCGACTTGAGGGATTTGCAAATGTTTTCTTCTTAAGCGTTTGAATCATCTCGGAAAACGCTTTCTCCTCAACAAGACATGCTTCTATCACTCGACGTTCGTCTGCCAATATCCTCAATTGTTGTATGATTTCATCATAGATTGTCTGTGGTGGCACGTCGCAATTCTCTCGGCTACCTAGTGGAGTCCCACCGGGCGTGCCAAAATATATTCGCTCCAAAAAATAATTGGCCGAATAGTAAGGCCAATTATATTCGTTTCCGTATGGTGCGGGCGTGCCAGAACCGGTGACGGAGTTCAACCGGTTTAAAATGAACGAATTTTCGTCTTTTTTGAACATGTGGAATGATAGAATCATGCGATTTGTGCCAGAGAAAAACTCAACTCACACGAATAGGTTCTAATTGCGTCAACAAATAGGATTTTTCGTAACCGAAATAAAAATTGCGAAAAGGATAAAAAAGAATTGAATGGTGCGATTGCAAGAAAATTAAAGGACTGATAATTGAAATAGCATATGGAAAATAAATTTGTATTGAAAGTGCGGATTTTCAAGAAAAATAAATTATATTGAAAATGCAGGACAAGAATTGAAAGGAACAATATTGAAAAATTATAGGAATAAAAATAGGGCTGCTAATGTAGCAGAAATAATACATTTTTAATTTAGTCGGCGACCTCTCTAACATAGATCTACGTACATTATTTATAATACTAAAAGATAACCTAGATACCCTAGAGATAAATTAATAAAACTAAAAGATAAATCAACCTAAATTTAAACTTATTTAAACAAAATATTAATCAGTATAACTCATATTTATTAGAAATGTCAAATACTCCACCAATCTTAGAACCCATATTATTGGCCCAGCTCCTTGGCCCATTTTAGCCCAATTCCGGCCAGTTTCTGAAGTAACTTCTGTCCCAATTTTGGCCCATGTTTCTGGCTAGATTTCAGCCCAATTTATCATCATTTGCCTTGTCATGTGTTGGGTCCTTAACGATGTAAACAGGTTCTGAAAATTACTTAACTTTTTATCTCAATTTTAAACTCTACTTATTAGAATTCAAATTATATTATCAATTATATTATATTAAATAAAAATATATATTAAATGAAATTTCTAATAAGTTATTAGCATAAACCATAAGTAACTTTTATAATATTGAAAATGGAATTTAGTGAAGTTATTAGTGTAGAAATAATTATTTTTATTTTGTTATACATGAAAGATTAGAAATATGATACTAGTGTGGAAATATTGTCGAAACTGAAGAGTGTAATTGGGAATAACACTCGTAAATTCTTAATTACTATATAAATATTTATATAGATATTATAAATATGCTGTATTTATATTATTATAAATATAGCATATTCGCAATCCCTCTCTCCAAGATTGTTCCCCAGAGTTCCAGAATCGTTCGTGATAAACATCTCTCTCCTCTGAGATTGTTCCAATCTTCGAACACATACATACGCATATACAGATACACACATATATATACACACATATATATAAAGGTATTTATACTTTCTCACTCCTACCCCTCGATTCGATTTATGCCCTAGAGTCTCTGTATCATACTTCGCAATTAATTGTTACGAACCCTACGAAATAGAGCGTCCCAAAACCCTAGTTTTTGCAGTTACTTCTAAACTAGGTCTCATCTTTTATTTTGATTTTGATTTTCTGAATTTTTGGGTGCTTATCAGTAATTGATGTGGAACTTAGTTGACATGTTCTGTTGTAATGTTAATTTTACTTTCACACACAGACACATGGGTATCTGATTTATATTGTTTTTTCAGCATAAAAAATTTGAAGATTTGTGGGCAGAGCAACCTTTGAAGCTAAGAAAATGGTTTGTGCTCTCAATTTTGGTCCAATGGGTATATATATATACACATATAAATCTGTCATATTGACAAATTGTTGTATGTTTTGTTCTACAGGCAACTCTTGCTGATTCTTTCCTGGCAGACCTTGATGAATTATCGGATAACGAAGCCGATACTCTTGTGAGTGAATTTATATATACAGATATATAGATATACGTTTTCATTCAGTTTGTTACTTCAAACTTTTATTTGATAGATTTGTTGGTGCCATGTAAGTGATATAAATTTGTATGTATATGAAGGTGTTTGCTTTGGTGGCTCACTGTTTATTTATTGTTGCTTTATCATATTGTGGTATTGGTTGTGATAAGTTTCGTATCTTTCAGAATGAGGATAATGTGGATACAGACAACATGGAAGAAGATGTTAATGGGGACCTCGAGGACATAGAAGCTATTAATTACGATGATCTTGATAGTGTTTCGAAATTGCAGAAAACTCAGCGCTTTGTCGATATTATGCAGGTTGGTTTATCTTTTCCATTGCATTTTTTTAAGAAGTTGAAAAGTTGAAATACCTAATTGATATGTGAACTTCAGTTTCTTATATTTATCCTAGTTTTGTGATTTTTAGAGCAAATATTTTATATTTAATTGCAAAGGATGGACTTAAAATATGCTTGTTTTGCATATCTGTTTGCCTAGGATTTCCCATTTGAGAGCTCCTTTCTATATATATTTCTTACTTATCAACAAAATAAAACTGTAGTGCCTAGGATTCAATTTCCTTTTGCTTTTATTGTGCATAAGCTCTTGTAATAGGTATGATGATTATTGGTTCAGGATTTCAGTGCTTGCTCAATTACCTCTTAGGGGAATTGTATTATGGTAAAATGGTGATATTATGTGTGTTGTTGCAGAAAGTTGAAGATGCACTCGAAAAGGGGTCTGACATGTCAACTAGTGGAATAGTTTTGGAAGATGATCCTGAATACCAGCTGATAGTGGATTGTAACGTGTTGTCTGTTGAGATTGAGAATGAAATTGTTATTATCCACAATTTCATCCGTGACAAGTACCGTTTAAAATTTCCGGAGCTCGAATCACTTGTTCATCACCCCATTGATTACGCTCGAGTGGTTAAGAAGATTGGGAATGAAGTGGATTTAACCCTTGTTGATTTGGAAGGACTTTTACCCTCTGCTATTATTATGGTTGTTTCAGTTACAGCATCCACTACCAGTGGCAAGCCACTTCCAGAAGAAGTCCTCCAAAATACAGTTGATGCATGTGATCGGGCTCTGGCTCTTGATTCAGCAAAGAAGAAAGTCCTTGATTTTGTGGAGAGTAGAATGGGTTATATTGCTCCCAATCTTTCTGCTATTGTTGGGAGTGCTGTTGCGGCAAAACTTATGGGTACTGCTGGTGGTCTAACATCATTAGCTAAGATGCCAGCTTGCAATGTTCAGCTTCTAGGTGCCAAGAGAAAGAACCTGGCTGGTTTTTCCACTGCAACATCCCAATTTCGTGTAGGTTACATCGAGCAAACAGAGATATTTCAGAGCACACCCCCTTCTTTGAGGATGCGTGCATGCCGACTACTGGCTGCAAAGTCTACACTTGCTGCGCGTGTAGATTCCACAAGAGGTGATCCAACTGGGAAGACTGGAAGATTCTTTCGGGAAGAGATCCGTAAAAAAATTGAGAAGTGGCAAGAGCCACCCCCAGCAAAGCAACCCAAACCTCTTCCTGTTCCTGATTCTGAGCCCAAAAAGAAGAGAGGTGGGCGTCGGCTGAGAAAGATGAAGGAAAGGTAGTGTAGTTTTTTTATTTGACTTAATGAATAAAATGCTCTCTGTCTGTTTTTCTGTCTCTCCCTCTCCTTCTCTCTCATAACTGTTCTTATCAGTTTGTGTGTCAATTAACCATTTATATCGCAGGTATGCTATAACGGACATGAGGAAGCTGGCAAATCGGATGCGATTTGGAGTTCCTGAAGAGAGTTCTTTAGGTAATTTTTTTGGACTTGAGGTTATCTAGAATTATGGGTAGTTGTACCTATTTATTGGATTAATTGCATATAATTTTGACATGTTTCTTACTGCATTTCGCTGGTTAGATCTACCTTTGACATGTTTCTTACTGCATGTTGCTAGATTCATTATTTAAAAACAGAAGATAGTTTCTTTTAAGTACTATTACATGGAGAGAAAATCAATTTTCAAAGAATAGTCCTTTTAAGTATTTGAAGAAATGTTTTTATGTTCGAATTTATTAAGAATAGCTTTCTACGAACCCAACAAAGCATGCTCTGCTGTTTCTGGCATTTTTTGTATCTTAAAGCCAACATTCATAGGTTTGGGTCAGGTTTCCATTGTGGATATGTCTTGAAGCATCATATTTTTCAATTTCTTTAACGTAATACACATGTACATAGCTAAATGTTAGTATTATTTGATTTTCTTTTATTGTTAGGCACTACATTGAAATTATAATGTAATAGCTTTGGTGTATAAGATTGTGTTCATATAGGAACAACATAAACTTGAAATTATTGATAATTCATGTGGTCCATATCAAATTGGATGCGTCCTCGACGTGGGTTTCTTACAATATTTTGAAGAGTTCATGTAACATCACTTTGGACTTAGGAGCCACTTACAGTGCATAATTCATTTACTCTATCCTTATTATTTACTATGGGTTCGTCTTTAAAAACAGGTGACGGTCTGGGGGAGGGATATGGAATGCTCGGTCAGGCTGGAAGTGGAAAATTGCGTGTATCCATTGGCCAGAGCAAGCTTGCTGCCAAAGTTGCTAAAAAGTAGGTTTCTTTCTGCACCTTTTGTTTCTGTTCCTTTAGCATCTAGCCAAACTTCAGCTGTACTTCCTTACTTCTCCACATGGAGTTGCATAATCTTCCTTCTTAATTTTAGGACTTTTTCTCGTCATGGATTGGGGCAACTTTAATCTCATTAGCTTTGTGTTATTTCTAGGTTCAAGGAAAAGAATTATGGAAGCAGTGGTGCTACCTCCGGACTGACTTCGAGTTTGGCCTTTACACCTGTGCAGGTCTGTTCCACCTCTTTCTTTCCTGTAGGAATCTGTTGTTGTTATGCTGCATTTAAAGATATGGATGTTGAACATGTATTAAAAGGAAAAAAATGTTGAATAGTGAAAAAATGAGCCTCAAGGCTTGGGGTGCCAAAAAACCATGGGATTGGTAAACTGGACTGGATGGTTTGACACGAATCTATGAGGAAAATGATCCAGTTCCACTTCTGGTTAAACACTTAGTTACTAACCAAGTAACCAGAAGTGAACTGAATTCATGCTAACACACATTTATTTGAGTTTGATTGGTTGTGTGTTTAACCGCACCGTAGAGCACACTATACAGGATTATGGTATATATATATATACATGTTACATATAGCATATGTATATGTGGGGGTGTGCGTATATATATATATATATGTATTGCTGACACTACGTTATCCCATCCTCATTTTGTTCTCTCCCCCCCCCCCCCCCCCCCCCCCCCCCCCCCCCAGCCCCCATCATTTTCTCTTACACCTCTCGTGGTTGCTCTGTTCTTTTTATTAGATTGGGTTTTTCATATCCCGATTCTCATTTCTATACTCCAAACTATCATCGCTAAACTCAAATCTCTTTCCAATTCTTCACTGGTCTCATCTTCTTTGAATGAGCAAACTTATTTTAATTTATATATGTGAACTTGTTATCAAGATTCTAGTCATTTAGGTGGAATTATAAAAAGCCCTAAAGTTTAGAATTGAATTGAATGGAACGGAACCAGTTTCCTACAGTTTGGTTTGGTTCCGTAAGTTCCAACTATCAGCTTATGTTTCATATTTTTGGAACTGCTCGGACCGATTGGGTTGTGCTTAATCCCACCTGGATTGAACCAAACCATGTGCACCCCTACAGCAAAAAACCATGGTGGTTGTCGTACCTCCAAGGTCACTGAGGACTACTATCTACATCATCAAAAATCTCAAACGTACATCATTCCTTTAGTCCCTGAAGCTATGTTACCCGGACTCTCTACGGTTGGCCAAAGTGTTTGTATCAACAGGATACGGGAGATGGGTTAAACACTGTTAGTAGATATGATCTAACGTAGCGGTGTGGAACTTGTTTCTACATTTCTATTTTGTCTATATTACACCTAGTTGATGGGCTCGAATGCCTTTACACTAAACGCTGTGTTATGGTAACTGGCTTTACTTGTGAAGGCTCTTTGTTAGTCTGCGAAATTGATGAGTCTATTCAGTTTGGTGATAGTTACTGAATGCGGAAACAATATGCAGTAGTGTCTGTATGTTGTTAAAGAAATTGTCGTGTTGGAATGCTTTTAATGAATCTTTTTGTTCGAGTAATAAAGATCAATTCATAGCGGAAATAAGATTTTAAATGATGAAAAAATTGCTATACTTGTTATGATCCATAGTGTTAAAGGCTTAAGGTGCAGTAATGCGGCAAAGGCTTTTTTGAGTGTAAGCGCAAGGTGCAAGCCTGATTAAGGCACCTTCGTAAAACTTATGCATGTTTAAAAAGATGGATATATATGAAATTAAGCACTAATTGCACTAGATGTAGCTCCAGAGGCCTTTTGGAGCCTAAGCACAAGGTGCAAGCCTGATTAAGGCAGTGAGGCACATCTGTAAAAGTAATGCATATATTAAGATATATTTTTATATACGACGCGACCTCCATATACAATTCCTCCTCCTGTTGTTCATGCCTCTCCTCCTGTTCCGGCTTCAGCTCCGACTAATGCGGAGTTGGAAAATTAAGCACTAATTGCACTTCATGTAAGTAGAGAACCATATAATTTTGAATTTTTCTACTGTTTCATATGGCATATGTTAACATATCTTTTTATACATAGTCTGAATTAAGCTTTAGTGGCAGTTAATGCAAGTAGTGAACCATAATGGAAATTTCAAATATTTCATAGGGTTTGCTAGATGATATAGAACCTTCTAATTGAGTTGTGACTAAATGGAAAATCAAAATGCTTAAACAATAGAAGGGGTGCCTATTATGGGCCGTGAGTGCTAGTCTGATTGAAGGGGCCTGGCCCATAAGATATGAATTGAGATTCAGATCTTTGAGTACTGTGTAGTTGGGTTTGATGGGTGCAGAAGTAGAATGTCTCAAAAAGTTTCAGAAAAATATTTCACTGAAGCAGCAAAATGGATAGTCCTTGTTTTTCCCCCCTGTTTCACTTTCTCCATTTTGCTTACATTAACATTTAGTGGTTTAGACAAGTAACCTATATGCTTCACCTGTGCTTGTTAAAAAAGAAAAAAGAAAGGAAAAGTTGTGCTTTATTTAGATTCTCCACTAAATGTGCAAGTGGTTAAGACTTGACATTCTTGCTATGTTTGTAATTAGCTGAAAAAAGAAAAACTGTGCTTTATGTAGGTCTCCTTTTCTCTGCTCTTTTATGTTGGAGAAGTGTGTTCCATGAAAGATTAGTGCAATGAGTGAAGATTTTTGTTTTCCCATTCATTTCTTGTCCCAGTGGTGAATCTTTTTAACCTTGAGAGCTCCTTGACGCCTGCCCAGTGCCGGAAAGTCAAAGAAGTTGATGACCTGATGACAGGGGAGCCGGCAACCGAAGCCCCGGTGAGCGGTGGCCGTAACTATAATGGTCCTAAGGTAGCGAAATTCCTTGTCAAGTAAGTTCTGACCCGCACGAAAGGCGTAACGATTTGGGCACTGTCTCAGAGAGAGGCTCGGTGAATAGACAAGAGACAATGTGTCTCACTTCAATAATGAAGCACTCTTGAGTATGATACTTAGAGACATCGTTGTAGGTTATCGCCCCTAAGTTCCTCAGGGGAAGAGACTCTAGGAATGAGTTCCCATTACACCATTCTTCCTGAAGTTGGGCATGGCGGCATCTTAAGGACGTATGATAGAATGAGTGATCTTTTCTACGCCCAAAGATAGCCACACAAGCCTAAGAGAGTGTATGGAGGATTCCAGATTCCCTTAGAAGCTGTATGTGTGGATCTCCCACATGTGGCTCATGCCATATGAACTGCCTTGACCTGAAAAGAGTGACAGATTGGGGTTGACTTAGGAAGTAAGATAGGTATAAAATAAGTTTTTTATTTCTTGTCCATTTTTCTAGAACATCTAACCTTATAATGGGTGAAATAACCACTTTCAGTGTTTTTACTGTTCTCTGTGCTGGCAACTTTGCAGAATGAGAAATATCTGATCTTTAGTGATACTAGATGGGAAGTGGGGGATATTTTAAGTAGTGACTCTCAAATTTATGAGTTTTTAGATTCTAGTCTTATTTCCAATCTGGAAGGGGATCCATCTCTAGGAGAGGGTGAACCAAAATCTCTTTAGGATTTCTGCATAGTTGGAAAGGGATCTATCTCTGGCAGAGGGAGAACTGAAATCCCTTTCGGACTCCTGCATCGTTGGTCAAGTTAAAGATCGATGCATCCTTTATTCCTTCTACTGGAGAGGCAGGTGGTGATTTGGTAGTTAGCCACTCTGCAGGTAGGCTTATAGGCTGTTATATCAGTGCCTTGATTCTTCAGCTGTCAAGACTGAGGCTTTAATGGTGAAGTTATCGGCAAATGGTCTATCCATTGGGGTGTTCTGCAGTCCTATGCTTAGGGTGACATTAAACAATTATCATGAATTTTTTGTGTCCTGAGAGGTGGCATTGCTTTCTAGGAACTACTTATATGGAATGGAGATTTGGTTCTCAGGTGGATGCCTGAAAATTGTATAGAATCGGCTCAACAATTATTGTAATTTTTTAGGGTCATTATCCTCTTTGTTTGATTGAAGCCGTAGACGAGGATTGTAAGACCTTTTTTGGAATTTACTATACTCCTGATTTTTATCTTTTTAAAACTTTTATTTTTGTAAATTTGTGTTAGATTTTAAGGTTTAAGTATTATTTTAAATTTTTTTTTTTTGAACTAGGTTTATCTTCAATCAGTGATTTACTATGTCATTTGGTCTTTGCAGGGGATTGAGCTCTCAAATCCACAGGCAAATGCAAGTCAGCTTGGAAGTGGAACTCAAAGCACTTACTTTTCAGAAATCGGAACATTTTCAAAGATAAAGAGGACCTGAGCCCCTCCAGGTATCTTGTACGTTGTCCACCCGGCCCAAGCACAGTAGAAGCCAATAATTCTTCCGAGCCTTTCTAACTCAAGGGCTTGCTGTGTGTTAGTTGCCTAATTGTCGACATTACTCTGCTTGTTAAAGCATGTGCCTCTAATACGTATATTAGTTTGTCCATGCACAATTTACAGGCTTTTATTTCAAAAGAAAATCAATAAATCATGTTTGTATAGATGTTGTGCGAGTAATTCATGACATTTCAGGTGGTAGTTTTTTTGTTGCAGAGACTGGCATAATGTTGGATTAGGGGATTTGTCAGGAACAAATTTTTGATGCACAATGGGCACAATGTTGAATTAGGTGGTGGTCATAGACAAACATAATTGATGCACAAGAGGATAATGTGGCCTGGGTTGGTAGTCAAGATTTTATTTATTTATTTATCCCATTGCCTTGCTAAATTATATTTATATCTTTTCATATTTTTTTCCTTTCAGGAAAAAATTTCTATAAAGAATGAAGCTATGAGACGGAAATGTAGAATTAGAACCCTAATCAACTTCTTATGTTTCTGTAGACGTGTTGGGCTTCTTATCCTAAGGGTTTGTGTAATGATTTTTCATTTCTTGCTTGAGTATATATATATATATATATATATATATACAATGGTTCATTAGGCCGAATATGTATTTTGTTTGGTATCAGTTAACTTTTATGTACTCTTGGATGATTTTGTAATCACCAAGAACATCTAACTTGAGTTTTTGAATGTGTGCTTTTATACTATATACAATTGGAATGGTTAAATTGACCCGAACTATTTTATCTATCTGGTTACAAGATAGTTTTAAATAAGTCAAAAAATACCTTAAATTCTTCCAACTTTTTGATCAAGAGTGTTTTCTAAGATCTGTATTTAATGAATGTAGGTAAAAATAGTTCCTTTCTTTAAAACACTACCTAAAAGGAGCAAATTTATCTGGAAAAGCCTTTTACATACAGAACTTTTAAAATATTAAAGTTTATAGCTTCATTCAAAATTTCTCTCTGCTAGTTAAAATCTCTACCACATAAATGTGTGTTTTTTGTTGCATTTGTTTTTAATAAATAAAATTGCTCCTAACATGAGCGGGTTTGCCTAGTTGAAAAATATTTGGGACTTGGTGTTTCAAGAAGCATGAGGTCTCATGTTCGATTTCTATTAGGTGGTGCAAACAATTCGCTAGGGCCACAACCGCAGACATAGTCTGAGTCTTACCAGATTTGTGTGGTAACCGCAGACATAGTCTGAGGTCTCATGTTCGATTTCTATTAGGTGGTGCAAACAATTCGCTAGGGCCACAACCGCAGACATAGTCTGAGTCTTACCAGATTTGTGTGGGGTCGCTTTGCACGAGTCTCATGGATTAATTGAGGTGCGCGTAAGCTGGTCCGGACATCACGTAAAAATTTTATGATTTAGTCCAATATGCCAATATATGACCTAGATTTATGAGAAAATATTTAAAGGGCCAATGCATTAAATTTTTTTAAAAATTCTAATATGATTTAGATTTTTAAATTAAATATTTAATTATTAATATATTTTTAAAAAAATTAATGAGTTGCTAGAATCTTATAATTCTATGAACCCCAAAACGATTCTACCTAGAATTCCGATTTTAACACCTTGCAACAAACAATACCAAACATGTAATTAGTAAATTCAAAATCTAATGGACACAGTAGGTAACTAAGTAACTTCAGTCAGCCCAAAGTTTCAATCCAGTCCATATTAGCTGCCTGTATGCTCACTGTTTAGTGTTTATATCCATATAACTATTTGTAAATGAATCGATGTTTATGCTCCGATATCAACAATTTTATATCTATTAATAATTTTTTAATTTTTTTCTGAGGTTATTTTATTAAAAAAATTATATATACTTGTAAATTTTTTTTTATTTTCTTTTGGGGTTTGGGGGGAGCCCCTCCTCCGTTCACTCTTGTGTAATATATATCAGTGTATATAGATGTAGTAGTAATATCATGGGTTGCCGTATCGCTGATGCGTTAGGTATTATCTTATGATTTGTAATACTTTTAAAAGGTGGTGATACCATAACGTAATAACAATAATCATCTCATATTTATTTTTAAAATTGATATTATTTGAATATAAAAACAGATACTGGCCGCAACAACCGACACAAGAACATGAGTTTAATGCTCGTAGTAATGTCAGCCACCCAGCGGACATTGATAATGGATTCAATCAACCTCAATATATATTTTTTCGAATTTTATATGTTTGTTTCAAATTTTATATGTTTATTTAGAATTTTATATAAAAAAATCAAATTATAATTTTCGTAATATATATATTTTTTATAATAAAGGAAGGAAGTGTAATTAATAAAATAGGAGGGGGTGGAAGTGTAATTAATAAAATTACTTTTTTGAATTTATAGGGATAGATTGAGGGATTTTTGTATTAATTTAAAAGATTAGGGGGTTAGTTGGGAGAGAGTATAGTTTGGGGAATAGAAGCACGTTAAAGATAAGCCATCCATATATTTATGTAAAGATACGCTCTGACGTGGACTAGATGATCTTAAGCTAGTCCCTTCAGCCGCCGTTGAATGAATCTAGATAATATTTTAGTTACTAACTAAAAATTAATTATAAGTAATAGTAGTAAACTTTTTATGATGTAATAGAAAAAAATAACTGAAAATAAACTGAGATACGTATTCTAAAATATCTCATAATTTATCGATCATGTTTGTTTTCACGGGACAAACATGATCTTATCTTCTTACTTATAGTTTGTATACGTGTACATAATGCACAAGATAATACGACATAAACATGTTAATACTCTCTATCTAATATCCCAATAATTTTATCTTCTTAATATATATATATATATATAGTTTGTATTCATATTAGGCGTGTTGAATCACATTCTCGCAATTTTTTGGTCACTCACTTTACATTTTTGGTCTCTGGCTCCTTCCGATTAGTTTGGTCACTCCCGTTACGTTTTTACTCTCTCCTCTCGCACTTTCTCTCTCTACACTAATAAGTATATACACTAGGATAATTATGTCTGACTTTTTTAAAATTAAACCCTTGTTGATGAGAAGAAACTAACACAGAGATACAGACTTTTCTTTGTTTATAACTATATATATATATATATAGAAAGAGAAAGAGAGGATTGTTCGCTGCAAAAGCTGGAGCTTCCTTGCAATGGCGGTTCGAAGAATGACATCTCTTCTCTCTCGCTCCTTTGCTTCATCATCTCTTACTTTCCTCGCTAAAGGTAAACAGACTCATATTCTTTTGATCACTTATGGTGAATCGTTGAATATATATAACTCATCTACGCGTCTACATATAAATATATAAAAATTATATATGTATATATTTGACTTTATAGTCTGTTTCCAGTTTAGTTTGGTTATGATCAATTCTTTTGTTCTTCATTTATTTTCTGATTCGGGGAAAAGATCGAGAATCAAGTAAACATGATTTACATTTTATGTAATTGCGTTGAACAGAAGTATTTGATTTCTAATTTACCCATTCATCTATTGTACAGTTTTTGATTTTTTTTAGAGGGGTATTATTAATCCGGTTTATTTTATTTTATTTATTAGTTTTTATATATATATATATATATATGTATGTTTGTTTGTATTCAAAATAAAATGCTTATATCGCTCATGTGTGATGACTTCACATAGGTTCAAACTTCAAAGTTCAAACTGGTGTCACTATTGATGTGAGAGATAAATTGGGGTGGCTGTTATTAGTGATAAAATTAGTAAATTAGAGAGAGTAGATTAGATGATTTGGACACTTGTAAGGGTGATTTAAGGCCTGTTTGGTAGAGTTTCTGCTTCGGCTTTTATAAAGAAGAAAAAGAGAAGCAAAATCCATTTTTTGAGAAGCTGGTGTTCAAAACACTCTTTCAATGCCCAAAAAATCTTCTAAAACTTTTGCCGAACGCCCTCTGAAACAACTTTTCCCTTCAGAAAGCTGAAAATATCTTTTGAAAAGTCAATCCAAACACGCCATTAGACTAATTGTAGTAGAAGGTAAGAGAACAATAGAAAAATGTAGTTACTGAAATTTATTTGAACACTAAATTTAGTAGGCGAAATGCCATGTATATGGAATTAAGGCAATGATATGCGGGATTATGGCAATGATGAAGATGAAGGCGATGATGATGGATCATGGGTGGTCACTAAGAAGTGTCAATTTTTGGATTTGGATTGTGATTCCAATTGTAGTTCATCTATAATGTGACTTCTAAAATTTTACTTCCAGAGGTTTTTTCATGTTCAAATTGTTGATTTATGTCAACAATGATCTCCAAATTGTTGTTACATATTTTCTGAAGAATGTTTCAAAAGTTGTACAATTTTTTATAATTTTGATAAAATTGTATTGTTTTGTTCAGGTAAGAAATCTAATATTGGAGGAGGAATGTGCAAATATAGCACTGCTGCTTTAGTTGAGGAGCCAATCGAGCCACCCGTTACTGTAAATCACACTCAGCTTCTTATCAATGGACAATTTGTTGATGCTGCATCTGGTGAGCTTTCGATTCTTTTTTTATTCTCGGAAACAGCCTAATGCATGTTTCGCTCTTTCATGCCAATGGATAGAACTTCTTTCACTGAGGACTTATGGTTCTGTTCTAATCATTTCGTAAACTGTAACTCATGCCTGAAGCTTTTATCTGGCATCAGGGAAAACGTTTCCGTCCTTGGATCCTAGGACAGGGAATGTGATTACTCATGTTGCCGAAGGCGATGCAGAAGACATCAATCGAGCAGTTTCTGCTGCTCGCAAAGCTTTTGACGAAGGACCCTGGCCGAAAATGACTGCTTATGTAACTTCCTTATCTCAGTGCTCGTTTCATTCACCGATTATGTGTGTGTGTTTGTGTATATTATATGTGTATTCTTATAATAAAATTGTTTGATGCATCCAGGAAAGATCACGAATAATGTTGCGCTTTGCCGATTTGGTTGAAAAACATAATGATGAAATTGCAGCTCTTGAGACTTGGGATAATGGGAAGCCATTTGAACAGTCGGCTAACGTTGAAGTACCAATGTTTGTAAGACTATTTCGATATTATGCTGGTAGGGTGAATTGAAAGAACTATGATTGATACATGACCTTTTTTTTTTTCTTTTTCCCTTACCATTCTGTTAATATACCTGTCTGCAGATTTTAATACAATTCTAAGATATCTTTCTATAAATTTGGCAGGTTGGGCTGATAAAATTCATGGTCTCACAGTGCCTGCTGATGGCTCGTTTCATGTGCAAACCCTGCACGAACCAATTGGTGTCGCGGGTCAGATTATCCCATGGAACTTCCCTCTTCTCATGTATGCCTGGAAGGTTGGTCCCGCGTTAGCATGTGGCAACACGGTTGTCATGAAGACGGCGGAGCAGACACCGCTGTCTGCTCTCTATGTGTCAAATCTATTCCATGAGGTAATTCATGTGTCAAACTTCCATTCAGTTCCTTAATACAACGAGGTATTTTGAAATGGTTTTACGATGTACAATTTTGATGATTGGAGCATCAAATCTTGATTTTTATAGCAAAAAAGAACATCTAATATTGTTTTTATGGACTGTGGTGAACTGTAGAATATTATTCTAAAAACACGAAAGGAGTTTCTTATGCCAAACAAAGAAGAACTAATTTTGGTTTTTACATTTTTATATACTGCACATTGCCCTAAATATGTTTCAAACAGTTTTTGTAATGTTTTATTACTACAAGCCTTAACCACTTCCTCCGGAGTCATGCTGATTTTTTTTCTTTCGTGCTGATAACATGTGTTATCTTAATATTCATCCTTGTAAAAGTTTCATTTTTTTTTTTCCGGCAAGGCTGGGCTTCCTGAAGGTGTTCTTAATGTGGTTTCTGGTTTCGGCCCCACTGCTGGTGCATCTCTTGCCAGTCATATGGATGTGGATAAGGTAATCTAAAACCTTATAATGTATCAGACCTATATGAATATGGTACAGGTTATGAATTGTGTGCTCATGGTACACATCTTATCTGCAACATTGCTATACTCTGGCTGATATAACATAGTTTGTGATAAATGACCTTGGAATCTGTAATTGCTTGACTAAAAAATCATAAAGAGATACAAACAGAGAACAAAAGCTCTGATGTGAAGTAGAAAATCAAAGAGAAATAAAAGAATAAGAAATCGATGTGGGACACACACTAATTGTATTTTGTATATTCCAACACTCCCCCTCAAGTTGGACACTGAGATCTTCGCAAGTCCAACTTGAAAGTGAGAACAAAGTTGCATCTGAACACATCCTGATGCATCTTGCCACTTGACACGTATCACACTACCGAACAAATTGATAGTCACGTACCACGGACAAATCTAAAAATACTGATGCTGAGATACTGATTCCGAGATCTCGGGAAAACCACCGAGAAGAGAACTGAAGTCTTCAAACAAATAAAAAACAATTGAAAAATAATTGAGAAGCAGGGCTCCACCTGTACCGATAAAAACGGTAGCATAAGAAAACAAGGCTCCACCTGTACTGACAAAATCGGTAGCATAAGGAAGCAGGTTTCCACCTGTACCGACAAAAAACGGTAGCATAAGGAAGTAGGGCTCCACCTATACCGACAAAACGGTAACATAAGGGATCAGGGCTCCACCTGTACCTTCACAAATATCGGTAGCATAAGAGATCAGAGCTCAACCTGTACTAGTAGCAACGAGTCATCAGAGGGAAGAATCAGCAGGAATCACATAAACGAGCTCATAAACAAGGACTAACAACATTAATAAACCCATAAACAAGAGCAAAACCATGGGAGATTAGGGCTCCCGAACCCTAAAAGGCGAAAAAAGCAAGAAACAAGAATTTTGGTGGGGGTAAAAGACAAATCCCATCAAGAATGTAATATATATCAATATATATTAATTGAAGATCGCCGCCGGAGATGGGATATGGAGCACCATCTCCGGCAGAGACGAAGATAAGCGGAAAGAACTACCAAGAATCGGTAGGCTCTGATACCAACTAGAAAATCATAAAGAGATACAAACTGAGAATAAAAACTCTGATATGAAATAGAAAATCAAAGAGAAATAAAAGAATGAGAATATCAATAATAAATTTGTATTATTGAATGAATTGTATTTTTTATGTGTTGTAACAGTACATAAAGAGCCTATATATATAGGCCGAGTATAAAAACATGTTTAATAAGAAACCGATGTGGGACACACACTAATTGTATTTTGTATATTCCAACAGCTTGTCCATTGCACGATATTGTAAAATCCGTATATACTAGTTCCATTGATCCTTAGGCATGAATATGTAGTTCTAGTACAGTAGCATATTGTGTCGTGTGGTGTAAGTTGTTGGGTTAACCACAACCTCTTTCGATTTTTCATGGGCTTAACCAGAAATTTTATAAAATCGGGTTGGTTTGGAGTGAGAAAAAAATCCCACTTTCCACTCAAACCCACCTCAAATTTGATAATCCAAAACTACTTTAAATTTCAACCTAAGTTACATGTGTGTATTTATTAATATATGTATTATGTCGTACAGTTAGGCGAAGATGTGGACTTTGATTTTTCCTTTACTAGTCAAAGTTGTTGTGCGAGTGATCTTGTTATGTTTCGATATATTTTTTTTAACTTTTTATACTAGGTTATTATTATTGTTGTTGTAAAGTTTTTATACCTGGGGTTTAGCATGAACTATTTCTCGGTACATCCAATCTCAAATCTAGCCCTTGTATGTGTCTAACTAGAAAGATTCATGATATAAAAACACATCCGAGTTTGAGTAAATAATATGCACAACCTCTATAAATTTACCTAGAGCCCACACTGAATGATATTCATGAAAGTCACAGAAGAAAGAGAAATTGTACTGTATTAATATTGTGTGTATTACATCAGCTATTAATCTCTTTATATAGATACAAATAGAATAAGAAAATGAAAGAAATAGAAAAGGAAACCAGAAAATATAAGGAATAGAATAAGCCATAAATCCTGTGATCCTATAATCATGGGCTTAGGTCAAAGACCTAGAATTTTCCAACACTCCCCCTCAAGCTGGAGCGAAGATATCAACCATACCCAGCTTGACCATGAAAGATTTGAGCAGAGTAGGACCAACTGGCTTGGTGAACATATTCGCAGTCTGATCTGACGATGAAACAAATACTGGAATAATTACTTTCGACCGAACCTTTTCCCGAATAAAGTAAACATCTACTTCAATATGCTTAGACCTCTCATGAAGGACCGAATCCGAAGCAAGCATAATAGCATACTTATTGTCACAGAACAACTGTGAAGACTTCTACTAAAAAAAACCAAGCTCACAGAGAAGAGAACGAAGCTAGATAATCTCACATGTACCCTGGGCCATAGCACGATATTCGGCCTCAGCTGAGGATCTGGAAACAACTGTTTCTTACTTTTCCATGATATAAGATGAGAACCATGAAACTACAAAAGCCGGAAGTAGATCGTCTGTCTGTCTTTAACCCCGCATAGTCAGCATCAGTAAAACATGTCAATCCCATCTGGAAGCCAGAAGCATAAAACAAACCGATACCAGGACAAGACTTGAGATATCTCAAGATACGGTATACTGCATCCATGTGAGAAGAATGAGGAACATGCATAAACTGACTCACAACACTCACTGCAAAGGACAAATCTGGTCTGGTATTGGTCAAGTAGATTAGACGACCTACAAGACGTTGATATACTGATGGATCAAGAAGTAATTCACCAGACTCTTTAGACAACTTAGAGTTAGGATCCATTAGTGTAGACGCAGGACGACATCCCAACATCCTTGTATCCTGAAGAAGGTCCAAAGTATACTTTCTCCGTGAAAGAGAAATACCATGATGAGATCGAGCAACTTCAATTCCCAGAAAATATCGAATTGTGCCCATATCCTTTACATCAAAAACCTTTCCAAGATCCTTTGTCACCGGCGCAATGCTAGAAGCATCATCTCCAATAATAATGATGTCATCAACATAGACCAAGATAATAATACGTCTCCCATCAGAAATATGCCATATGCCATATGAAGCATGTATGATCAGAATGACACCTGACAAATTCTATGGATAAAACAACTACACTAAAACGGTTGAACCATACACGGGGAGACTGTTTCAAACCATAGAGAGATTTGCGCAAACAACACACCTTCCTTGCATACTCCCCCTTAGCCCGAAAACTTGGAGGAGGATCCATATAAATAACCTCATTAAGATCATCATTAAGGAATGCATTCTTGATATCTAGCTAATGTAGAGGCCAAGAGTGTGTAGCCGCCAATGAAACAAGAAGACGAACATAAGTCAACTTGGCTACGAGAGCAAAAGTGTCACCAAAATCACGCCCAGGAATCTGAGTAAAGCCCTTTGCCACTAGCCGGGCTTTATATCTATCAACTGAGCCATCTGCCAAATATTTCACACTAAAGACCCATTTACAGTCCACAGTCTTTTCTCCAGAAGGTAAAGAAACAAGCTCCCAAGTCTGATTCTTTTGTAAGGCCTCCATTTCAACACTCATAACATCCACCCACTTAGGATTCTGTAGAGCCTCAGACACAGACCGGGGAATGGGAACAGACTCAATGTTGCTTAAGAAAGCCTTGTAGGAGTCTGATAAGGTATGATAAGAAACAAACTCGGAGATGGAATGATCAGTATTACCAGAAAAGCCATACCATAAGTGAGGTTTACGAATACGAGAAGGATAAGGAGAAGGAGGTGCAGGAGAGGAGAGATTACCTGGAACTGAGTCAGGAGAAGAAACCAACAGTGGATCTTGAGTGCGTGGGCGGCGAGAATACACCTGCAACTGTGGAGATGATGGTACCTGAGGGGAAGACACAGGAACAAAGTCCTCGAAAATAGGAACAGGACGAGCAAGAGCAGATGATTCCTCTGTGGAGTCAACAGTCACAAGATCTTGAATGGCCGAAGAAGGGCTATAGAAAGGAACATCCTCATAAAATGTGACATCCATAGAGGTATACATTTGCCTATTGATTGGATTATAACACCAATATCCTTTGGACATAGAAGAATAACCCAGAAAGATGCACTTAATAGATTTATCATCTAATTTCGTGCATGAGGGACTCCTGTTTTGAACAAAGCAAGTACAACAAAAAACACGAGGGAGAATAGTGAACATACACATATCGGGTTGAAGAACCTGGAGATGGGCCTTCCCACTTAAAACACGATTGGGGGTGCGATTAATTAAGTAAACAGTAGTAAGAACAACCATGTCCTAATAAGACTTGGGTACCTGCATACCCCGAAGAAGACACCGAACAACAAATATAATATGACATTTTTTTCTTTCTGCCACACCATTCTGTTCAGGAGTATGAGGGCAAGTTAATTGTTGTAAAATCCCTTTTTGATTAAGTTGAGATCGAAATTCATTTGAGACATATTCCCCTCCCCCCCCCCCCCCTCCCCCATTACCAGAACGAATATTTTTAACAATAGTGTTATACTGGGTTTTAATCATGGTTAAAAACTGAGTAAAGAGAAGACAAACATCAGATTTTCTTTTAAGCAAATAAACCCATGTACAACGATAGTAATCATCAATAAACGTCACATAGTATCTATAACATGAAAGAGCACTAACAGGGGAAGGCCCTCATACATCAGAATGCACAAGATCAAAAATAGTAGGAGCACGATGCATACGAGGAATGTAATTATTTCTCGTGTGTTTAGATAATTCACACGCTTCACACTTAAACTTATGAGTCTTACAATCTTGCACCAAAGAAGGAAATAACAAACATAAATATTGAAAATTTGCATGTCCTAAACGAGCATGCCACAAATGTAGAGTTTGACTAGAAAATTGTGGAGAACAAGACTCGGGCAGAACAGACACATGAAGACTAGTAAAAGGAACCAGAGGAGGATCTGGTGGAGGATCGTCAAAGTAGTACAGCCCATTACGCTCATATCCCCTGCCAAAAATCTTCTTTGAACTCAGGTCCTGCAAGAGACAACGATCGGGTAAGAAGGTAACCGCACAATTAAATATTTTGGCAAGACGACTAACATATAGAAGGTTAAGAGCAAATTTTGGAACATGAAGAACAAATGAGAGGGTAATATTAGGAGACAGACAAACGTTACCCTTACTCTGAACATGGGAAGAAAAAAAAACAACTCACCGGTCATATGATCATTGGCTTAGAATCTAGAACCCAAGTAGGGGAACCAGTCAACATGAAATGCAGTAGAAGTACCTGTGGCTTAAGTAACAATCGATAAAGATGGAGCAACACCCTTGGTGGAAAGGGCTCCTAACTGAGCCTGGAGCTGACCAATCTGAGACTGATGCAGACTAATATCAGAAGAGGCAGGAGCAAAAGGCTGGGAGACTCGCTGGTTTTAGCAATAGCAACAATACGAGTGGAGACTGGACTAGAACTAGGGCCACGATTCCTCGTAAATCGTTGTTTCAACTCTAGACGAAGTTTAAAACAACGAGCTTTGGTATGCCCAGGTTCTCCACGATGATGGCAAATAATGCGGCCCTCTGTAGAGCAAGAGCCAGTCTTAGCAGCAAACGCCATCTGAATAGGAGAAGGCTTAAGAGCAGGAGTAGGGTGAATGAGACGGCGCCGCCGCTCATCGTTGTCAATAGTAACAAAGGCCTTATATAACTGGGGCATTGGAGATGTATTTAAAATTTGAGTTCTTAGGGATTCAAACGCAGGTTTTAAACCCATCAAGAACTAATAAGTGTGCTGGCGATTAAGACGCATTGCTACAATATAAGCCGTCTTTGGAGGAAACTCGCTCAAGGGCTCATACTGAGCCAACTCCTCCCATCTAGACTGGAGGTATCCAAAATAATTAGCAACTGAAAGACCTAACGACTCTTGAGAGACTTGTGAAATTTTCCGATATAACTAAAAAATGCGAGAATCATTCCGGGCATGTGCGTACATCTGAGTCAATGCGGTCCATAAATCTCCCACAAAATCATGATACATGAACATATTATAAATCCATTCTTCCATAGAATTGAAGATCCAACCAAGAATAGTACAATTATCCATATCCCACTGGGCAAGCTTTGCATCAGTAATAGCGGGTTGCTTCTCAGTACCCAACAACCATCTAGATTTACCTTTTCCTCCAAGATAGAGACGTAGAGAACACGACCATGATGGAAAAATCTTTCCATTCAACAACACTCTAGTAACCCGGTGAGCCGGAGTGTGTTGAGAGATGAATAAATCTATCTTAGACACAATACCTCCTTCTTTGGTAGTCATATCACCCATAATGATAGATAAATTGATAACAAATCAACCCAAAAAACAAATATAGACAAGAAAAAAACAGCCGGAAAAATACTGCTTACCTCCAAACAAATGCTACCGGACAAATCGGTAGCCCAAACGAACAAAGAAGAGCACTTTAGGGCTCTAGCCCATCAAAATTAGCAGCAACAAGCCCAAAAAACAAGGGCTAAACCACGAGAGATAAGGGCTCCCGACCCTAAGAGGCGGAAAAAAGAAGAGCCAAGAGAGGGAGAGAGAGGCGACGGTGCAGGTGGTAGCAAGGGAGGAGGGCGGCGGCGGTTATGTAGGATTAGGGTTTTGGCTCTGATACCAAGAAGAAAGATAAATTGTATTGTATTAATATTGTGTATATTACATAAGCTATTGATCTTTTTATATAGATACAAATAGAAGAAGAAAATGAAAGAAATAGAAAAGGAAACCAGAAAATATAAGGAAAAGTATAATGCATAAATCCCATGGTCTTATAATCATGGGATTAGGTCAAAGACCTAGAATCTTCCAACAGTCACTTATCTTGGTCTCTTTATAGATGTTGTTTAAGCCCATTACAATCACACATAACCATACAAATGGATGGATAGAGGAAAGTTAGTCTCTAGTTGAAAAATAGTGTCAAGCTGTTTAATTTTGATATCACGAGTGATTGTAAGTAACTCAGATGTTTCAATTTTCCCACAATATATCTAATGTGAAAATGAAGTATATTTGTCTAAGGATGGTAAAACTTCTACCAGCTTAGTCTAAGTTAGAAACTTTGGAATTGACCAATCCTTATTTTAAGCTCAAAACTCCTGATATCTGTACATCTGGTAAACTGGTAAGGTTTAGAGGTATGGGAATTTTTTACTATAACTGTGATAGTATCTCCGCATGTAGTAGAACACCGTCTATATGATTTTGTTTTGACAACATGAAGTATTACAAACAGCGTCTTGACAGAGGTGAAAGACGATAAAGGAGGTGCTATTTTATTGATGTTTTTATTGGAACAAAGTCATTTCACAACCTGTCTCAAGATAGATCAATTGGCTTCATATCTAGCGATGTGCACGCAGTTTTGAAGGTAGCTCTTGTTGACTACATTGGAAACTTGTCAGAGAAAAGACTCAAGTGTAGCCCTTGGTGATTCTTAGTTGAGGTTTTCACTTAATAGATATAGTAATGTAGTATATAGTTTAACTTGTTGGAAATGCAGACAGTTGAATAAATAAATTACAAAGGGTTGTGTTGGTTTGTGCAATTTTAGATGGGCAGGGCCCCCGTTAGGCTTCATTTCAATTTATAAGTACCTTGCATTTCGGGTGAGCAGCTGACACTAAACCCTTGACCAATTGCCATCCTTACCTTGGTGCCAGTCCTAAAAGACTTTCTTTTGATTACGTAATTTTTACTGATATTTTCATCGCTTGGCATTTGGATGTAGTCTTAAAATTTTTATATTCACTTTTTAGATTTTTTTTTGGATAGAGAAACCCAACCCGAGGTTAACAAACCCAAGTTTCCATATTGAACTCAATATTTGAGTTTGAGCTGGGAGGGGCTTGGATTTGAAGGTTTTATACAGTGGGTTTTTGAGCCTGTGTTGTTACCTCAACCAGCTCAAGCACCCATAGTTATCCAATATGATCCCTATTAGTGGAATACTGGAATGTGGCGGAAGGAATGGACTGAGGACCTTTGCCACTTTCTTTTTTGGTGCAAAGTGACTAGTGTAAATATTGCTCACTTGCTTTTCTAATTATCATTGGTACCATCTTTGTAGATTGCTTTCACCGGATCAACGGAAGTTGGAAAAATTATACTTCAATTGGCTGCTAAAAGCAATCTTAAGCCAGCGACTTTGGAGCTGGGAGGAAAATCCCCTTTCATTGTATGTGAGGATGCTGATGTGGACAAGGCTGTCGAGCTGGCCCACTTGGCGCTGTTCTTTAACCAGGTATTTCCAATCAATTGTCTTTGAAGATGGGCGGATTATGTCCATGGACGATTGAATTCATTGGTAACATATTCTCTCTGTAGGGACAATGCTGCTGTGCTGGCTCTCGTACATATGTACATGAACGCGTCTATGATGAGTTTGTAGAGAAAGCAAGAGCTCGTGCCATGAAACGCGTTGTTGGTGATCCGTTCAAGAAGGGAACTGAACAAGGCCCACAGGTAGATCTCCATTTTGCAAAATGACTGTCCCTCTTTTTCCCCCACCTTTCATGCTTGACAGTAGCGTTAAGTTTCATCTCCGCTACTGAAGTTTGTTCCGAAACTTGACCCTATATACTCCATCGAACTTGCATGCAAAAGTTTGTGTTGCTACAAATTTCACCTAATAATAATTTTAATTTATACTCATTCTCCCGAAAATGAAAAATCCATTTACAGCATGAAAAATAAACTATCCAAATTTCTTACAACTTGCTACTTGTACTGCAAAAGTATACCCTCTCTAAATTCTAATTGGAGCAATTGCTAAAAAAATGCAGGTCGATTCAGTGCAATTTGAAAAGATCCTGAAGTGTATAAGATCTGGTATTGATAGCGGAGCAACCCTTGAGACTGGAGGCGAGAGATTTGGCACCAAAGGCTACTATGTCACGCCCACCGTTTTCTCTAATGTTCAGGTATATCTTCTTGCAGCATAAATAGTTAGTTTACCTTTCAATTGTGGAGGTCAATATACGATCATAACTAACATAATTGGAACATAAATCAGGAAGATATGTATATCGCGAAGGAGGAGATCTTTGGTCCCGTGCAGTCTATCCTAAAATACAAGTGAGTGACAAAGCATTCTGTGTGTTGCCTATCATTGGAATATTTGTGCTCCATCACCTTCGCCACTTTCACCGTTTTCTTTGTTGGCTGATTGCAGCGATCTTAATGATGTGATACGAAGGGCAAATGCCTCTCGTTATGGTCTGGCTGCGGGGGTATTTACCCAGAACCTCGACACTGCCAACACCTTGATGCGTGCATTGCGAGTTGGGACTGTATGGATTAACTGCTTCGATAGGTTTGATGCTGCAATCCCTTTCGGTGGGTACAAGATGAGCGGAAATGGCAGAGAAAAGGGAGTCTACGGTCTCAGTAACTACTTGCAAGTGAAGGCTGTTGTTACTGCATTGAACAATCCTGCATGGTTATAATTAACTCGCTGCATTTCGATTCAGATTTAGATCGGAAATAAAGAGCTGGCCACATCAGAATCGCAGGTTGGACTTCGAATAATGTTGATGATGATGATCAAAAACCTTTTTCTAGGCTTTTTTTATTATTATGATCAGCTGTTGTTTTTGTCAGAAACGGCTGATAAATTATGTTGCAATCTAAGTTTAATGCTAATAAAAATTGATTTATAGACTGTTACAGAAAACTTATCTGAAGTTCTATGTGGTTTTAGACTTGTAGTGTATGTTTAGTTTGACATTTACATTCAAAAACAGAGTTTTCCTCTGCCCCAAACAATATGTTTCTTATATACAGATTTGGGAGAGCTTGAACAATTGGGTCTAAACATGAGGCCAAGCCCTTCTTGTATTCTCCACAAAAAAGACCTCTTTGCACTCGGTGTTTGTGCCATGATAGCTTGTGGCCATGAAAGCAAATTTTTATTTCTAGAATGACCTTTATAACCTTTTGTATTATTCAGTTAATTCGTTAGTTGGCAGATACCATTAAATTTCTTGACTTTGTTGATTACCAAAAGGTCATGTCCTTTCTATGTGGGGTTGTGTGCTTGGTAGGTAAATTGGTTAGTGATCTAACCTTTTGACATTTTGTATAAATTGAATAGTTAGTTCTTGTAACACGATGGTATCACCTTTCTTCTTAAGTGAGAAAGACGATATTTTGGGAGGGAGGATAGGTGTTTCTTCATGTGTGGATGTGTGCGTTTCTTATATTAAAAAATAAATAAATTATTTGTACTTGAATGATCATGCTTGTTACTTGCACCAAACAATGACCTATAATTTTTTATTTTTTTTGAAAGGTAATGACATATAATTTGTGAAAAACAAAACTATATAGTTGTCTCAACACTCTTTAACATTTAAGAAAATTACTTCACTTAACCATGTCCATGTTAACACTACCTCTATTATTCTTATATGTAAGCTAATTACAGAGAGTTCTAAGATATCTCAACATGCTTTTTGATGTGAATAATACAAATAACCATCAATTTATTCACCTTTATATATAAAGAATTGAATACCATGATTTTTTTTTTCCTTTTTTGTTTTTCTGTTTAATTATTCACTATGCCTTGCATTCTGGTGGCAAGACTCCTGGATGTATCTTTACAGTATGAGTAAAACATGAGCTTTCCTCTTGCCCACTTCAACCCTGTTATCTGCTGCTCTGATAGCTTCACAAACTCTTCTCCCTCAACTGGATCCAAGCTCGAAAGCCTACTCTTAGAACACGGCGTAGCTGAGTCTGCAGAACGCAATACGCAACCTTCCATCTCCATTTCTGCTAGTGACGCCACAAATGGCGCGTAGTTGTAGTTAACAGGGTATTTTCCTCCGTGAGTTGCCCACTCTGACGCATCCCATATCGTCGCGTGAAGGGACATTGGCTTTGACGGGTAAACAGAAGATATGGCATCGTTGCGTGGAACCTCTCTCACTGGTACATTGTCCACTAGAAACCTGCATTGATTCATCAAACTATTATAGAATCATAAAAGCCATAGAGTGAGTGCGCTTCTCACCCGTTTGATTTGGCCTGCCTGCTTGGTATTCATTTCTGTAAACTGTTCTCAAATATTCCGAAAACATAAAACAGCTTTTTGAGAGAATAAGAAAAAAATAGTTCAAAACAAACATTTTTAGAACTAAGGGTCAGCTTGGTTTGTATTTCTGAGAACATTTTTCTGTTTTCTGAAAACTGTAAAAAAATTATGCTTGGTTCAGTTTTCTGAAATTGAGTTACAAAAATGACTGTTTTCAGAACAGAAAGAACAGTTTTCAGAAATACAAACCAAACGAATCCGAAGTTTTCCTAGAACAGTTTACAAAAAACTCAAAGTTTGATGAACTTACACTACATGATGATTGTTCCAGAGGATGCTATACTGATGGAATTGTTGTGTAGGATCAAACCATAGGTAGAACTTCTCTTCTCTTCCTGTTCTGACACTTCCATTGCCATAGATGTTTGTTTGCAACACCCAATCTCTTCTTTTCTCATGACCAAGAAGCTCAAAGTCGATCTCATCATGATTGTGAGGAAATTGATCTGCATTAGACAACTGAATATGCCCATGTTTTGTCACTGTTTGGGCTTCCACATCCACATGTTTGATGTATGCATATATATATATATATATATAATATTATATGTTCAATCAGGCAGTACTAGCTAACACATACATGTGCACGTATATGGTGCAATGCATGGATACACATCATGCCAGCTCAAAACCGTGTCACATAAATTAGTGGCAATAATTAATAATGGATCAAACAATTTCTTTTCTGATAGTAAAAAGTCCTGAAATTACTAAATTACGTACTCATATAGGAGTTTAGAGTTCTGGTCTTGACGATAAAGTTGCTGCATCTTGTCATGCTTGTGACATATTATATATATATATATATTTGAAATATATGATACACACACAAATATGTGTAAATATTATGTATGAAAAGAATAGCTTACATAAAAAGCCACTACAACTCCAGATGTGAAACCAGAAGGGAGCTTTATTGCAGCATTAAAAAACCCATGATAGTATTGGTTCCTAGAAACCAATCCGGACCCTGTAAAAAATGAAAAATGACATGAACGACAATCACAACAAAACCTTTTAAAATATACATAATTTAATGTTTTTGGAGCACCAAATCGACAAATTAAAAAATTGAAATCAATTTAATTTTAGTTAAAAAAAAACATAACTTGAACCTTACCCGATAATTTATCAAGAACCAGATCGACACCGGTCCCATTTTTTGTTGGATGGACATTGGAGTGACCAAAAGATTCAGAGAACCCCTCAGTGACTGAGACATGACTGAAACTATCTGTCAAACGTGGGACTTTTGGTGCTGTGTAAAATGCACCTCTTGAAGAAACCAAAACAGTATTAGTACTAAAGAGCACTAAGCTTAATAAAAGCAAACCATCTTGAAAAAATGCCATACTTTGTCACTTGGCTGAAAATAAAAGTCCACAAGATTTGGTGATATATATACAAATAGATTTGATCATATATATATATATATATATATATATACGTATATACAAATAGAATTTGTTAATATTTGCTTAGTTGTTGCAAGCTGGCCATATCTGTTATAAGAAATTGAATTGATGGGTGGTTTTGACACATAAAGACAATGACTAGGAAATTCACGTGGGGGTGAGTTTTGCAATGTTTGGAAGGGTCTTGTGGTCCTTTGTTCAATTGACGATGGTCATGGATTGTACGTACATATGCATGTATATAAAATGTTGAAATGTCTTGGTGGATCTAATTGGTAACAGCTGCGATATTCTGTGAATATAACATCCATTGTTTTGAATATGCCCCATGCATTTATAACATGCCAACTTGATTCGTGCTTTTACGAGTTAAGCCCGAGTTACAAAACTGAACAATTTTTCTCCTAGATGCGTTTTGTCTCAAGCTACAAAATCATAATTATCATAATTTAGATTCTAACCGTTAAAATCTCTATTAAAATAAAATAGGATAATTTGCATTGACACCCCTGAGATTAGGGTCAATGGCAACCAGATTGTGGTCAATAATTTTTTGGCACCCACACCCCCTGAGGTTTTAATTTCGCTGCAATGACACCCCCTGGGCTGATGAAATGACTAGAATGCCCCTTTAATTGTTTCATTTATTACATTAGGGTAATATATAAAGTGTGAAATTACCCATATGCCCAAACACTTCACATTTATGAAATTACTAATTACACTTCCACCCCTTATTACAAAATATATATATATTACGAAAATTACAATTTAATTTTTTTTCTTTATAATATAATTTGTATATATAATTACGAAAAAATATATATATAATTTGTAAAAAATATATAAAATTTGAAAAAAACATATAAAATTCGAAACAAATATATAAAATTCGTAAACAATATATAAAATTCGAAAAACATATAAAATTCTAAAAAATATATAAAATTCAAATATATATATATATATATATATATAAAGTGTGATTGAAGTTTAAGTGGACAAACCTCAGAGTCATTAGTCAAGGTAACGGATCCTCTCCAGCTCTCTGCAGAACTATTTTAATGGCCACGATGGCGACACATGCCCCACGATGGTGACCGAAATCATAATTGAACCGATACTTTATTAAAATATTTTAATCAAAATTAACGGTTCAGTTCCGGTTCTCATTTTTAAAGAACCGAAAGTAATTTTTTATTTGGATCAAAATTAACGGTTCGGTTCCGATACTTTTGGTTCTTTAAAAATGAGAACTGGAACCGAACCGTTAATTTTGATTCAAATATTAATATATTCACGATGCGGTTCACTTTTGATTCCGACCGAAACCGGAATCGAACCAATACTTTCTGTTCTTTAAAAATGAGAACCGGAACCGAACAGTTAATTTTGATCTAAATATTAATATATTTAATTTTGATTAAAATATTTTAATAAAGTATCGGTTCGATTCCGATTTCGGTCACCATCGTGAGACATGTGTCGCCATCGTGGCCATTAATATAGCTCTGCAGAGAGCTGGAGAGGATCCGTTACCTTGGCTAATGACTCTGAGGCTTGTCCACTTAAACTTCAATCACATTATATATATATATATATTTGAATTTTATATATATATATATATTTGAATTTTATATATTTTTTAGAATTTTATATGTTTTTTGAATTTTATATATTGTTTACGAATTTTATATATTTGTTTCGAATTTTATTTGTTTTTTTAAATTTTATATATTGTTTACGAATTTTATATATTTGTTTCGAATTTTATATATATTTTTCAAATTTTATATATTTTTTACAAATTATATATATATATTTTTGTAATTATATATACAAATTATATTATAAAGAAAAAAAAATTAAATTGTAATTTTCGTAATATATATATATATTTTGTAATAAGGGGTGGAAGTGTAATTAGTAATTTCAGAGAGGTGAAGTGTTTGGGCATATGGGTAATTTCACACTTTATATATTACCCTAATGTAATAAGTGAAATAATTAAAAAGGCATTCTAGTCATTTCACCAGCCCAAGGGGTGTCATTGCAACGAAATTGAAACCTCAGGGGGTGTGAGTGCCAAAAAAACGTTGACCAAAATCTGGTTGCCATTAACCCTAACCTTAGGGGGTGTCAATGCAAATTACCCAATAAAATAATATATTTATGATTTTATCACGATTTTATTATATTAAGATAATAGTTGAACGGTTAAACCCTCTATATAAAATATTCAAAAACTTAATGATTTAGCTCAATATCCTAATATATGGCCTAAATTTATGAAAAAACATTTAAAGTCCCAATGCATTAGAAAATTTTGAAAATTTTAATATGATTTAGATTTTTAAATTAAATATTTAATATATATATTTTTAAAAATTATTACGTTTAGGTAGAATCTTACGATTCTACATATCCCGAAATGATTCTACCTAGACTCCCGATTGTAACAATCTTGAAACTGAACAATTTTTTTTGTAGAGGCATTTTGTCCCACGTTATAGAGGCATCTTGTCCCACATCGGATTTTGATAAAAAAAAGAAAAAAAAAAGGACTTAAATAGAAGTTATACAATATATACACATACATAAGTATACAACACTATACTTTTATTTTTTGGATCAAATTAAAACAAATTTATATGTTTAATAGTTGATCCGGTGTCATACCAAATACTCATTTAATATTATTTAGGTTCTTGTTATTGGGGTTTTTCGAAGGTGACGTATTGGCTATATATTAAAGAAAATTTGAGTAGCCTTGTATGATATAAATTGATAGGATATAAATTGTTATTGTTTGAAAGAAAATTAATAGAGAAGTCTCGTACAACATCAACTTCAAAATATAGGTTTTGAGTATATATGAACGATTATGTAACTTTTATGTCAAGTTGGATACTTTGATCGTGAATTATTGTTACTACGAAACTGAACACTTTTCACTGTAGAGGCTCCTTGTCTTGTGTCAGATCTTTGTGGAAAAAGATTTAAATAGTAGGCAAATGTAGATATACATTAATAACATAAGTACACAACATTGTAGTTTTAAATTTTTGGATCAAAGACAAGCTATCAAGTACGGACACTTCGTCTAGGATCATTGTGTTCGTGTCGGATATGCAAATATACCAAAAATATGTGTTCTGAATTTTTTTAAATTAGACACGCGGTGGGCACACAGAAGACGCGCACATGTCCACGTGTCGGACACGCGGTGGGTCGGTTGATTCCATGAAATATAGAAAATTTATGGAGCCGCTAATTTAATGGATCACTTATAGAACTTGAACATCCTAATCTAATATTTAGCTTTTAAAATATTTAAACATCTTTATTCCTTCTCATCTTGTGAGAGGAATTTGAACACCTATTAATTTTCCACTATATAGAGAAGAATAAGATATTACCACAAAGAACTAAAAATTTGGTATTTGTACATTCCAATATTTGTCTTCAATTAAGAATTTTTTTACAATATAACGAGGGAGATAATAAGATGTCAGATGTCGGGGGAGATGCATTTGATTCCTTGGATGGTAGTGGAATGAAGAATTTTGAACATAACATACATTTTATTTAACCTATTTATTTAATTTTGTTTATAAGTTTATTAGTTCTCATTGTTTAAGTGATAAATGAAGTATTTGTAAAATATAAAATGTATATAAAAAATATTTTTTTTATAGGCGTGTCGTGTCCTACTTTTTTGAAATGTGTCGTGTTGTCGTGTCGTATTCGTGTCTTGTGTCTGTATTTCATAGAAAACAAGTGTGTATATATGCTTTATCTAGTGTCACACGAAACACTTTTTTTGATATAGTTCAAAATCTCGTTCTTCTTATTATTATTATACCCTCTGTCCCAAATTATAAGTCTATTTTGGGGAATCCAACTTTTTGAGATGATGACTTTTATTGGTGTGATAATGAATGAAAAACTAACTTTACCCTTCGTCCCACCAAGTGATGTGATGTTTGTAGTTGTTCACTCCGAAAAATATTCATCACCGGCCGAATAGAAGGGTCAATAATAATATTCTTCGTTTTCCAAAAAATAATCATCGGTCGAATAGTAGGGCCGATGATATTCTTCGTATCCGTAGGTTGCGGGTGTGCCAGAACCGATGACGGAGTTCAACCGGTTCAAAATGAACGAATTTTCGTCTATTTTGAACATGTAGAATAGAATCAGGCGATTTACGAGAGAAAGAACTCAACTCTCGTAAAGGGTTCTGATTACCTCAACAAAGAGGAATTTTGGGTAACCGAAAGAAATCGCAAAAAGAATTGAAATAACAAATGTTGAGAAATTAAATTGCATGAAAGTAAAGATTTGTAAGGAATTGAAAGAAACTAGTAATGTAAAGATTGACAAGAAAATAAAGTTGAAGGTGCAAGAATTGAAAAGAGACGATAAAAAAGTAGAATATAATAGAAAACTGTTATTATAGCAGGAACATTTTGTATTTGGTCGTGGACCTTTGTAACAGAGGTCTACGTACATTATTTATAAGACTAAAAGAGAATCTAGATACCCTAGAGATAAATAACTAATAAAATAAATGATAAAACAACCTAAATTCTAAACATATCTAAACACTAATATCAACTCAATTACAACTCATTTTTTAACCGTGTGCAATACCCCACAAATTTTGTAGTCTTGGTCAGCAAAAATTTTGTTTAATTAGGTGTCCTTCAAAGTGGCCGAAATTATTTGCAAAAAAACCGTACTCTTGGCCCACAACTACATTACACGACCCAATGCTTCATACATGTTCGACTCATGCATCATTGTCATGTGTTGGCTCATTTAGGGTGTCAACAATGCCCCCCAATTTCAACATCATTTTGCTTAAAAAATATGGTTGTTGGAATTTTTCTTTAACCCAAAATGATGCCAACACATTATTGTATCAACATTCCTTGCCCCCTCGAGTCTGTCACTTGGAAAAAAAAATAATGAGTTGGCTCCAGTGCTTTATTCCTTTAGGACCAAGATCAAAGTAGTCTTTATTCCCCTAATCTTAATCCTAATCCGTAGAAAATCGTTTAGCATTCATTGACAGTAGATCAATGAACCTACAAATGATCCCAATATTTGAATTTGTAAACTCTTGGAGGGGGAACAAACACGATCGGCCGAAATCAAATTATTATGCAAAGTCATATTAGCCGATCGTACGGCCACTACTCTTAAAAATTTATAACTTTTTATAATTTTAGCAGTATTGACTGAAATTATAAAAAATGAAGTTTTGTTCGTATTAGTGACAGTGGTATTGCCCAAATTGATATCAGCCACTATATTCACTCCAGCCTAGGACTGGCAATTCGTGTCAACAGGGCAATCTGATACTAGTTGACACGAAAATCAAACATTTTAAATATGATACATTCCAACACGAAAAATAAAAAATAAAAAATAAAAATAAAATTGAAATTGAATTTGACACGATTCAGTAATAATTTATTAATGTATTTCAATCCATGACCAATTAGAGAATAGAAAAAATCAGCAAATAAATATAACAATAAATATAATCGTGTCAAACGGGTCAATTCGTGTCAGAAATTGCCAGCTCTATTCTAGCCGTTACCACCATTGGGGTATGAGCCACTTTTGTATTTGCGATAGTGGTATCGACTAAATTGAAATCAACCACTATAACATCAGCCGCTACCATTTAGGTATCAGGCACTAGATTCGTCACTTTATTTACCCTTACTTTGGTCACTTTCATGTCAGTGTCAGTGACCAAATTGAAATCAGCACTATAACATCAGTCGCTACCATTGGGGTATCATCAGCCACTTTTGTATCAGCGGCAGTGACCAAATTGAAATCAGCCATTATAACATCAACCGCTACCATTGGGTATCGGTCGGCTGCCCCCCGTGTCTCGAAGGATGTAGTGACCGACTAGATGAGGGACTCACATATATTTTCTTCATCAAATCGTTGACCTCTTAAAGCCTTTCTTTTGCTTCAGAATAACCTTGTGTCATCTGTGCATGATACGCTTTTGCCTCAGCATGATACCTATTTTTACTAGCATAATACACTTCCATATCAGCATAATACGTTGCCTCAACATAATACGCTTTCTTCTCGGCATAATACATTTTTCTTTCTTGAATCAATATCCTCAATTATTGTAGGGTTTCACCATTGACTGTTTGTGGTGGCATGCTATAATTCTCTCGGCTACCTAGTGGTGTCCCACCGGGCGTGCCAAAAATTGTTCGCTCCGAAAAATATTCATCACCGGCCGAATAGCAAGACCGATAATAATATTATTCGTTTTCCAAAAAATAATCATCGGCCGAATAGTAGGACCGATGATATTCTTCGTATCCGTAGGTTGCAGGCATGCCAGAACCGGTGATGGAGTTCGACTGGTTCAAAATGAACGAATTTTTGTCCCTTTTGAATATGTGGAATAGAATCAGGCGATTTACGAGCGAGAAAACTCAACTCTCGTGAAGGGTTCTGATTACATTAACAAAGAGGACTTTTGGGTAACCGAAAGAAATAGTAAAAAGAATTGAAAGAATGAATGCTGAGAAATTAAATTGCATGAAAGTAAAGATTTGCATGGAATTAAAAGAAACTAGTAATGTAAAGATTGACAAGAAAATAAAGTTGAAGGTGCAAGAATTGAAAAGAGACGATAAAAAAGTAAAATATAATGAAAAACTGTTATTATAATAGGAACATTTTGTATTTGGTCGTGGACCTCTGTAAGGTCTACATACATTATTTATAAGACTAAAAGATAACCTAGATACCCAAGAGATAAATAACTAATAAAATAAAGGATAAAACAACCTAAATTCTAAACCTATCTAAACACTAGTATCAACTCAATTACAACTCATTTTTTCAACCATGTGCAATACTCTACAAATTTTGTAATCTTGATCGGCAATAATTTTGTTTAATTAGGTAGCCTTCAAAGTGGCCGAAATTCTTTGCAAACAAACCGTACTCTTGGCCCATAGCTACATTACACAACCTAATGCTCCATACATGTTCGGCCCATGCATCATTGTCATGTGTTAGCTCATTTAGGGTGTCAAGAGTAGTTTAGATATTTTATAACTTAAATGATTGAAGGGTAAATTGGTAAATTGATCAAATAAAGTGATATTGACTTTACTTATTTGAAATGAATTGAATAGTGAATGTGAACAATTAAAATTAAGATGAAGAGAATATTATTTTTCTCCAATGGATTGGTCTGCTAAAAAATTTGAGCAGCCTAGTATGAGATTGGATTCAAACAAGGTATCTTGGAGAGGAAATGAATTGTCATTGTTTGTAAGAAACTTAATCGAGAAGCTTTATACAAAATCAACTTAAAAAAAGAAGAAGGTCTCTTGAGCATATATATATGAATGGGTATATTATATATAAAGTTCAGTATGCTGGTGGAACTTCTTTTATTTATTTATATATAAAACAGATTGCTCAATAAAAAATGGTTCTCATGCAATCTAGTCAGGTTTCATTTGTTCCATTAATGCTCACTTCTATCAATATTTTAACATGTCATCTTTATTGGTTTACATTGCATCTGATCATAGTAATTTGTTTTTCTAAAATTGTTTAACCTGCCATGTGGTCATTTGTGATGTTATTTCTCATATTGAATGTTTTAGCAACAATGAAACTCTACATTAATTGTGGGAGTTTGAAATAAAAATAGATGTGGTATGTCTAAATTATGTTGCAAGCATTACAAAAAATGTTACCAAATAATCCAATGAAATCACTCAAAATATTGTGGGTTCCGTCACCATTTCTTTATGTCGTTCACCATAAAAAAATTCAGAAATTATCTAAAAATATGTTCTTGCTTCTCTCGACTCACATAACGTGTAATAAAAAATAAAATAAAAAATCTCATGCACATGATATATATTTATACACAGGTATGCGACAAAACATAGAAATCCATTAATATTCGTCTCTACTGTATACAATTTGAATGTATATAGTATAAATGCGCGTCCAAAGTCCAAACACATCACAAAACTATGACCAGAGGAATCTTTCTCTTACCTTACAAGGGAAGCAAGAAGCAATTAAGGTTGGACATGGACTTGCCTAAGGTTAACTTATATTTTCACCTGTGGTTAATGTAAATTACATTTATATTCTTTTTACTAATTATATTTTCATTTCTTATTTATTTTACTTTCATCTCTTAATTCAACTTCTGGCTAGATAAAACTTAGTCAAACTAATTTTGAAATGTGAAATGATATTTTTATCCTTAAATGTGTGTGATGAAAGAATTATACACCTATAAAGATATGAAATGATGAATTTACCCTTCCTTTTACACTTGAAATGATGAATCTACCCTGATTCCAACACCACTAGGCTCAACATTGAAAGTTGTACCAGATTCAAATTGATGTCCATTAACCTCAAAGATGATTTTAAATCTAGAGAGGTTGCAATGACTTGGAACATTCTAGACCCTGAAGACATGAATTGATCTGTGGGTTTTATTTCAGTAACACACTTTCATCCCCCTCTTCTTTTCTGTTATATATGGTAATATATATATATATATATATATCGATTTCACAGCCTAGCTATCTATGAAGTAGTAGTTTGATGTTTTCAATCTCCAAAATATCAAACTGTAAAACTGAATTTCCTGGAGATTTTGTATTGAAGATATTAAGAAATAAGAAAGGGAACAATACTCCTAAACTTATTTCAGTACCAGACTTCCACCCCCCTCTTCTTTCCCATTATATGTATTAGATACATGTCTATACATATAGGGTTACTTTCACAAAAAAAAAAACCTACTATTTAATTTAAGGGTAAATAACAGTTTCACCCCCTGTTGATAGTGTAAATAACACCCGCACTCCCTCAATTTTCGCTAATTATATTTTCACCCTCTGAAACGTAAATTACAGTTTCACTTTCACCCCCTCAACTCATTCTCCGGCGAGGTCAAACCGGGTCAACCAAAATCTGAGATGCGAAATGACCAAATTATCCTTATATGTGTGTAAAGACTTGTTTGCCCATCCAAAATGATGTGAAATACCTAAACTATTCTCATCACTTATATATATATGTGTGTATAAATATATGTATATGTATGAATTGGGTATTGGGCAAATTCAATCTATATCATAGAAACATAAATTGGTTCCAAGATCAACAAATACGTCCTATAAAAAGCATGATTTAGACCCAAAAAATCAACACACCCATTTCATATGTATGTAGATATATATGTGCATATATATATATAGATAGATATATATTGTGTTATATATGTATATATATGTGTGTGTATATATATAGATAGTTATATATATATATAGATATATATGTGCGTATATATATAGAGATAGAGATATATATAGATATATATGTCATTTTGTTTTGATTTTTCTGTAATTGAAAATGGACAATTAATTGAGTATGGGTAGGAATTGAGGTTTGATAATTGGTAGTTCATTTTAGGGTTAGAGTTTGATTTGAGGGGTTTTAGGAGAGAGTAGGGGTGAGATGAAGAAGATGATGGAAAGGTAAATAGGTAATTTAACATAAAAGAATATTTGATTATTTAAAATAAATATAAAAAAGGGGTATAAGAGTAATTGCACATATCCGGTCGCCGGATATGGGATTCAGGGGGTGAAACTGTAATTAGCGAAAATTGAGGGGGTGCGGGTATTATTTACACTATCAATAGGGGGAAAAACTGTTATTTACCCTTAATTTAATCAACTAATCCTCACTGTGTCCACTTTGCCCCATATATTATTTAATTTCATCACTATGCCCCCTCCCCTCACATTTTGAATCATAATACCTAAACTACCCTCAATAGTATAGAGGGGTTTAGTGAAATCAAGCCTTTAAAAAAATTATTTTTCAAAAATTAATTATATTTTTCGTAAAAACTATAAATTTCAAAAATATATATATATTTCGGAATTTTTTTTTAAAACAATATATATTTTGGAACATATATATATATATATATATTGGAAAATGATATGTAATTCGGAATATATATATATATATTGGAAAATGATACTCCTTCCGTCCCATTTTAAGTGTCCACTTTGGGAAATTCAACTTTTTAAATGAATGATTTTTAGTATTTTTTATTGTATGAGTAATATATGAATTGACAACTTTGCCTGTAGTGAAATTCATGATGATGTGATGGTTTGTAGTATAAGTTTTTATTATTTTAATGTATGAATGTTAAATTGATAAATTGACAACATAAAGTTCTTTGACTTTTCAAAGTTGGACACTTATTTTGGGACGGACAAAAACATGAAAGTGAACACTTAAATTGAGACAAATGGAGTATGTATTTCGGAATATATATATATAATTCGTCAAAAATATATATTTTCCGAAATGTTTTAAAAAATATGAATTTTTTCTGAAAAATAATTTTTTTTTTGTGAAAAATATATATTATTTTCCAAAATATTTTTTTTTGAGAAAAATATACATTATTTTTTCCCGAAAATAATATAATTTATTTTCTGAAATATATATTTTTTATATTTTGGAAAATAATGTATATTTTTCACAAAAAAATTATTTTTCAGAAAAAATTCATATTTCTTTAAAACAATTCGAAAAATATATATTTTTGACGAATTATATATATATTCCGAAATATATATCATTTTCCAATATATATATATATATATTTCCCGAAATATATATATATTTTGTCCGAAATATATATATTTTTTCCAAAATATATATTATTTTCGAAAAATATTTTTTTCCCGAAATATATATATTTTTAAAATTTATATTTTTACGAAAAAAATAATTGATTTTTGAAAAATAATTTTTTTAAATGCTTGATTTCACTAAATCCTCCTATACTGAGGGTAGTTTAAGTATTATGACTCAAAATGTGAGGGGAGGGGCCATAGTGATGAAATTAAATAGTATATGGGGCAAAATGAACACAGTGAGAGTTAGTTGATTAAAGGGTTAATTTCAGTAAACCGCCCTATACTATCCAATTTAATCAACTAACCCCTACTGTGTCCATTTTGCCCCATATACTATTCAATTTCATCAAATTGCCCCCTCAGCTCACATTTTGACTCAAAATGCCTAAACTACCCTCAATCAATAGTATAAGGGGGTTTGTTGATTCAACCATTTAAAAAAATTATTTTTCAAAAATCAATTATATTTTTCACAAAAATTATAAATTCAGAAATATATATATATATTTTTCGGAAATTTTTTTTTTCGGAGGGAGCATATTATTTTCCAAAATATGAATTATTTCGGAAAAAAATATATATGCTTTTTGCAAAAAAATCATATTTCGGAAAACATCATATTTTGGAACATAATAGTGTATATTTTTTGCAAAATTTTTTTTTTCGGAAAAGATCATATTTTGGAACATAATAAATACTTTTTCGCAAAAAAAAAATTATTTGAAAAAATATTATATTTTGGAACATAATAGTATATATTTTTTGCAAAAAAAATATATTTCAAAAAACATCATATTTTGGAACATAATAGTGTATATTTTTCACAAAAAAATTATTTTTTGGAAAAGATCATACTTTGGAACATAATATATATTTTTCGGAAAAAAATTCATATTTTGGAACATAATAAATACTTTTTCGCAAAAAAAAAAATTTTTGAAATATATTTTTTTCATATCCTGCAGGTTTTCGGAAAAAAATGATTTTTTGCAAAAAAGTTTTGAATTTTTTTTTTCTTATGTTGCAGGTTTTTGGAAAAAAAAATGATTTTTTTTCGGAAATTTTTTTTTCGCAAAATATGATTTTTTTTGAAAAATATATATATATATTTCTAAATTTATAATTTTTGTGAAAAATGTAATTGATTTTTGAAAAATAATTTTTTTAAATGGTTGAATCAACAAACCCCCTTATACTATTGATTGAGGGTAGTTTAGGCATTTTGAGTCAAAATGTGAGCTGATGGGGCAATTTGATGAAATTGAATAATATAAGGGCAAAGTGGACACAATAGGGGTTAGTTAATTAAATTGGATAGTATAGGGGGTTTACTGAAATTAACCCTTGATTAAATTAAATAGTATGAGAGGATTTTGTAAAATTAAAACATATATATATCAATTTCACGGCTTATCTAGTAAATTCAATGTTTCGAATTTCCAATTCAAACCCAAAAATTCAATTTCCTCGAGATTTTGCATTAAGGAATAAGAACCTTGCTATTCGTGTATATATCTCTTATAGTGTAAACAGTGACTTTGAACTCCATCGATTCCTCTCTTCGAACCTTTATTCATTAGCATTCTATTTGTATCCGATTCAATAACAATTTCAAAATCCATTGTTTCTGAACAATTTTATAAGTATTTGTTCGATTCTATTTGAAAATATATATACACTCAATAGTATTTTATCTCTCTAAAAAGGAGATTCTAGAGAGAGAAACTTTCGTAAGATGTATAAGTATCGACCGGAGAAGAAACCCTAAATTCAAGCTAGAGCTCGATGAGTAGCAGCGGCGACACGTGTCCTAGTAGTCTGATTTGCCTTTCCTTCGAGTCGCATTCGCCGGAAAACATGGCAGTGAAGCCGCACCGGTCGTCGGACTTGTCGTGGCAGTAGATTCGGTCGGTGGCGTCGATGAAGTCCGACCTCTGTTTCCGGGACTTCAAGCTGGTCCAGCAGATCGGCAACGGGGACATCGGGAAAACCTGTTGAAAATCACTAATGGTGATTCCTTATTCCAGGATAAACAAAATAAATGAGAGAAATAAACTTTTATTCTTAAACTCACACTTTCAAAAAAATAAATGAGAGAAATAAACTTTTATTCTTAAACTCATATTTTCAAAAATACAAAGCTCATTCTCTTTTTTTTTTTTTTTTTTTTTTTCTCACACTATTTTATTCAAAACATATCTCTAACTTCTGATTAATACACTACACAATACCTCTCTATTTATAAGCATACAAACCTTATAAACAAGCTTTGAATGTTCAACCCATAGGTGTGAACATTTGACTACTTTTGTAGTCACCATCTTTGAAGTTGCATGACCACCTTTTGTTTAGTCTTTGAAGGCATGCTTCTAGATGGCTCCATATTTTTCTTTGTTTCCCACTTGATAAATCAAGTTTAATATTTTTAACAAAGCCTACCTGTGTGCCAGCTCAATAGCGACGAGAGTTGCTTCTACGCCATGAAAGTGGTGGACACGGAGGGGTGGCAGGGCTAAGAAGTAATTTAATATGTAATATATTTTGTAATTAAAATGTGTGGATATAAAGGTCATTTCCTTTCTCCTCCGATGTCCTTAGTGCCGATAAAATTTAAGGGGTAAAAATATAATTAGTGAAATTACATGAATGCAGTTATAATTTATATTAACAGCACAGTAATAAAGTGTAATTTACCCCATGCCTAAATGTGTCCATAGGACCATATCATAGGTCTAATCGGTAACAGCTGCAATATTCTATGAAGATGGTTCTGTACAGTAGGCAATTTGGTGATTAATGTGATCAAAATTTGAATCCACCATCGGCCGCCTATGTGAAAGTATTTACGTTGGATCGGTACGATGCGATACAACAACATACCTTCTTAATAAAAGATTGTGTGAGATTTATTTATCATATTTTTACGAAACAATTTGAACTCTTTTTCTATAATTAATTGGATGGTTTTGATTAAATTAAACATTGGAATCACCGTCCAAGATCATCTTATTTTTATTTTATTTATTATTATTATTATTTTTTTGACAAAGACTTGTGGTTTTATCACAATTAAGGTTCGTAGTCGCGGTATCGATCGCGGTAACGGTAATGGTATCGATGTAACGGACTCGGGTTAATATCGGAATTATGTAACGAGACTCGCTTATCGCAATCGTTAATTTTTTAAAATCTTGCACATCTTACCCAAAATGTTCCAATTGGATACATTTGGCAACATGAATAAATAAAGATGATTTTTTTGGTAGATTTAAGTGAATTTTATTTAATTTCTTTAAAAGATTTAATATAAAAAATGAGATATTAATAAATCTAATGGTGTCATTGTTATTTCAATACTTATGATATATTTGTTATGATATTATTAAATTAATTTTAATTTTAAATAAATAAAAAAATGAAATCATAAAAGATGTAATTTTTTTCCAACAATGCAAAATAATTTATAAAAAGGTACATGGTTCACCACCAAAATGAATTTCGTGATGGATCTTGTTGCTCTGGTTGGGGTTCATGAAAGGATTGTCAATTTTAAGTTGTATCTTCAGTAGACATTTGATTAATCATTAGTAGACAATCTTCTCTTCGTAATTGATAAGGATGATACTGACCCTGAGCATATCCTGATGAATTACTAGACTGATTTGTATTGATGTTATGCCTTTGTCCATAATATCCATAAGAGATCTGAGGTTGAAGAGGCACAATGGGGTATTCCTCTGCATGAAAAAAATCCATAAGGTTGTTGCGAAAAAAAATTCATTTGTTATTTATTTATTTTATTTTGGGAAAATAAGAATCGGGACACAAAATAAAGAATTTTTTGTATGAAGAAACTTTAGCATGCTTTTGTGGTGCCATGCAGTGATTTTAACATGAAAAGTCACCTGAAATAAAATAACAACTATATTCAATGTCCAAGCTTCTTAACCCAAATTTTTGAAAAACTTTAACTGTGTTAACCGTTGCGGCATTTTCGAAACCGGTGGGAATCGGGGTTAAGGTCACCATAACGGCTGTAACGGGCAATTTGGATGTGGGAACCGGCCCACACCGTTATAACGGTCCGTAATAGTAACAGAAACCCCAAAAAATGTCACAAATCGGCCCGTAACGACCGTTACGGGCCGTTTTGGCGAACCATGATCACATTTCTTCGCAATTTAGCAATTAATCTATTATGTTTCGTTATTGTTCTAACAAAATGTAAAATAAGTTCTACCATAATAATACACTCGACTGAATTGATGAAGACACCATTTATTTTGAATTTTAGAAAATTAGGGTATGTCAAGGAATGAATGTTGCAGAAATGTAAATTTGGACACCGATATTCATTGAAGAGACCAAAATGCTACTGGCTTGGTTGGGGTTGCAGGTTGTTTTGCTACACTAACTTTCAATTCTATTAATATTTTGAAATGATACCATCTTTCCATATGACTTTTCCTCCCATCAATTTTTTTTGTAAACTGATTTAAGTTTGTTGAAACTATGTCTGCGATTGTGGCCCCAACGAATTACTTGCACCATATAAGAATCGAACATGAAACCTAAAAGCATCTGGACTGGGAGGGCTTTTGGGGAGTGGTAACAATTGTTGCGTGTCTCTGCATATGGGGAGTGTTTGGAGTGGGAAAGGTTTTGTTGTGGGGCCCATGTACAAGTTTACACTTGAATCGTCACATATAGCGATCTAAGTAACGATCTCTGCCTTTTTTTTCTTTCTATTTTTATTATTCACTTTATGGTTTTGAGGTGGGGGGCTAGCTAGCACAATAGGTATATTATTTTAGCTAGTTTCATGAACTTACAAAATAATATGAGATTAAGTTGAAAATAAGGGAAATTGAGATACAAGAAAAAAATTAAAATAAAAGAGATAGAGATGCAATAAAAAAATTAAAAGAATGGAGATTGAGGAGGAGCAAGCTACTTGGGAAATACAAATGATGAAAAAAAATCCAAATTATGCTCCAACACCGGCGATCAAAGCATGGATCGAGACATAATAAAATGCAATTTAATCGCGTTTCAGACAAGGGGGTGTTTAATTTTATTATTATATGTGGTAAACTATTAATGTATTTTTTTTTCTATGTGTGTGAAGGTGTAAAGTTTTTTTTTCATGTGTGTTAAATTATGTAAAGTATTTTTTGCATATTTATTATTTTTCTTGTACGTGAGCAATTATTAATGTACTTTTTTTATTTGTAGAAAATTTGAGAATATATTTTTATTTGCGGCATTTAATAAATATTTTTTATATTAAAAAATTGAAGTAATTAAATTATCTTGAATAATAAAATAATAATAAAGTGGAGTGAAATATAGAACTCTACACCGCAGGGCACACACTCTTTAAATAAAGTGTAGAGCCACGTCAACACACACTCTCCAAATCGCTGACGTGGTGTAGAGCCATGGAGTGTCTAGCACTCCGGATGCTCTAATGTTTCCTAAGACACTAAGTCTCAAGTAGAGATGGCAATGAGTGCGGTTCTGGGCAGGTGTACCCTCCTCTGCCCTCGCAACCGTTAAGAAACTACCACCCCATCCCTGCCCAAAACTAGCTAAACAGGGTGGGAGGTCACCCCGTCCCCGTTTTTGTTGGGTTTTTTAAAAATCATTGGGTGTCCGGGAGTACCTGTTAAACGTTGAAATTTTCAAATATGTCACTTTAAAATTAAACAATTTCACAAAATTATATACTTAAAACACGAAATTCAATATTATAAAAACTAAATAAATCACTAAATTATTCAACAATTCAAATTACTATCAATTTTACTGATAATAATAACAAAAAAGAAGATTGTCAAATATTAGGTTCACTTTAATTTAGACAACAACAAAAATAGAGTTTATGATTAGTGAGTTACAGTTATTTTCTATTTACTAATATATATATTATGTCTAAACAGGGTGGGGCAGGGACACCTAAAACCGTCCTCGCCCCGTTTATGTGCGAATTTTTTTCCCAACTCCATCCCCACCTATATAGTATAAACGGGGCACCCAAAACCGCTATTGTGTTTGATAATGTTGGAATGGACCTAATCATACCAGAGGGACTAACTATCATTATTGAACAGAGACCAAAGTTGGCTTAAAAGAGTGATTATGTTGAGACAAAGGATATTAGGAATGCCTAAACCACCATACTCCTTAGGCATGTAAATAGAACTCCACTTAACTTTAGCTCCAAATTATTTGAGCTCCTTCCCAGACCATAAGAATCTCCTCAAAATAAAGTTGATGCTTTTTGTTACATGAATAGGCAGGATTATATGTGAACTCTAGTAAAAATGCATGTTAAAGAGGATTGTTTTAATCAGTTGTAACTTGCCAGCATAAGACAAAAGTTTTAAAGGCCAGTGAGAGACTCTACAAGTGATTCTTTCAACAATATTTTGGTAATCAAAAGCCTTCAGCTTAGCAGATGAAAGAGGTAAGCCCAGAATTTGAGAGGGAAACTGCCATGCTCAAAACCAGAGATAGCTATTAAAGTCTCTTGATCATTATATGGAACATTAGCCAAAAGAATGAGACTTTTGCTCAAATTTAGATGGAGCTCAGAAAGGTCAGAGAAGACCTCAATTCCTTGAAGGAGAATAGTGAGAGATTGAGTGTCACCATTGCAAAACAACATCAAATCATCTGCAAAATGAGTTAATTTGTTTTTGTGGCATCTCCAATGATAGAGGAATTGGGGGTTAGAATTAATGGAGTGACGAATAGAGGTTGAAATAACATCCATCACAATGACAAAGAGGAAGGGGGAGAGAGGGTCCCCTTGCTTAAAGCCTTGAGCTCCTTTGAAATAGCCCTCAAGCTCACCATTGAGGGAGGCAAAAAATGATGGGCTATAAATACAAGCACTGATCCAATTGATTAAAACATGAGGGAAATGAAGAAGAGTGAGAATGTCAATGATAAAAGTCCAATTGACAGTGTCAAAGGCTTTATGGATGTCAACTTTAAGGGTGCATTTTGGAGTTGGAGAAGAAAGGTGATAGCCTTTGATAATTTCTTGGGCAAGAAAGAAACCATCACCTATTTTCCTACCTTTAACAAAAGCAGTTTGATTTTTGTCAATGATGCTAGGATGGATGGCTTGAAGCTTCAAAAAAAGAAGCTTGGAGATGACCTTGTAGAGAGTGTTGCAACATGAGATAGGTCTGAAGTCACTCATGCTAGAAGGGTTTGGGACTTTAGGAACAAGAAAAATGGATGTGGAGTTAATCTCTTTAAGAAGATGACTAGAGACAAAGAAGTATTGAATGGATTTTGAGACATCAACACTAATAACTGGCCAAGTTTTTTTTAAAAAAATATGCATTATATCCATCTGGACCAGATACTCTATGGTTATTAGGCTCAAAGAAGCACTGCAGAATAGATTCCAAGGATGGGATATTAGAGATGGTGTGAAGCATATCAGCAGGGATCACTTTGGAGTAAACATTTCTAAGGGTTTCAATCCCAGTATAGGAACAAAAGGAAGTGCCAAGAAGTTTTTGAAAGTAAGATACAACTTCATTCTTAATCTCACTGATGGAGGTAAGGGATTCACCAGAACCAGCGGAAAGAGTGGTGATTTTATTCCTGTTGCATTTGGAATTGAACGTCTTGAGAAAGTATCTAGTGTTTCTATCTCCCTCTTTAAGCCATTTGATTCTAGATTTCTTATTATAGAAACTTTCCTCAGCTTTAGCTAGACCAGAATAACATTTGAGAAGCTCTTTCTCTTTATTTATAAGAATAGAATCATTAGGATTGAGATCAAGACTCAACTGACAATCATTCAAAGCACATTTGACAGCATTTGCTTTACCTGAAAGATCATTGAACTCCAAAGAATTAAGTAACTTCAGTTTAGTCTTCAAGAGTTTGAGTTTTCTAGCAACTTAAAACATGAGAGTTCCATCAATGGCTTGACTCCACACCTCTTGAACCATAGGAAGGAAGTCTTTGTGGTCAACAAGGAAATTGAAAAATTTAAAGGGGATGTTTTTCTTGATGCTAGGGTTACCACACTTAATGATCATGGGCTAATGATCAGAGATGCCTTGTGGAAGGAAGACACAGTCTGAAAGGGGGTAAGAGGTGCTCCAACAATCATTAACTAGAGTTTTGTCAAGTTTTCTAGAGGTGTTATAAGCCTCATCCCTTTTGTTGGACCATGTGAAGAAGATACCAGTGAATCTCAGGTCAGTGAGTTCAATGTTATGAATCCAAGTCCTAAAATCATGGATACCTCTATTCCAAGCATTAGAACCCCCATAATTTTCATTATGGTGAGTAATGACATTAAAGTCCCCTAAGACAACCCAAGGGGAGGTAGCAACAACAGGAGCTTTTAAGCACAAGTCATGCCAAATGTGATTTCTTTGAGTGACAGAGTTAAAAGCATAAATGCAAGAGGCAAAAACCATAGTTTGAGTTTCCAAGTCAGTTATACTAACATGGATGACTTGGGCTGTTTTAGAGAATTTCTGAACATAGAGCTTTTTTGGATTATTTAGGATCCATATTCTACCAAGACTGGAATGGGAGTAGTTGTGGATAATTTTCCAGGAGTGAGCAATGGAATTGTGAATGCTAGCACTATTGATGGACCGTACCTTGGTTTCAAAAATAGCAATCATTTGGATATGGTTTTCCTGAATGAGTTTCCTAACACCTTATTGTTTAGTAGAATAATTCAAACCTCTGATGTTCCAAGCCCCTAAGATCATTGAGAAATGGTGTTTGGTAGCAAGCCTGTTAGCCCCAATATAAGAGTTGTTGGGGATTTTTTCACCCCTTTTCTTCCTTTTCTTCTCTTTCTTTTTCTTTGCAAACCCAACTCTAGGCTCAAAGTAAGAGCTAGAAGCAGTTTCACAAGAAGTCTTGGGAGAATTTGCAGAATCACTTGGAGTTGCAGTGATGGCATTGGAAGCAGAGGCACTTGGAATGTCATTAGGCTTAATAGACTTGCCATTGACACTTCGAGTTGCAGTAATGGCATTGATGTTGCTGTCAAGTACTAAAGCAACTGGAGGAAATGAGGGGCAATTGTTGGTGTCAAGGCATTTATCCTCAAGGATGGGGGTGAAGAGAAAAGGCTCGGGTGGGAGGGTAGTGATGATAGGATCAACACTGTTGTTTGATAGCTTAGAAGGTACAAGAGGTTGTCAAGGGGTGTTATTTTTGTGGTGAACAATAGTCCATTCAAGAGAGGCTGAGGAAATAACAAGATCATTCTGATTGGTAGGAGTGCTGGCAATCAAAGAAGGACATTTTGAGACAAGGTACCCATAGCAAGAACATGAAGTACATACTTGAGGTCTCCATTGAAACTCAACTCTAATGTCATAGAAACGTTGTCCCAATTTTAATTTGAAGTGATCAATGATAGGTTTAGAGGCATCAACTTCGATACATAGTGAAATTACCTTGACGATGGTGAAAATAGCCTAGAGGGGGGGGGGGGGGGTGAATAGGCTTTTGTAGATTTATTGACAAATTAATATTTAATTGCGGAAAAGTCAATTTTAATCCAATCACAAAATCCTAATTCTCAAATCACATCATTCAAGCAATATCAAACAAACATCAATGTAGTGCATAAAATAAAGCAAGAGACGACACAAAGAATTATAAGTGGAAAAACCAAGGAAACGTTCCAAGAAAAAAACCACGGGTACACTCAGGTACCGATGCACTATGAATCAACAAGTACAAACTCTATGAGAGTTTTAGACTTACAATCACTCCCGATATATATTCCTCTACTCGCAGTCTAAAACTCTTGAATCACTCGTACTTCACAAAGCACGCTTGCTTCGCTAGACACTATGAGAGACTCACAAATCACACATGATTTTCCTTTCTCTACTCGCGGTCTGAAATCCTCGAATCGCTCTTGTACTCGGACGGCTTCACTTTTCAACTGATCAATGTAACCTCGTTGCAATGGATGATGTGATTATATTTTAGCAACCACTTATCCAATCGTGCATAAAAAACTTCGGTGTAGAAGCACGATTGAAGAACTTCAACGCAAGAGAGAACACCAATATGTATGATCACTCTATAATCACCTCTCTATGTGTATCACTCTATAGAAATATGAACGATAGAATATTGCAGAGCTCTCACCAAAAACCCTCTTGAAAAATTGTCGTAAAAAATCGTAGCCTCTTCTTTTGTAGAACCTTGGTATTTATAGACCAAGTCAAAGAAAACCCTAACCTTGCCCTTTTGCGTAATTTCACAATACATTGATAAATCCTTTAAAATATGATATAAATATGTGTATATGTCTATACATAGAGATTTAGAGTCGCCGATCACTTAAAAACTCAAAGTAAAGACAAAACTGAAAAAATCCGAAAACACTTCGAAACAACTCCTGTATAACAAGCGATCACGTAGCCATAAAGTGAGACCTAAGCTTGGGCGTAGGTCAGGGGCGTAGGGTCCATTCCCAACTCCAAAAACCAAAGCGTAGGTTAATGTCATTCTGCCTCTGACAACGTAGGGTATGATGCGTCTTTTGTTGTAAAAACCTGTTTTTTCATATTTGAGCTAGATTGGTCGTCTCGGACTTTCGAAGTTTTTGGTTGAAGTAATAATGTTTGGAAATGACATTTTTGCCCTCCGATGAAGTGAAGATGTCTGGAAATGACATTTTTGCTCTCCGATAGCTCTTCTTTGCTCTGACATAGCCCTTGACTCCTCTCTCGAGATAGAAATGAACATACTAACAACTCGATTGAAAATACACAAAACTCTCAACATGACAATTCACTCAACATGATTATTGTCTAAAACATGCCAATCACAAATAATACTATAAATGTTCTCACAATCTCTCCCTTGGCATTTCTGAGACAAAACCATTATTTTACAATATAGCCTCACAATCAATATAACATCTATACCTATGAACACACACCGAAAAACATAGATATAAATTGTCACATTGATTTCATGACAGTCTACCAATCCTGTAACCACAACATTGAACAAATCATTAAACGTAGGTGTGGAAAACAGATATAAATCAACGTAATGATCATCAGTCTCCCCCTGAGAATAAACTCCCCCTTGCTAAATACTTCTCCCTCTGAATCAATCAAATAATCTTAACCAAACAATCTATCTCCCTCACTTAATACTTCTCCACCTTTTTGTCACTGAAATATCAAGCAAATAGAGTATATGTCATAGCAACAATGTAGAGAGATGCAAGGAAATACTCAATGAAAAACACCAAGATATATAACTCTTATCATATCATATTCAAATTCTCAGGGTAACAAAAATCTCTACTATGCATGACTTTACTACTAATGCATGAATGCAAAATGCAAAATAACAAAAAAAAAAAATTTATTCTTAGAACCATGTGAGCAGGGCAGTAAAGACAATGAGTTAGTCATTAACACATCATATACGCATATTTGACTTAGTTATTATACACATGATAGTGAAAAAAATCAGCACACATACCTTGTAGATATAAGCAGTCACAAGATAAACTTTACATAACATTTGCATATATGAAAAATATTCAGGTGCAAATAAACACCTAAGATGAAAGCAATACGTATTAATTATGATAATCTTCTTCACTAATTGTGATGATACTTCAGTCCAAAATCCAAGCTAGAAATCAAATCATTCACTTGGACCTTATTGCTTATTTAAAAAAATACCCTATTGTAACATAATTTATTCTTTGTACCTTTTCAACTTTTTCACCAAATCCCTTTTTATCTTTCTAAGCTCCGGACTTTCCAGCGAGGATTTTTAATCCCAACCAACTGGGCCCAAGCTTTTTTCATGGAATTTATGTTCATTAGTCTTCTCCCCTTTTTACGCGAACACTCAATGCTTACTGAGGCAAGAGGTCCGGTTACTCAGATCAAATAACTACTTTTTGCATTTCAATATTTTAAACATCTCATTCTTTCCATTTTTCAATAGTACCGCAACATTCATAAGCATGCAAAAGATATTTAAAAGCATAGGTCAATCTAGCATACCTCATGAACCTACATATCACTTCGGACTAGATGAGAAAGACTAAGGGTGCGTTTGGAAACTAGTGTTTTTGTTTTCTTTTTTTATCTCTTGAGAACAAAAAAATTTCTTGTTCTTGTCCTAAGGGTAATCCGAAAACAAAAACACGTTTGGTTGGAAATTTTGTCTAAAAAATTTTCGGGAACAAAAATAAAATAAAATTTTGGAGGTTAGGGTTTGGAGGTTCAAGATGGAAGTTAGGGTTTAGAGGTTGAAGATGAAGGTTAGGGAATCTGCAACAATTAAAAAAAATTTTTGCTAAGAACAAACAGTGCCAAAAACAAAAAAACACCATTTTGGTGTTCTCAAATTTTGAACTAAAGGTGAGAAAACGCTTTTTTTACTGCTCACGAAAACAAAAACCATCAAAGGCTCCCAAACGCGTTTTTGTTCCCGTGAACAGTGGAAAAAACAAGGACAAAAACGGAAATACCCCTATCCAAACGCACCCTAAAAGTTTCAACAAGTATTACATTCATCTCCGAAGTAAAACAAATACCCAAAATTGATGAGTTCCAAAAATAATACTTAAACATGTCAAGTGAATAACTCATAACCTCAGGTCATACTAACAACTCCAACTCTCATAAGTATAATAAGAAAAGTAAATATGAGAATAGAGTGAAATATGACAATCATTTGTACCCTTAGCCAAGCTCAATATGCTAAGATTTTTTTTAAAATTTTTATGAAAATTTTGTCATAAGGATGCATACATGAATAATCCTAATAGTAGCAAAACATGATGCATGCATAATAATAAAATAACAAACCAAAAAAATAAACATGCAAATAAAACAAAATGCATGATAATATATCAATTCTAGGATAAAAATATAATACAAGATATTCCTAGAATGATACATATGAAGACATCTATCCTAATGATAATATGCCACCATATTTTCTAAAATGCATATGTTTTTGAAATTCTAATGGTTTCGTAGACATGTCTCTTGATCGAGAATCTGTGGATATATACTTGAGACCTTTCTCAGAATTAGAGTCACGTGCTAAACATGCAGTATGAGCAACCAAATAATGAAATTCATCTTTTCTAACCCACATTTGTTTAATTTTCGGTGCTCTATTTGTTAGCTTAGTCAACCTCTTCACTCAACACCCGAATTTGACTTTCAACATTGGATCTTTTTTGAATTTTATGCTTCCGCTTAGATTTCAAAGTTTCTCCTCGTAACTTTGAACATACGGTTCGAATGTGACTTTTCACTCCACAGTGATGACATACTAGAATAAACCTTTGAGAAATATTATTTGAACCCTTATTGACTCTAGAGGTAAAGGGAGGCTTACTCTCAACAGGTTTTCTGACATAAGATCGAGCATTAAGATTCCTATCAGACTTACCTTGAGAAGAACTAGATGCTACTTAGGAAGCCTTAACAAAGGTTGTTTTGGAAACAATGTCAGGATCACTCATTCTTTTGAACCCCAACTCCTTAGTATTTCCTCCTGACTTTCCTACACTCAACATGTGATGAAGCTTATTAGTTTCACTAGACCATCTATGAATAGTTGAGTTAACATCCTTCAATTCTTTTTCCAAAATTTCAATCCTTGTAGATTTCTCACTCAATTTCAATCTTAGAGTTTCTAATTCCTCATTGAGACCATCTACCATCTTCAAAGCCTGAGTCCTTTCTTGTTCAGACTTGGTCAATTCTTCTCTTAAGGACTGTCTCTCCTTATCAACATTGTTGAATTGAACCAAAAAATTTGAGTACACTTTGCTAAGCTGCACGGACTTTTCATACAATTTATTATATGCATCTTCATATGAATCCTCACGATCTTCATTACCTCAGAATCATCATCCTTAGACATTGCCCAACTTGCAGCAACTTCACCAACCTCCTTACTTTGTGCAGTAAACACGGTGAAATTCTCAATCTCATCTCCTACCTCTAAATCCATCAAATCACTAGTTGATCCATCACTCAAAGTAACATCCAAACCTTTTTTCTTTTTCGACTTATTAACACACTCAGCAGCTATGTGACTGAACCCTTGACACTCAAAACATTGAGGTTTCTTCTTTTTATGAACAAACTTATCATTCCTATTTTGGATTTTTCTATTTTTAGAATCATGTGATTTATCTCCAAAATTTTGTTCTTTAATCAATTCTTGACCACAAGAAATTTTTTAAAACTTATGAAACAATTCATGATCATGTCAAACTGACTTGGTTTACTCTCACCCTCTTCATCCGACTCACTAGGACCCTCCTTAGTGATTTTCAAAACTATGTCCTTCGTTTTTGTGTTGCTTAACTTTTTAGAGGATTGAGCACATATCTCCATCTCATACGATTTCAAATTACCAGCCAACTCTTCAAGTTTAATTTCCTTGAAATTCATGATTTCAGATATGACGGTAACCTTAGACCGAAAATGTTCAGGCAAAGACCTAAGGATTTTCTTCACAATGGTCGCCTCGGAAATAGGCTCTCCTAGATTGTGATAACTAGTTACTATATTAGTTAACCTAGCCTCAAAATCACCAAAAAATCCATCCTCCTCCATCCTAAGCTGTTTAAATTTTAAATTTAGAATTTGGAGTTTTAACTGTTTAACTTTTGAAGTTCCCTCATGAGTTACTGTCCCGAGCTTCTTTTGCGATTTCACATGTGGCTATTCCCTTAAACTCACTCTCAGTCACCGTATTATACAATGCATTCAAAGCTTTTGAATTCCAACTAACACTATTTGTTTCAGTAGTAGTCCACTCACTCGATGGTTTTACCCTAGATTCATAAGTAACAACATCTTTCACAGTGGGCGGTGAATATCCTACCTTTACGTCCAACCAAGCTCTCTCATCTAGCGATTTCAAAAACATTCTCATTCTCGCTTTCCAATACGTATAATTTGAGCAATCAAACCAAGGGGACCTAGATATGGAACCTCCTTCACGAGGTAAGTCCATCGTCTAAATTCAAGATCTAACCCTAAGTAGTTAACCTAAATCGGGGCAACCACAATCTGATATCAATTGAAATTGTCTAGGCGATGGTGAAAATATCCTAGAGGGAGGGTGAATAGGCTTTTTATGGATTTATTGACAAATTAATATTTAATTACGGAAAATTCAATTTTAATCCAATCACAAAACCCTAATTCTCAAACCACATCATTCAAGCAATATCAATCAAACATCAATGTAGTGCAGAAAATAAAGCAAGAGACGACGCAAAGAATTATACGTGAAAAAACCAAGGAAACGTTCCAAGGATACACTCAGGTACCAATGCACTATGAATCAACAATTACAGACTCTATGAGAGTTTTAGACTTACAATCACTCCTGATATGTTTTCCTCTACTTGCGGTCTAAAACCCTTGAATCACTCGTACTTCTCAAAGCACGTTTGCTCCGCCAAACACTATGAAAGACTCACAAATCACACATGATTTGCCTTTCTCTACTCGCGATCTGAAAGCCTCGAATCGCTCTGTACTCAGACGGCTTCGCTTCTTAACGGATCAATACAACCTCGTTGCAATGGACGATGTGATGATTTTTCAGCAACCACTCTTCCAATCGTGTATAAAGAACTTCGGTGTAGAAACACGATTGGAGAACTTCAACACAAGAATACTTCAACAAAACATAACATGCATGCATGACAAATATAGATTCTGATGCAAATGCTTTTATTGACTTATATAACATGCATTATAAGTAGTAACATTATTTATAGTACGTATTATTTATGTTGAAAGGTTGTACTTAGTCATAATCCAAGTTGTTTTGATGCATTCCTTATGATCACGACTATTGCTCTTATATTTGAAGAAATTTAAGGTTTTGAAGAAGCCAATTACACTCCCATTGTTTTGAATGGGATTATCTCCGCCGATGGCGTTCCAATATCCTCCACCACCAAACTCACATTTCGCCTCTCTGTCTGGCCTCTTCCCATTGTTATTACTCGTCTTCTTCCTTTGACAGACAAAGTAATATTTGTCCCTCTGAGGCTCATCCATATTGCGGTGGACCATTGAGTATCATCAGCAACACCATTCATGAAAGACATACAATTCATGTACAGAAAGCAATAATGGAAATTAATTGACATGAATAAGTTTTTAACAAATTAATTACTTACATGGAAGGAACCATGGTTCTTATGCATACACGTCCGTATCAACAATGCCATTGGAAGGCAGTTGTTGATCACTAATCTTCCTTCTCAGATAACTTGAAAATAACTCTTCATTGGTAGGTTCAAACCTAAATCCAACTGAGCTAATAATGTGACTAATTTCCAGCTTCGATGTCCCTTCACATTTCGGATTCTACACAGAACCCAACCGCTGAATTGCACTCACAGTAAGCAAACAAAATAAAAATTAATTATAAAAAATGCTCAAATTCTTGAGACAAACAAACGACCAACATAAGTTCTTAGGTTTGTTTGTAATCAAATTACACAATTTTTCTAATACAATAAAATACAAAACAAATCCTATATAATTCAAAGGTGTCAAAGTTTAATATATTAAAATTCAAGTAAAGAAAAACTGAAAAGTAAAAACGATAATAATTTCGCTATTAACCAAACCAAGAAACCAAAACCGATTAATTCATATACCCCCAGGTAACCAAGAATCGCAATGAGTCCGTTCATGTTCTTGATGAGCAACAGACACTAAGGATGATGAAAAAGAGTTTTCCATTATCATCTTCTCCATGGGCGTTCTCTGTCTCTATACTTTCTTTAAGGGAATGCGTGTTTGTATCACTACTTTCACTCATGTACTCTCTCTCTCTATATATATATATATACACACATGCGCAAACAAGTAGTGTTGTTTACATATTATCCACTTAACGTGGTTATTATTATTAGAACAATTAATCCAGTTATTGGATGCAGATAAAACTCTTAAAAATTTTCAAAAATAAATTCAGCGTGCCTTGCTTTCCACGTTAAATGTAAATTACATACATATATGTATGTATGTGTTGAAAAATTATCTTTCTATTATAGTTAGTTTTCTTATACAACATTTACCCTATTTGGGGTAATTCTTTCCATATATATACAAGATGAGGTGGATTTTTTGGCCCATTATTCTAGGAGGATACCCTAGCAATCCCTTTTTGTCCTATTACAACTGTCCATATCTAATGGTGAGAATGCACTTGGGGTTTGGTTAACGGGTAAGCTATAGCGCGTGTCCAAAGGACGTGTGAGCCGCTTCTAAAGTTTTCTTGATGAAGTCCTGGCCTCGTGCCTTGCTTGCGGGCTAAACTCCGAAGACCGTCTTCTACCTGAGAGATTTCGTTATGAGGGTAGCTTGCTGCTTGGTAACCTCTTCCGCTAAAGCACCTTCGGATATCTGCCTCGTCTCGGCCGTTTTATCGTTTGGATTTACCCTTTGGCTTGCGGAGGCTTTTCAAATTGATGGTTGGAAGGCCGCGTGGAAGGTTCTTGTCGTGGGCCTTTTACTAGAAGGCCTGGTATGAACTGGGCCTAGTAATTTTATTGGGCTAGGTACTTTTAGCATCACACAATATATAAATAACATATATATATATATATATATATATATATATATATATATATAAGCGGTCTGGTTTTCAGGTCTCGTCTAAGAAAACAAAAACTTTATATATATTATTTTATGTATATAACTTTATATATTATTAAATATATATTTGTAATATATTATTAAATATATATAATATAATAAAATTATTTTATATATATTATTATAAAATAATAATATATATTATTCTATATATTATTAATATATATTATTTTTTAATTTTATATATATATTAGTTTTGAATTTATATATTATTATATATCTATATTTAATATATATATAATAATATTATTTTATATATATTATTATAAAATAATAATATATATTATTTTTTAATTATATATATATATATATATTTATATATATATTATTTTTGAATTTTATATATTATTTTATATATATATTATTTTTGAATTTATATATTATTTTTATATAAATATAAATTTAATATTATTATTCTATATATATTATTATAAAATAAAAAATATATATTATTCTATATATATTAATATATATTTAATAATATTATTTTATATATATTATTATAAAATAAAAAATATATATTATTTTATATATATTAATATATATTATTTTTTAATTTTATATATTATTATATATATATATTATTTTTTAATTTATATATTATATATATATTTAATAATATTATTATATATATATTATTATAAAATAAAATATATATATTATTCTATATATATTAATATATATTATTTTTTAATTTTATATATTATTTTATATATATATATTATTTTTTAATTTATATATATTTAATAATATTATTTTATATATATTATTATAAAATAAAAAATATATATTATTCTATATATATTTTTTTTTAATTTTATATATATTATGTTTTAATTTATATATTTTATGTATATTTAATAATATTATTTCATATATATTATTTTTTAATTTTAGTTCATGAATTATATATATATATATATAGGAGAGAGAAAAAAAAAGTCAAAAATTGTGGGCTAAGACCAAGAAAGACCAACTTTTTTTTTGTCTTGGTTTTAGTTCAAATTTTGAACCAAATCCAAGACCAAAGTTTTAAGTGATTTTGGTTTTGAATTTAAAAACAAAGCCCTGAAAATAAAAACAAACCAAGATAAAATGAGCAAAAACTGGTTACCAAACATGTCGTTAGTTTCCAAATCATGATTCTACTCTGTTTTAATCTATTCTTCCAATGTGATGATGCCCATAATAGAAATTGTCTCTATGTATTAGGATAAGTTATAAAATTCACATTTGTCTTGTATGCCTTCAAATGTTTGTCTAGAGTAAGGACATTGGTGGAAAATGTGCTCTTGTGATTCAGCATCAATGAGACAAAGGAAACATACATTCGGACTAGATTTATCTTTGGTTTGTAGCTTTTCTAGGTAATTATCTGATATTGTGACTTATCTTAAAAACATTTTCGGTCTGAAGTTAAATTTAGCCGTATGAAGAGGACCCAAATCCCAAACAATCAACACACTTACTCAAACACTCATCCCCAATATTTTACATGATCACACATCAAATACATTTGCAAGGAACAATGCTCTCCTTCATGCTCTTATCGGCAGAAAAGCAAAACAAAAAGCCAGCCCTTCTAACAAGCCTATAACACCAGTAGTTCAGATAGGATCTTAAACCTTGCCAATACATAACCTCGCCAGCATAATGACCATCCCATTATTATACCAGAAAAAACTTTGACTTATCACCTAGTAAGCAAATCATTATATATAAAAATAATTAAACATAAGAAGACCCCCATACCTCAGCTAAATCCTTATTAGCAACAAAGGGCTTTCACCATAGTCAAAGGGTTCCTAATCTTGATTATGAGAGGCTAACAAAGCAGGATATCCCCCTTCAGATTAATAAGGGTCTGCTTGATTTGTATATCTGAAAACTGTTCTTGAGAATTCCGAGAACGATAAAAATGAGTTCTCTGAAAACATCCATTTTTTATCTGAATTTTCATAAAACTATATTTCAGAAAACTGAACAAAGCAGATTTTTTTACAGCTTTCTGATTTTCAGTTTTCAGAAAACAGAAAACTGTTCTCGGAAATACAAACCAACCTTCAACATTAATACAAGCAGACCCTAATGTTTTGACAAATAACCCGAGGGAAAGTCCACCAACCTTCAACATTAATACAAGTTGCAAACCTTAGCTCCTCTCCCAATGCTTGATTCATGGATAATTGTCTCCCCAAATACCTTAACTGTAGGTTCATACAACCAAGCATACTATCACCTACTTTAAAATTAAACATTCTTCTAAACTTCTCTCTCAAACTTAATATTTTCCTCTAATCCACTGAACTCTTAGTATGCACATTCAATTCTCATATACTCTTTCATTTTATCAGCTCTGCATGTACCCACTTAGTCCATATTGTTGTTGTTGAAGGTTGAATAATCCTTCACAATTGTTTACACATAGTAACATAATTCCACTCCACCAAATCTTTGATTCTCATACCTCCTTCTTATTTTGCCAAACAACCATCTCCCTTTCTTTAGCTCAGATCCTTTCCATAGGTATCTCCTCAACACTTCATTGAGTTGCTTGATCACTCGGAAGAATAAAAGTGGATGACCAATATACTTGAATAAAGAAAAAGACTGCATTATTAATTGCAATCTACCAGCAAATGAAAAAAAAACAGGTACAATTTTATCCAAATTAGGGCTTCAGTAATTGCAAGAATATATGTCATAATGAGTGAGTTTTTTAAAGGCGTGTTTGGTCCAGAAAAAGAAGAGTGTGGTGGTTGGTGGAGGGATGGAGGATGAATTGACGAGGAGGGAATGGAGGACACAGTGTGGTGATAGGAGATGGCGTAAGGGTATTTTAGATTTTAAACAAAAAAATGGATATATTTGTAATAATTTGATTAACGTGATCAAATAAATAATGAAACATTAAAATAGACTAATTTATAATTTATCATTCATAATTCTATTTATATAATGTTTGCTCGTGCCCATGGCCCAATTAATTTAGTGTCACATGGTTGACAGTGGTGGTCGGGTTCATCTCGTCACGCACCTTCTAATTTAATCTAACAACTAACTTTGCATGTAGTATAAAAAATAAAAAATAAAAAGTTTATATATAGTTGAACGAAATTTCCTCGTGCCTTGAGACTGTCAATTGTTTGACCTCACCAAAGACGTTGATCATGTTTTTAGTCGGTCAGCCCATCTTCTGTCTGCCTAGAACATGTTGATAGTTGACCTCGCAGAAGCCGTTAATCCATTATGTAGCTTTGAATATTTAAACATCTCAACCACTCGATCATTCCATTTCCTAACTTCATTATTTGGTATACAGTGTGATCGATAATAATGCTTCACGTGAATTAAACATTATAATTTCATAAAATAAGAAAGTGTTATGAAGAAGACACCTCCTCCATTAACCACCCACACTCATTTGTTTGATTGACCCCCATGTCATCAATGTTTAATTCTCTTATAGGATATATATATATATATATATTTATATATATATATAGTTGACAATCATCAATGGAAAATAAAGATTGGTGAAAGAATTCTACTATCATTTTTCTACTTAGTGATAAGAAATATATCAATCTTTGGTTTCATTATAAAGATTAATTGAGTTTTCATAAAATCATTACTCCATCTCTCTCATATTAGTTGTCCATTTTTATCACTTTATCCGTCCTAAAGTAGTTATCCAGTTTCGAATCTCAATACAATATATTCTTATATTTTTTCACATTATTTCTCTTCATTAACTTCAAAAAATAGTGGACCTCACAAAAAAGTAAAACTATACTACATGTTTAAGGGCAAAAATGACGACACAAAAATTATAAAAAAATATTGAAAAGTCAACATTGGACAAGTATTGTGGGTGTCACGCCTCAAAATCCTAGGACTCCGAAACCCGAGCCTAAGAGCTAAGGAAGTGATTGCGGAAGTAAAAAGAAACGAGAACAATAGCCTTCAATCATCAAACACCCACAAAAGGATGAAAATATCATGCTCTAACCATGCTGTCACGCCCCTAAAATCCCCGAAACTCTAATCTAGAGAATCAGCGAATTTCCAAGGGTGACGTAAGTCAAGCGACTACTAGAGTCAACAATAACAAAGAACTACATGGAATAACAACGAAAAATATACTCCATGCCAAACCGAATACTAGGAACTCACTAGTATCCTCAGATACCAACAGACACACTCCTAAATTCCTAAGACTCCCGAACTGGGACATCCAAGGAATCCAGGATGTGATCATCAACACGAATTGCCAACTAAGATATCATTAACCATGGAAACGTAAGGAATAATGATAGAAAATGGTATATTTCATACCCAAATGAATGACAAAACAAAGCACCGGAATCTAACGAAAATCCGGCAGAGTTCCGTTTGTAAATAGAACATCCGGATACACAACCACAACACAAGAACCTGTCAATAACATTTCGATAATAATAATGGCTTCCAAGCGCCACATTCATCAACCCTACTAGGGCCGAGGTAGTGGAAAGAAACCAAAACCCCTCCAAACCCTCTCACATCAACAGAGCCACAAATGCTCGAATAAGAATACAGAAAAATGCCTAGCTATACAGAATAGATACAATAACATCCTGAAAGAATAAATACAGGAAATAAATGATACATCAACAGGGATATGCCAACAGGCTGGCTCCCAAAAGAAATATATAACAATCTCATAACTAATGGGTAAGGAATTTGACAGCAGAGATCTAGCGTCCCCAAACCCAATCGTGCTGCATCCATAACCGCATCACCCTGCGCAACTCCAAAACCTGTAACCAGAAACTAAAGAAATCTGCCGTTGCACTGCATCTTGCTCATAGCCGTATATTTTCTGCAACCTGGCGTGGAATACCAGGGGGCAAATGAAATTCCCTCTGTGAGCAAATAAGCTTAGTGGAAAAAGATACTCTAGCTACCACATCCTCTGGCAGTTTAGGTAATGCTTACTATCTAACAAGATATACATATAGCCCACAAATCCCATCCACGCAAACCCAAGGCACGCACTCGTAAGCTACCGTAAACGAGTATATACGGGGATATATATATATATGTATATATATATATAAGTACACAACTAGATTCTATAAGATACAACTAAGACTCGTACCCCAAGTACCAACACCGGTAGTCTACACTACTCTCACCAACGTACACTAGGTACACGACACCCATGTCCAATCTAACAAATCATCAAGCGTTCGCAACGCTAACCAGAAATCTAAACAAAGGGAAAGCACACTCACCTCTAATATCCACAGGGATCAAAATCCACCACCAGTACCAAGGAATGCTCATAACTCACTCCCCGAGAACACAGGAGGAAAAGTACTCACGTCCTTGCGTACTAACACAATCATCGTCTATATATATATATATATATGTACAACATATATATATAACAAACCTCATCTCATTCCTAAGGAAAATCTACCTCTCAAAGGCTAGATCACCTCAATCATATCACCATACCATAAATCATATCGACCTCATAATACTATCATCAATAGGGTCAATCACATCACTAACACTCTCACTGTAGGCGAGGGAAACCACTCAACCAAATCACTAAGAGTACACGAACTCAACTCACCAGAACGACCACCTCAGGGTCACCAAAGAAAAGCGAAGGAAAAAACTTCCCAATGTTAAACCAACAGATAACATAGACAACAATGTCAAGGTAAAGAACACCACAAATGTTTAGTGAAAACACCCGAACAAAGAAACAAAAGCAAGGGGAAAGAAGTCCCAACGCTAAACCAACAGATAACCGAGACAACAATATCAAGGTTAAAACACCACAAGTGTCTAGTGAGAACACCCGGACAAAAGAAACCAATCCACTCGGTATCCATGCCCCTAACACGTGTGACAACTCAAATCACCTAAGTGGTGACATCAATAATAAAGAAAGTGAAAGGCAACACTATATGTGTGCACAACACAAAGCCTCATATATAGACCTAGAAACGAAAGGAAACAAATGTGAAACAATGGAACACCTTTCAAAACTCTACAGGATGAGATATTGAGAAAGAAGTCTCGAAATCTCATAATTTCAAGACAAGTAATAAAATAGTTTTCCTTTTAAAAAAACTACATAGTAAAAATGACCGTCTTGCCCCCGGTCTCCGTCAGTTGCCATCACCGGCTTTTATAAGTTAAAAATATTTTTAAGGAAGATCCTAAGATCATTTTATAAAGTGTTAAAGTTTTTCATTACTACGGGGGTAGGCGAAAACGGGTTTTTCCTTTTTAAATACAAAGAGTTTAGAAAACACCGTTTCCGAAGGACAACCAAATAAGGGTAAACACAACTCCACGGATTCCTATAATGTCCAAGAGGACAAGAAGGAAGAGTACTACATTGGGTTCACGGAACACCACTATCTGTTTCCAACCCCATGAAATCAAATGACAACACCTGGAAAAGGTTCGGCACCACGCCGTAACCGACAACTAGGGCTGCAAATGAACCGAGCCGAGCCGAGCTTTAGAATGTTTAAGCTCGGTTCATTTGCTAAACGAACCTAGAAAATGTGTTCAAGCTCGGCTCATTTGCTTAACGAACGAGCCCGAGCCGAACGCCAGATTTAACGAGCCGAGCCCGAGCTTGTTCACGAACGACTCGTTTCAGTACAACATATATTAATCTTCATAATAGTTGTCTGGATTGAGTTGTTGCATGTTTGTTTTAACATATTTTCACTAGTATAATTTTTTATGAATGAATTTTATGTTATGACCGCCTAATTTCTATAATTTTTTCACAATAATCTTCATAATTTGTTCAATTTGAACACTTTCTTTTGTCAAATATGATATAATTTTACTATTTAACTTAGACGAGCTTTTTCACGAGCTTGGCGAGCCGAGCTTAGTAATGTTCAAGCTCGGCTCGTTTACTAAACGAGCCTAAAAATTGTGTTCAGGCTCGGTTCATTTACTAAACGAACGAGCACGAGCCGAGCTCTTAACGAGCCGAACCCGAGCCTGCTCACGAACGGCTCGGTTCATTTGCAGCCCTACCGACAACCCAAGGAATGACGTGTAAGTCAAATACATGTACTAGTATACAGAGTACAGTAAAAGAAATGCTTAGGGGAATTAACTAAGCACTAAATAAAACGCTACGACACCACAGTACCCTAAGGACTTAATAAAATCACTTAAACTCCCTAATATCATGAAAAAGGAGAACTAGTGGCCGATACCACGAGAATAACTAGTCTCAATCAATACCTCTTCCATTTCAGTATGACTCCAATTTCACAATTGATAATTAACAGAATCAAGAGGCCATTTCCACTCAACTAGACAGGTTCAATCACAACCACTTCTAACCGCACTCAAAACCTCAAAAACACGATATATGATTTGACACTACATGATATTCTCAATATGCATCCAGGTCCAAATGACAATCATGCCTCAACATAAATATGTAATGCATCATATTTATGAACAATATCCACATGATAATATCAACATAAATCTCAAAACCTCTTTTCATGCTTTAAAATACAATAAAGCAATTAAATCATATGAAAACAATTTCATATACAATTCATGTTTTCAAAAATATATTTTATTTAATTCTTTAGAAAATATTTCAATCTCCCTTATCATTTCCTTAAAATAATTTAAACAGATAGTCCACGTATAATGAGAGGGACCTAGCATAACGTCTAAGTTTCTCTCGTCCAACGTCTACAAAATCCTCTAGCTCATTTAATTTTCAAAGGGATTTCTAAGCCGCCTATTCCTATTCAATTCAATTAGGAATATATTTAATTACATAGGAAATAATTTAATTAATTTTCTTAAATTAATCCCTAAGTCCAATTCCAATTCTAAGTAAATTATAGATAATTAAATTAACAATTTAATATATCTATATTAAATTAGATAAGGATTTGCACCTCTAAACTACTTCAATAATGCGGAGTGAGAAATATAATTTCCCACCTGAAATACACTTATAGAATAGCCGTTTCGGGCCCACCGTGAACAGTACCGGCGCCTGAATATGATGCCCGCCGACCAAAGTCATCCGAAAAATATTTCGAATATATCGAAATGTACGCCTCGACAACCTATACGGTATATATGAAGCCCGTTAACAATAGGTTAATTAATTTGGTTAAATCTAAATTAACTCAAACGAAAACTATAACTTATAAACTCGATTTTCGGGCAAACCGTTCAACGTAAAAATACAAATTTAAAGTATGATGAATACTACGTAAATACGGAGCTACTCACCAAAAATTGGCTCAAACCGATCACCTGAAGGTCGCCGAAAAAATGGCCGAAGCCTGGCCGGATTCGCCCCTACTCATGTGCGTAGCCACTACGTTGACTGCCGCCAGCGTGAACCAGCTCCTCCGCCCTGCACCACCGTGCGCGACCACCACCCAGCTCGCCGACGGTTGTCGCCGTCCACAGCAGACCGCCGCCGCATCACCGTGTCTTCTCCAGCTGCGCGGTCGCCTGTTATGGCGACCACCGCTCCTCAGCCGACTCCTCCCTCCCTCCGGTTCTCTCTCTCTCTCTCTCAGTCGATCATCAACAATGGGGAAGGAGAAGAAATGGTGGCTTCATCGCATGGAGAAGAGAATGATGAAAAGTGGCTAGGTCGTCTGTCGTATAGAGAGAAGAGAGCAGATCTGTGGTCTGTTACGTACAAGCATATACATATATATGCTATAATTACACAACTAACCCTCAAAACTTTCATAATTGCCAACTAACCCCACTTCAATATATATATATAATTAAATATATATATATAATAAATCCCAACAATTACCGGAATCCTCCAAATAATATTGCGTCAACTCGTAAGTCCACAGGACGCCAAATAACCAAATTAGTCCGTAAGAAATACACCGGGTTAGGAACCCAAACGTCGGAACACCTAACAGGCCCAATCCAATTAAAATGCGTCGTTGTCCAGTCGAAGTACTAAACATTTAAATGTCGGAACGATACCGCGTAGTCGATAACGATAATTCACGAACTCGTCAAAGATAAACTGTAATGTCATCCAGTCGACTTTAAAACTAAACGCGAAAAATTTACATGCGAAATACCAAGAATAATATGAACGTCATGAACAAGTGACGTCATAACCGAAATTAAATTAAATATAATTTCAGAAAAAAAAGGAAAATAACACGGGGTGTTACAGTGAGACTAGGGTTGCACACAAAACTGACAAAACCAAACCGGACCGAACCGAAACCAGCGGTTCGGTTCGGTTTTAAGATGATTCGATTCGGTTACATTTTTCAAAATTCAAAAATCAAAATTTTTGGTTCGGTTTCAATTTTTACCCTCCAAGAACCTACTCGAACTAGTTTTATAATATATTATATATGTATTATCTATATGATTATATCAGACAACTTATGTGAGACTTTAAGATGGTATGATTGTAATTTGGTATGAAAAATAAATTACTTTTTCCCATATTCTACTAACTCCATAAAATAGATTGATGTAGCAAGAACTAAAACCGAAATCAAGTGGAAAAGGGAAAAGGGGAAAAAGAGTAAATTTCCAACATATACAGAGACCTTTCAGAAGTGAAGATTGTGCATAGTTTGACTTACCTTTTATAAATTAGACAGATACAATTACAAGAATAATGGTTACAGATAGATAAATAAATAGAGATGATAAACTTGTTAGTCTACTCTTATCAAAACTCTTTATTTTATAAAAAGATATTAACAGTAATGAAATTTTCATTTATAAATTTTAAAATATCTAGAAAATGTTATTTAAGTTATGTCATTGTTATTTTTTTGAAAGACAATTATAAAAACCGAAACTGAACCGAAAAAAATAGTTTGGTTTAGTTCGGTTTCTTTTACTAACGGTTTGATTACGGTTTTTAAATTTAAAAAATTGAAAATAATGATTCGGTTTCAGTTTCAGTCGAAACCAAACCCAACCATGTGCACTCCTACGTGAGACAGATGTAGTATATATTAGTGATAAGAGAACTATTCCAATGTTTTCTTTTTCATATGTATATTATATGTGAATGAAACACAACTTATAGTGATAATTAAAATTGAATATATTTAATAAAATAGCAATAAAGTTATAGTACAATTGGAAATCCTTTGTTAGGGCTTCTGAGTTTGAATTTTCTTGCATTTCACTTAAAAACTTAATTAAAAAAAATTATTACAAAAATTTACATCTAAATCATTTCCCTTAATTAGGTATGCACGCATTTTGTTCTTCGTAGGAACAAAATCTTTAAATTGTAATGTGGTTCTACATTTAAGTTGTAAGAAACATTAATAAGTCTTTAAATTTTATGTTCATAAAGTATCTCAAAAAAATGTAATAAATCCAATTATAACTCTTAGGTTGTTTTTTGAGACTTTGGAATTGGCATTGAATTCTATATTTCCAGTTTGGATATTACAAAATAGTAGTATCTATGGATTAGTCGATGTGTGCGTAAGTTGGCCCGAATATCACAATTATAAAAAAAAAAATAGTAGTATCTATATATGTGGAATTTGATTGTAATCGCAAGCATTCTAAATTATAAATTAAATTCTATAAAAACAAATTATGATTTCAAATACTAAATCTTTTTAAACTCTCATGAAAATAACATTTCTTAAGCAATTCACAACACCCTATGATTTCATCTTTTCACAACACACAAACACATAAGTAAATATATATATATATATATATTGTAAATGCAGAAAAATACACAACAAATTGGGTTGAATGAAATGACTTTATTCATAATTTGGTCATGTATTTATACAAAATTTTGTAGATGGGTCAGACTCATCTACCCAACTTATCAATTCCTTAAATTATGGAATTTGATAAACTCCTTTATATCTTGAGCTCTATCTTCCCATACATGGGACTAATCCTTAACTTATAACCCACTCATTTTCTTGAAGCTAATATGGGTCAGACCCATCGATTCTTGCTTATGACCCACCTTTATTGGGCCACATAATTTTGGCTATTATACAGGCCCTCGAGGTTATGGGCCTCTGAATTGTTTTTAGAGGCCCAAGACCGAATAATGTATGCATGTATGTGGGAATGTTGAAAAGTGGTAGTTCCAAAAAGGTGACGTGGCAACTTTATTCAATGTATGGGTCGGTGGACAATCATTCATATTTCAAATGAATGGCCCACGTTTCCTTAATCTTCGTGTTGGTGGGATGAATTAATGGCGCACACCCTTCGGATTGCGCGCATGACCTTTGGCTTGCCTCTGATCTTTTATAAAACCCTTAGTGCCTCACCATTTCATCCTCACAAGTTTCCATTTTTCTGCAAGTACTTCTCTCTCTGCTTTGATCTTCCGTTGGGCTTTTGCACTTGTCTGTTCTAAGGGGCTTCACCGAAACATCATTTCACCTTCCCGAAGACTTCTGTCGTACTTTCTTCTTCTGAATAAGTTCGCCGTTTGTTTATTTTCAATTTCTCTACCACCTCAGAGCACTTCTATCCTCTTCTACCTTTCTGTAGCTAAGATGTCCAATAGTGATGACACTAAGTCTGTAGATGAGGTTATCATGTCCTCTGGCACTGACTCGGAGACCCTAAATAGTAGTAATCCCTCTTATATTCACCCAGAGACTTCCCCACCTAAGAACGCTCCTCTTAATACCAATCTCTCAAGCTCATCGGTAAACCCAGAAGTGTCTGACGAAAGAGGCTCTTTTGATGATGAGAAGCCTACGAATCCTTTTAAACCCAAACCCTTCGTAGTTTCCCCCCTTAAGGGAAATTCTCATCTTGAAGTGGACGTCAAACGCCTTCGGGTCGACGTTAACGTGCCCGGTGATGTTTTTATGGCCCCCTACCCACATCATTTAGACTTCACTAAGAGTGAGGGGCTTGAACCAGGAAGTATTCTTCTATCGGTGGTTCATTTTAAAGTACTCAGATTCCTCCTTCATCCCTTCTTTCCTTATGTTCTTTTTGTGTTGGGGTTGCACCCTCTCCAACTTAATTCGAACAACTTTAGGATCCTTGACATGCTCCTTCTGTATAATAGAGATTTAGACCTTAACTGAGGCTTAGCTGACTTACTTCTTTCAGAATGCTAGAAGAAGTAGATATAGGTATAACCTTTCCCTTTCCAGGGTCGAGGCATATGTTCCGATAAGGAAAAGTCTGATAAGGGCTGGAAGGAGAGAATAGTAGTCGCCAGTGGCAACTGGCTCTACCCATTCTCTCTGACATACCCAATCCCTAGAGTCTTCGGACCTATTCGACTTCCCATCTTCCGTCCCCTTCGCAAAGCCACATGTTTCTGTGAATTTTGTGATTTACACCAGGGAGATTACGCATATAGGTTTCTTGGCTATGAGGACAGTGAGATCCCCCCATCCCTTGTGAAAGAACATTTTTCCCTTCTGAAGGCCAATATCTGGAGCATTGTCAAATTTGCTAGTGAGCTTCTGACTAAAGCCAGTCTAGAGATGATATCTAATTTGGGCGCTGCTATTGATAGGATGGATTTGCCCCTCAGGCCCCTCTCTACCAGATGCACTCAGGTCCTCGAAGGATCTAACCCGGTTGATGACATACCCTTCTTGACAACACCTCCGGTATGCCTAGCTGCACAAAGTCCTTTAGATCCTCATAAACCTCCTCCTGCAAATGCTTTGACCACCAGGCCACAATCTAGTACAGGTGGTGGAGCGGCCAGTAAAAGGCCTAGAACCCAGACTACCGATGCTTCAATAAGTGACCCTTCCCAGGCTCAGAACATTCCCCGCACCGTAATCTCCTGGGAGCCAAAGTTCCTCTTTCCGGATGGTTCCCTTATATGTGCTGACCATCTTACTATCTGTCAGCCAGATGCCCTTCGGGCTATGGCCAGAGGAATCTAGACCCCTGCTGATAGGGCTGCTCAGACGAAGATCACCAGGACTGAGTTGTTCCAGAAAGGTTCCACGATGGCCATGGAGGTATTCACTTTGATCTTTTTGTACTTTGCTTATTCCTTTGTCTATTTTTGCTTCATTCTATACTAACATGTACCCTTTTTCTATTTATGTAGCTCCTTTATGCGATCCAGTCCTACAATCATGTCCTGGAGGCCGATGTCCGAGAAATGGCCAAGATGCAAGCTCAGCTACAGCAAAACAATGAGCATCGTATCACTTTGTCCAGGGAGGAAGATGGTTTTCATTAGAGTGTATCTTAGTACAAAATTATTCTAGAGATTAGAGAAGCTGAGAAAAGGGCTTTGGCTACTGAACTGGCAGAGATAAATGCATCATACCAAAAGATTGTTGCAGAGAAGGCGAAGTCAGATAATCTTCTGGCTCTTGAGCGATCTAAGGTAAATATGTGTCGCTTAGGTGGGTTGGACATGTACCAACAGTACGTCACTATCTGTGATGTTCGATCAGTCAGGGCATGGTGGGAGAGACACGAGATGAAACACATTCCCCTAGCAGATCGGGAATTCAAGACTGTTGAGGAGTTTGATGCTTGCATGGGGGTGCCTCTTCCTTATCAGGACCCACCGGCCTCTGAGAATGAGAAGAGGTTTACCGCATTTCTGAAGGGAGAAGACTAATTTTGGCCCTGAATTTTGGGGTAAATAAGACTTAAGGTTTTTCTGAACGTCGCTCTGTATTGCCCTTCATAAGGATTATTTTTCTATCTTTTATTTATATTAATGAAAGAATTTTCCCAATTTCTTATGGATTTTTGTTCTTATTACTTCGGTTAGCTATTGATTAGCCCGAAATAAATACTTTTGAACTTAACACTTAGGAAAATTTTCATTTCAATATGGAGTCTTCGGGGATTTGGCCCCTGAGACTTGTCGACGTCCTTTGGTTAGTTTAAATTAGATTTAAATTTTAACACTTAGGAAAAAAAATTATTTTAATATGGAGTCTTCGGGCATCTGGCCCCTGAGACTCATTTAATGTCCTCTAGTTAGTTCAAATCATGTTTGAACTCAACACTTAGGAAAAATTTCATTTTAATGTGGAGTCTTCGGGCATCTAACCCCTGAGACTCATTTAATGTCCTCTGGTTAGTTCAAATCAGGTTCGAACTCAACACTTAGAAAAATATATATTTTAATGGGAGCATTCGGGCGTCTGGCCCCTTGAGACTCATTTAATGTCCTCTGATTAGTTCAAATCAGGTTTAAATTCAACACTTAGGAAAAATGGTATTCTTTACAAGGTCTGATCATACACAAATATATAAATAATATGATATTCAAAACTTTAAAGAGTATGTAGCAGAGGTGCCGAACATCGGGCACAGATGCTTTATTATAATCAGCAGAAGTGTCATGTGCAAGACACGAATACTCATATTATTATTTAATGGAAAACTATCTAAGGATAATACATCTTCAGACGGTAAACATTCTGAGAGTTGGGTCATATCTCGTTCTTCCATACCCGATATGCACCACAACCGATAACCTAAATTATTGTATAAGGTCCTTCCTATATTTCTCCTAACTTGCCAACAATCCTAATCTTTCTTCTAAGCACCATATTGCCTACTTGGAACTCTCTTCTTTTGACCTTCTGATTAAATTGGGCCCTGACTTGTTGTTGGTAGGCAGCCAACCTTATTCCCTCGACTTCCCTTATTTCTTCTAGTAGGTCCAAATCATGGGCTAGGTGCTGATTGTTTGGGCCCTCTTCCTAAGCCTGACTTCTTAGCATTGGCACCTTTAATTCGATCAGAATAACGGCTTCAGCCCCGTAGGCCATGGAAAATAGGGTCTCCCCCGTTGGTTGCCTTGGGGTGGTCTGATAAGACCACAAGACCTTGGGTAGTTTCTCCAACCAAGCTCTTTTTGCTACTTCAAGTTTTTTCCTAAGAGTATCAAAGATCGTTCTATTTGATCTATCTGCCTGTCTGTTACCTTGTGGGTAACCAATGAAAGAAGTGTTCTGATTGATCTCATACTTTATCAGGAATGCTTGAACTTTCATGTTGTCCAGGTTAGTGTCATTGTCCATCATTATAGATCGGGGTAGACCGAATCTACAAATTATGTGACTCTAAATGAACTTGATAACATGACTATTTTTGATAGTTGAGTATGCCTCAGTTTCCACCCATTTACTAAACTAGTCCGTAGCCAGAAGAAGATGTGTAGTAAATCATATGGTTTATGGGAGAGGACCCACAATGATCATTCCCCACCAGGCGAAGGGGTGAGGGATAATTGTTGGATTCAATAGTTCAAGAGGTGGATGAATGACATCACCATGAAATTGACACTTTTTACAACGTCGGGTGTATACCTCAGCGTCTCTTGACAGGTAAAGACCTTCCCCCGGAATGATTGCCGCATGATCCGGCATGTATCTCTTCCATGACCGCAGAAGCTTCAGAGGGTGTAAGACATCTTAAGTATGGTCCGGAGAATGACTTGCGGTAAAGCTGGCCGTTATATAGAGAGTATCTTGTAGCTTTTATTCTTACTTTCCGGGCATCTGGTTTTGATTCAATCAACGCACCCGTCCTTAAATAGTCTACTATGGGGTCCATCCAACTTGGCTCCCATGGAATGATCATCACGTCCTCAGAGGGCTACAAGTTTGATCAAACGATAAAATCCACTAGTGTTGTTCGAGTCATACTCTCCCTTGCTGTGGAGGCCTGATTAGCTAAACGATATGCCATGGCATTATCCCCTCTTGGGATATGTTCAAAGGTTAATTATTGGAATTCTTTGGCCTCCTTCAGTACCAAATCCATGTATACTTTCATTTTAGGCTCTCGGATTTCATACTCCCCATTTAACTATCGTACGACCAATTGGGAGTCACTTTGTATCTCTACCCTCTATATTTGCAGGCTTTGGGCAAAACGATTTCCTGCTAGAAGGGCCTCATACTCAGCTTCATTGTTGAAAGCTGGAAACTCCAATCGAATGGACTGCAGAATTTTAGTGCCATCGGGTGTCACGAGCTCTATATCGATCCCTGCTCCAATGACATTTGATGACCCGTCCACGAATATTACCCATAAGCCTGGTTCATTTTCTTTGGGAGAGACTGTAGGTTCTGTTTCTAACAAAAAATTAGTTACCACTTGTCCTTTGATGGTTGTTCGGGGGACATAGGTTATGTCATAGATTCCCAGTTTTATCGCCCATTTGGATACTCTCCCTGACAATTTGGGCTTCGCCATTATGGATCTGATCGGGGTTGTAGTTGGTACTACGATCGTATGTGCTTCAAAGTAATGCCGAAGACGTCATTTTGCATTGATCGGTGATAATACCAATTTTTCATGTTTGAAATAATGGGTTTTTCATGTCATATATGTTTGAAAATCATATATGGATCATGCGGTCAAAAAGATCATGGCGTTATTATTTAAAGCGACCGAAGAAAAGATTAAATGCAAAGAGATTGAAGTTCAAAGATGATCAAGAGCAAAGATGTTGAAGCTTAAAGTTAATCATTTCGAAGATGATCAACCACTACTTGAAGATTGGGTAGATAGGTTGGTGAGTGCTTAAGATTTAATTGTCAAAGTAATTATTTGAATTATCTTTGAAGCTTTAGAAAATTGATTTAAACATGCATCACCTCACAAAACCATTTTTAAAGCTAAATTAAAATGTTTTTGAATAGTAAGGTAACCTGACTCTACAAGTCAGATAGCCTAAGTTTTACAGAAGTTTCAAATCCTTTCTTCAGGAAAGTAAGGTAGCCTAACTTAATTAGTCAAGTGGCCTGACTTAAATAGTCAGATAGCCTAACTCTCAAAGTTAGATAGTCTAACTTGCCTAAAAACAACACAAAATGAGCTTCTAATGGCTCTTGACTTTTGTGTTTCTTTTCTAACGGACTTGTCTCCCTTCAAACGGCTATATTGCACTTTATATGATCTAAAGTGTTAGAAGAACATCCAAGCTTTGCTATAAAAAGGGCTTAAACTCTTTCTACAAAAACTACCTCTTGCAATATCAAAAATACACTTTCATACACATCTTTGCATCATTACTCATATATTTTCAAAGTCTAGAGCTTCCATCTTGATTCAAATTCTTACTCTAGTCTTGTGAGCAAGAGAGCTATAATTGTACAAATCAATCTTTGAGAGATATTTTTATTGTACAAGTTCATTGTAATCAAAGGGTTGGTGTGACCCAAATTAACGCTAAGAGATGGTGTTCTCTTAGTAAGGATAAGTGGTGTGCTTCTTGTAAAGGTTTTATCTTCACCCATAATGAGGAGTGGTAGGAGAAGTGGTGTGCTTCTTGTGAAGGTTTGTTCTCCACCCGTAAGGAGAAGCTATAGTGGATTTGGGAAGTCTCAAGAGAACCTTGAGCCGAGGACGTAGGAATCAAGGGTATTCTGAACCTCGCTAAAATCGTTTGTCCAAGTATTTATATTTCTCTCTCTGCTCTTATTTTGATTTATATTGCTTTGTGCTTTTATATTAAATCATCTAGCATTGCAATTACATTTATCAAATAGAAAATCGAATTAAATTTCATTGTTTAAGCTAAGACTCTATTCACCCCCCCCCCCTCTAGAGTCATTTATTGGGCAACACTTAGATCTCCTTCCGGTACTTTGGTTCCCTCATTTCCATGAGAGCTCTTACTTGTGCTGGGCTCGCCTGTATTCATGTCCGATCAACTATGTGTCCCAAGAACTAGCCCGAGGACACTCCAAAGGAACATCTGGATGGGTTGAGTTTCATATTGTACTTCCTGAGGGTGTCAAACACCTGATGCAGATCAGTCGGGTGGTCACTCTTTGCCTTGTTTTTGACCACCGTGTCATCAATGTAGGCTTCTATGGTAGATCTCATCATGCCCGGAAAAACTTTGCTAACCAACCTCTAAAAGGTTGCACCTGCATTTTTTAGTCCAAAAGGTATAACTGTATAACAATATGTACCTGATTCAGTGATGAATGTCATATTTTCCTCGTCATCTGGGTTGATTCGTATATGATTATACCCAGAGTATGCGTCAAGGAAACTCAAGCGCTCGAATCCCGCGGTGGCATCCACCATCTAATCGATCTTTGGTAAGGGGAAACAATCATTCGAGCATGCTTTATTCAGATCAGTGAAGTCCATGCACACCCTCCATTTTCCATTCTTCTTCTGGACCACTACTACGTTTGCCAGCCAGGAAGGGTATTGTACCTCTTTAATGAATCCGGCTTGGAAAAGTCGATCCACCTCTTCAGCTATGATTTGGTTTCGGTGGACGCCCATGCATCTCTGCTTCTACTTGACGGGTTTAATGTCGGGGTCTACGTTGAGGGAATGTTGGGTCACTGAAGTGTCAATGTCGGGCATGTCCATGTGGCCCCAAGCGAATACGTCAGCATTGGAGCGCAGAAAGGCCTCCAATTCTTCATTCTCCTATATACTGAGGCTAGAACCAATGTAAGTCGTCATTAAAGGATGATCGGGGTAAATATGAACTTCCAGCAAAGGTTCAACATCTATAGATGACCCCGCACCCCCATCTTGTAATTGCTATTGATCATCGGGTACTACCATGGCTTTTAAAGCTTGCTCCAGTTCTGTCCTTTTCCTAAGGCCTTTCAGGGTGACAACATAGCATTTTTAGTCGCCATCTGATCTCCCCTGATGTCAATCACATCAATTATGTTCAGGTCGACGCATTGCATGACTTGTTGCAGGGTGGAAGGAACTCCATGCATCTGATGAATCCAACCCCTGCCCATGAGGAGATTGTACAAGGTTTGACATCTACCACCACAAAAGTCTCTCTAAGTGCGCGTCTTACTGTTGTTACTGGAAGTTGGATCTTTCCCATTGGTTTCACTCTTCTGCCATTGAATCCTGCTATCGGGCTTCTAGAAAGGACTATCTCTTAGGGATCAATCTCCAACTTCTCAAAGGCCTACTTAGTGATTATGTTGACGTTGCTCCCTGGGTCGATCATTATTCTCTTGATCAAACAATTTTAGACCATGAGGGAGACCACCAGGGGATCGTCGTGTGGTGACTGTATGTTTCACAAATTTGCAGAAGAGAAAGTTATACGGGCATCCTCCTTCAGGCTTCGAAACTCGCTAATCTCCCTAACCATTCGCAGTCTCTGGGCTTGGCGCATATGAGGTCTACGAGCTTCCTCTACTTCTGATCGGCTTGGCCCTCCGTGAACCATGTGAATGACTTTTACGGGCTGACCCACTGTCCCCTTGGCTAGCGTATGTGAGGTTTGATCTAATTGGGTGCCCTCATTGGCAACGTATTCGACCGATTCTCCCTTTACTATCATGGCCTCTACTTGCCTCCTAAGGCTTCTGCATTCATTGGCATGATGCCTATACTCGTCGTAGAAGGCACAATGCCTCGACATGTCCCTTAGTTCCATTGGTTGCCTAATAGGTGATGGTGATCGGAAAATCCCTTTACCCCTAGTTTCCAGATATAGTTTGGTCAGGCTAACCTTTAGTGGAATGATCTTGTTTTCGAACCTCTGGTGTTTTTCTAGGGCTTGGGAGGGTGCAGGAGGAGCGCTTGGCCGCTTCCGATATGGCGCCCGATCTTTAACTTTTTGTTCGGATGCTCTTACCTCTATGCTTGCAAAGGCTGCCCTTCTTTGGCGTATAGCCAGTTCTTCTTCTATTCAGAGATGTCCTTGTGCCCTGGAGTTGAGTTCTTTGATGTTTGTTGGTGGCATCTTGACCAAATACTAGTGGAACTTGGTTCCAAGAATCAAGGTTATCCTGAAGGCCTCGACGGCTAAGTGTTGATCACAATTGTTGATCGAGAACATCTCGACATTGAATCGCGAGACAAAGCTTTTCAGGGATTCACCTTTTTCCTGGATCATGGTAAATAGACTGGAGATGGTCTTTTTCTGTCTTTTATTGCCGAAGTATTGGGCAATGAACAACTCGCAGAGTCTGAGCCAACTTCCAATGGATCGGGGTGGTTGTTTCCTAAACCATAGCAGGGCTGCTTCGGTCAGGCTGGTAGGAAAGACTTTGCACAGTAAGGCTTCGTTTTTGCTGTAAACGTTCATTTTTGTATGGACATAGTATATGTGTTTCGTCGGATCTTTTGTGCCATCGAACATGGTAAACTTCTGTAGTTTGAACCTCTCCGGGTAGGGCACGCTGGTGATCGCCAGTGTGAACGGTGTCTGCACTGCGTCGATGGATGTCTCAGAGGCCAGATCATTGGGGTCTGAACCTTCAGATCCTTGAGCACCTCCCTTTGGAATCTGATCATAATCTCCTCCAACTTTTTCATGGTTAGGGTTTCCTCGGGATTTTGCATCCCGAGCACCTGTAGGGATGACTCTACATGCTCCTCCCGATCGTTGTTAGACTTTGCGTGGTGGACTGTGCATCCCAAGCACCGGTTGGACTGGTCACCATTCTTGGCTTCTCGAGGGTTTTATAGCAGGGCCAGTTTTGCCACCAACTCGGCGGTCTTATCTTGCAGGATCTACCTAATCGGATCTTCAGTCTGAGAGGGTTGGCCTCCGTTCGGAGGTAGCTCGGACTGTTGTGATCGGGTGATAACCGTCATAGATGATGTTAATCTAAGTTATTAGTAGAAAGTGAGAAGCTTTTGAAAAAGATTTCAAGGACTGGCTTCGCACAAACGGTGTCAATTGTGTAAATGCAAAAAAATACACAACAAATTGGGTTGAATGGAATGACTTTATTTATAATTTGGTCATGTATTTATACACAATTTTGCAGATGGGTCAGGCACATCTACCCAACTTATCAAGCCTTTAAATTATGGAATTTGATAAACTCTTTTCTATCTTGTGCTCTATCTTCCCATACATGAGACTAATCCTTAACTTGTAACCCACTCATTTTCTAGAAGGTACTACCCGTCGGTTCTTACTCAGTGTTGTCAAAAGCGTCCCAGGCGCTGGGTGAAGCGAGGCGCTGATGTAGCGCCTTTGCATGTACAAGGCGAAGCTCCTTTCATTAGGCGCCGCATAGGCGCTCGCCTATGCTATAAATTACAGGCGCGCTTAATATATATATGTATATATTTATTGGTTTTATTAAGACTTTGGTAGTGGGCTGTGTTAGTGGGTTGTGGGACCTATAAAAGTGTATGGAATATTGTGTTAGTGGGTTGTGGGCCCTGCAAAAGTAACCATAAAACCCACGCCTCTTCTCACCAGAGAATTGTAACAAAATGACTGATCAGGTATGTTCCTTTTACCTTCTCCTCTTCTCTGTAATTTTATCTTTCTCCTTCTCTTAAAAAACTATTTTTTTTTGGCTTCCTCTTCTTCTTCGTGTACTCCTTCCCCTTCAGAATCAATTTTTTTTTTTGTTTTTTTCTTAAACGAAGAACACTGTTTTATTTTTAAACCCAATTTTTTTTTTTTTGTTTATTTTTAGTTTAAAGTGTACAATTAACGAACCCACTTTATTTTTTGTTTTTTTTTCTTTGTCTATATACAATCGTAAATATATATATATACATTGGACTGTTTTCTTCATTTTTCTTTTTCTTTTTGAAACAAAAGACACTATCTTTGTTTTATTTTTATTTTTTCCTCCTCCATTCAACAGTCTATATATGTGTGTGTGTGTGTTTCACTATTTTTTTTCTTTTTTCTGAAACAAATTATACATGGAATGTTAAGTAGAAAGGAAAGATTTTAATGGTGGGTCTATATCAAAATATGATTTTGTTTATTTTTTTGCTATGGAGAAATACAAATATATTCTGTAAACATATACATATAGTAATATTCAATCAATGCTTGAATTTGTAATATTTTGCTCTTTAATCAGTGCTTGAAATATATTCGGTTTAATTTTGTCATTGCTTGAATTTTACCAAACATTGCTACGACTTTATTCTTTTTTTTTTCCTGAAAAAATTGCTTGACAGTGCTTGAATCTGTTCTTGACTTTTTTTATGAAGTTGTTTTTATTAAATTCAAAAAAATGTCAAATTCTTATTAGTTTAAACATCTTATATTTGTTATTTCTATTTTAAGTGATTTATTAATTGAATTGTGAAAATAATTTATTTTTGAGCACCTCACTTCACTCAGGCGAGCGCCTCGCCTAGCGCCTCACGCCTAGGCTCTAGAGGACCTCTAGCGCCTTGGGGCGCCTAACGCCTTTGACAACTATGTTCTTACTTATGACCCACCTTTATTGGGCCACATAATTTTGGCTATTACATATATATATATATATATATATACACACTTATATATTAACACATATAAACATAATTACAGTCATACACATAAACAGGGGCGGAGCCATTCACTAGCTAGGGGCCAATGGCCCCTCCAAAAAAAAATTAATACACATAAACAGGGGCGGAGCCATTCACTAGCTAGGGGCCAATGGCCCCTCCAAAAAAAAATTAAATTTTTTTTTAGCCTCAAAAAAATAAATATTATAGATATGTTTATATAAATTTTATCAATAAATTTATAAAAAATTTGCTGCCCCAAATTCTTTAAAAAATTCCATTGGTAATAAAAATATATATATATATATATTACCAATAAATGTATAAAAAATTGCATTGCCCCCCTAAATATTTTTTTTGGCTCTGACATTGCATATATATACACGCATTTATCTCTAAGTACGAAAAAGGACACAAGTATGTAAGTACATATGTATTGAAAATAAATAGGGAAAAAATGTTACTCATTTGATGCAAATTATGCAATTATAACATAATCTTACCCTTGGAAATTACTTCATTTCGTAAAAGACAAAAAATTATTAGGACGGTGCATTCATATACTTAAGATAAATCGATACCGAATGAGAAAATATCAATTGATGAAGTGGAGGGTTTGTTAAGAATGAAAAAACAATTGATATTTAATTAATAAAAAAGAACACCGAAAGATTGAATATTAAATGACCAAATTATAAGAAATCATGTCAAGAAACATTTACTACCTCAACAATTGATATTTAATTAATAAAAAAGAACACCGAAAGATTGAATATTAAATGACAAAATTATAAGATATCATGTCAAGAAACATTTATTACCTCTGTTCCAAATCAGTTGTCCAATTTGAATTTTTTGACTTTTTAAAAAGGAGTATATTTAATTATGATGATATTAATGAACTTTTCATTTTTACTCTTGTGAAATGAAAAAAAAAAATAACGGGGTTCGATACATGTTTAAAGTTAATGGAAGAATGGTAGTTGGAGAAAGTGAAAAATTATATCGTAGAGACAAGTAAAATTTTTAAATTGAACAACTATAATATGCATGAGACGGATGGAGTATACACAGGGACGGAGCAAAAAAAAATTTATTGGGGCAACCTTTAAAAGTGAAAAATACATTAAAATAATAATAATAAAAAAATTCAAAATATATTGAGAGTTAAGTTAATTGGTTGTGAGCTTATGGGCGAGAGTTGGGTTAATTGGTTGTAGGTTTTGTGGCCTTGTGAGTTAGATGAATTAGGAATTAGGGTTTTCATTAAATATTTGTTAAATTAATTTATATATTACATATAATTTTTAGGTATTTTTATTTTGTTGCCTAATAATTTTATCTTTAAAAAATTTATTCAAATATTTGAACTTGAGAGTCAATAAGCAAAAATTTGGAAGAATTTAATGGGGTCTAATATAATTTTTTCTATAAACCTTTAAAAATAATTTGAATTACTATTATAAATATAAAAATAAATAAAAAATCAAACGGGTCAATTGCCCCTAAGCCTTAAACATGGCTCCGTGCCTAAGTATACATATCATAATCCTGCTTAGAACCTTTTAGAATAGTTGTTGATAACACTCTAAAAGTATGACTTTTCATTTACCGCAAAAAAAAAAAAAAATTATGGATATATATATATATGAATATTATAATAAATGAATAATGAAACTCAAATGTTGAAAATTGTAGTAAAAGTGTGGCATTTCCTTCCAATAAGTCATATAAAACGATGAATAGACGAATAACTGAAAGACACACAAAGAATGAGATTATTTCACATTCACAGGAAAAAAAAAATGGAAGTTATCAAAGAAAGAGATGTCGTTGGATCCAATTTATTTAAATACTTAAATAATCACTTAGGGCCTGTTTGGTAGATCTGTGTTTGTGTTTGTGTTTGTGTTGAAATAAACAAAAAACACGTTTTTTGTTTTTTTGTTTATTCATCCAAAAACATAAGTATGTTTGGTAGGGATGTTTTTTGGGTCGAAATTAAAAAATTAAAAATCAATAAACATGTTTGGCAGAACCCTGTTTTTCATAACAGAAACAGAAAAACATGTTTGGCAGAGTCTGTTTATTCTGAATTTCAGAGAACAGAAACAGAAAAACACGTTTGGTGACTTCAAATGTATTTTTTTTGTTTTTTCAAAATACAAAAATTAATGATGGCAAATCTTTGGCAATTGAAAAATACTTCTTTACCAAATATCTTATATGACAAATTGGTATTGTTTATCATGAAAACTTTTGAAAATGAAAAAAATTTCGGTAACACCTTCCCTTAAAAATGACAAGTCCAAATTTTTTTTTTCACCTGATAATAAAAATTATCACAAGACATACTAAAAAATAATTATCACAAGACATATCCAAGACATTGTCCTTCAACATTTATCATTATGGAGATAAAAATTCAATAATATTTTACAATCATTCAGTATATACCCATATCTGAATATATTTATTACATGGCCGAATAAAAAACGAGTAAATGAAATATCATTAGTCAATTACAATAACAATAACCAAAAGTCCATATTCTAATTTGAGCCCTAAGTCTCACACTCACACAACCACCAGTTACATCTTAATAACACAAGAGTCAAAATCAAAATCAACCACATTTGTATTGGTTTCCCCATCAGCAAGCATAAATCAACGCCACAGCCACAAATTTGTACAATATCTCGCCACAACCGCCATGCACCACCACCACCGAGGCGCCGCCACCACAAACAGATTGCATGGTGAAGCCACGTGGGCAGTACTGAACTTGATGATCATGTGGAGGACGATGGGCAAGCGGATAGTAAGAGAGACGACAAGTCCCATGAGAGGAAGAAGCGGAGGATGGTGACAGAGATGGTGAGTCCCGTATCGATGCCCCCCAACCATTGCCGCCACCAGAGTGATGTGATTATTTCACCGCCGGGATCAAGGATCTGGTGCCACCAAATCTGCAATTGGTCCAGAGGTCTGCTACACACTAAAAAGGAAGCATAACCTCTCTTTTTTTTTTTCTGAAAAGCACTATAGAAACGAATCATAAAATACCACCTCTGTTCAAACATTTCATTATTCTTGGAACTATTGCAAAATTTTCTAGAGGCCTCAGAAACAGTTTAGATTCCTCTGTCATGGAAATCAGACAATGTAGGCAAATATTAAATCATCATTGGCCTCGAAAAATACTGCAACATAAAATTGTAATAAGAAGAGGGTAACATGTCCACACACTCCAATCAAGTAAACAAAAGCAAATTCCATTTTCATGAGAAATTTATAAGAAAAGGCGACGATCAGACCACAGGCTATGGAAATTCGGAAAGAGATCCCAAATCGGACTCACAGGCTTGCAGCAGCATGGACATGCATACAAGAGGGAGGTCATTACATGTCCTTGAAAGGGTATTGAATTCAAAATGAAGAAAGCCAACTAATACACACATATCAACCATTGACTCTCTTTCGTGGTGGCGCATGTGCCTCGTGCTTCTTGTTTTTCTTCACCAATGTTACGGCCTTAGAATCCCATCAAATATGAGCACCTAATACCATCAGGTTGGTTGATACGAGAAGAAAATAAAAAAGAAAAAAAAGTGAATCATGCTTATGTCTTCTAAGCCCTGACATGTTGAAAGATTACTATATACATATATACATAGCTACAGAAAAAGGTGCAAGCATGTGCACAAATTATAATTCTATTTATTCACACACAAGCAAGCTAGTTTTTTCAATTGTAATGGACCTCAGAATAAATTTCAGGCTCCTCTGTCCTGGACCTCTTGGTAGCAAGGCAATGTAGGGAAAATTCAGTACCGCCATGTGCCTAAAAGAATATTACTTCATTGAACAAGCTCACATGCGTGCGCAATATGAACAAAATGCTGTAGCAATGATCATTTCCTGACAGCTAGATGGACCAAATCATATAAACATAAACAAAAAAACCACAAAGGATTGTTGTTACTATACACATTCAGATGATCAAGCTTTTGGCTAGCAAATTTCACGAGACAATATGGTTTCCGAGTTTCCTAGTCCATAGACAATACAATCAGACATTGCAGGCATATGAAAAATCACTGCACTGACCCTCTATACTAGTCACACTACATTTCAAAGAACTGAAACAAAAAGAGTATATAGGGGTAGAACCCTAAGCCAACACACAAAGCAACCAAAAAAACAAAATCATAACAATGCGGTTCATCTAATATGATCACAATGTCAATAAGCACAAAAAATACAAAATCATAACAACTGCATACTTGTAATGATAATTTCCAACCAATTATTCCAAACAATAACGGAAAACAACAAGGATTATTGGTTATGTACAAATACAGAAAATCAATATCTTTTGTATCCATTCTTAAAACCAAACAATATTAGGTTCATGAGAGATGATACATTCGGAGTTTCAAAGGCAACGGACAATACAATCATATAATATTGGTAAATCCAAAATCATCATTGGCCAAAGAACATCACTACTTCAAAAATATAGAAGAATTATGACACACAGCAAAAAGGAATCAAAACTTTTTTTCCCATCATCTCCCTTGAATAGGAGAAGGGCAAATTACAAATCTTCTTTTTACCCATCATTCTTGAGATCTAGTAGCAATAGTGTCTTCCATTCTCATAAAACCCAAGAAAGTTCACCTATTACTGTATTAAACAAGTTAAAAAAATAGGAGCAGAAGAAATGTTTACTTGGTCTACTTCAAAGGAAAGAAAAAGGAACTTACATCTCAGACATATGAAGATGGTGATTTTCAGTATCACCAACAGAGCTGTAAAGTCGTATGAAGATGGTGATTTTCAGTTACTGCACAAAAATAGGTTTCAAAATGGACCAATATTGCAGTCAATCCAGAATTCTCGTTATATCAACAGAATTCTCAAATCCTTTGGCATTTCATATAACGCACTAAAATGAAACCCTAAGATGATTAAAACAAACCAAAAAATCAAATCAATCCCTAGAATCACAATTAACAAAATAGTAGATCACCTCATCCAAATCACTTAACTCACAATTTTCGACAAAAACTGAAACAGCAAACCCACACAAAAATTCATATGTAATCACGACATTTCATATAACACACTAAACAACAACCTAATTGAGATAGAAACTCGAAACCCGAAAACCAAATCAACCCAAAAAGAAAATTTCTATATATAAACAGAACAAATTCATACCTAGAACACAACGTATATACAGATTCATTCAACAATATAAATATATATACATACACAAATATATAAATATATCTGGGAGAAACAGAAACAACCTGTTTAGATCTGATTCAAACCCATCTCCAAATACACTACCACCAACAAAACATATATACGTATACATATACCTATATGTATGTTGAAAGAGAGAGAGAAAGATCAATACCTCTGGGGTTAACAGCATAACATAAGTGGACAGGGAAGGGGGTTAAAGGTCGAGACCTAGAGCTCCACCTCCACCTCCACTTTCTCTCTCTAGAAAACCCACCAAAATTCTCTCTCTCTCTATCTATCTATCTTCACTTCGGGGGCAAGAAAACCCTAGCAAGAGATGTCGGCTGAAATGGAGAAAGGAGAAACAACTTCGAACATGGTTTTTGGTCGTGTGTTTCTTTTTGTTTTTGAACAAATTTTCTTTGTTTTTTTTTTAATTACAATTGTGTTTATTGGTACAGTGCAATAAACTGAAAAACACCAAAAATGTATTTTTCCAAATTGAACTAAGGAGAGGGTTGTGTTTTTTTACTGTAGACTAAACACTTGGCCCAAAAACAGGCAACCAAACAAATTTTTTTAAACAAAAAACATAAACATAAACAAAAACATAGTAGCCAATAAGACCCTTAAAGTTGAAACTTATATCAATACTCACAAATTTTATATTTTTGTATTTCTCTCTCTTTCCCATCAATGAATACATGTTTACCAATATCAAAACATGGTCGGCTAAGTCCCTTCACGTACCCTTACCATGCACGAGCCCACCCCAGACATCTCCTCCACGTGTCACACTCTCATCAATTCGCGCCATCCCAGAACCTCCCATGAAGACGCAATTTTCAATCCCTAATACACTATGCACCGTCCGATCCCCCAAACTCTTCATCAACTCACATGCTCTCAACACGTGTTCCTCTATAATTACACTAAACCCTATCTATATATATATATATATATTGGGATAGGAAGTTGGGAACTCACTAACTTCGAGATATTCATATTAGTCCAAAACCAAAGATCCAAACTCAACGGATCAAAATTCAAATTAGGCCAAATTTTCCAGACTTTTTATTCGTTTCTTTCATCTATTTATTGTTCTCGTTTGTTTCGTCAATGATCAACAAGTATGAACACTCCACTCGCCGGATTCTGACATTTCCGGCGGTCCGGTCCTGTGAATCCGTATCTCCGGCGGCCCTTCTCGATTCCCTGGTCGATCTCGCCGGAAAAATCATTGGTTTCAAGTCGGGTTTTTTCTCTAGCAACAAGCGGAACGCGGGCCAATTGATCCGGTTGATCGGAAATGTGTTGATTTTCTTGGAGGAAGTCAGATTCCGGCAACTGAATCTCTCCGATTCGGTTGTTCTGAGTTTGTCTGAGCTCCATTTCATCTTCCAGAAGTTTAGCTACCTGTTGGAAGACTGCACGCGCGGCGGTGCTCGGATGTGGATGCTGATGAGGTCGGAGCGAGTGTCGGGTCAGTTCCGGGTGCTGATCAGAGCGACGGCGACGGCTCTGGATGTTCTTGATCTGGGTTCGATTGGTGTTTCGGTTGAAGTGAGGGAATTGATTGAGTTGGTGATGAGGCAAGCTCGAAAAATGAGGTTTGCAGTCGACCCGTTTGATGAATTGTCTCTGAAGAATGTTGTTTCAATTTTGGGGCAATTTGAGAATCAAATTGTGCCAAAACCAAGTGATCTGAAATGGGTTCTTGATTATTTGGGGATTCGGAGTTGGATTGAATGCAATAGAGAAATCAAGTTATTGGACAGTGAATTGGGGTTGGAGTACTTGACTGAAGAAAAGAGAGAATTGGGGTTTCTCAGTAGTCTAATAGGTTTCATGAACTACTGTCGTGCGGTGTCATTCGACGTTGTCGGTGATGTTCCCGTTCGGAGATCCGGTGGCTGGGGCATCGAGGTGGTCAGTGGTCTCAACCCAGATGACCTCAGGTGCCCAATATTACTAGAGTTCATGATTGAGCCAGTGACGATAGAGACAGGGCAGACATATGATAGGCCATCAATTCTACAATGGTTCAGAGCTGGAAATGCAACTTGTCCCAAGACTGGTGAGCAGCTCACAAGCACAGAGTTGGTCCCTAATTTAGCACTGAAGCGGCTAATTGTGGAATATTGTGCCGGTAATGGTGTTCCGGTGGCTGATTCGGGTGGTAGAAAACGGGACATAACGAGGACAGTTGTTCCGGGTAGTGCAGCAGCTGAGGCAGCAATGAAAATGCTAGCCAATTTTCTCCTTGGCAGGCTCGCTGTTGGGACAGAGGGAGAGAAGGAGAAGGCTGCTTATGAGGTCCGCTTGCTCACCAAAACAAGCATTTTTAGTAGGTCTTGTTTGGTGGATGCTGGGACAATCCCACATTTGTTGAATTTGCTCACATCAAAAGTCTCACTAGCCCAAGAGAATGCCATAGCAGCCCTTTTGAACCTGTCAAAGCATTCAAAAGGCAAAGTAATTGTAGTTGAAAACGGGGGTCTAGAGTTCATTCTTAAGGTCCTAAAAGAGGGGCTGAAGATGGAAGCTAGACAGCATGCAGCGGGTGTCCTTTTTTACCTTGCTTCGGTGGAGGAGTACCGGATAATGATAGGAGAAATTCCAGAGGCTATTCCATCTCTAATGGAGCTTCTCCGGGATGGAGCTGACCATGGCAAGAAAAATGCATTGGTTGCGATTTTTGGGCTCCTTATGTACCCCAACAACCATTGGAGGGTACTTGGAGCTGGATTTGTCCCATTGCTGCTTAGTCTTTTGGCATCTTTTGAAAGGGAAGATCTTATTACGGATTCTCTGGCGGTTCTAGCAACCTTAGCAGAGAAATCCGACGGGACAGGCGCGATTTTAAGGACCGGAGCTTTGCATACCATCATGGGGACTCTAAGCTCCTCCACTTCAAGGACAGGGAAGGAGTACTGTGTGTCATTGTTGCTGGCTTTGTGTGTCAATGGTGGAGCTGAAGTTGTTCAATTTTTAGTGAAGCACTCAGCTCTCATGGTACCATTGTATTCCCTACTCACTGAAGGCACCTCTCGTGCAAGCAAGAAGGCAAGTGCACTCATCAGAATTCTACATGAACACCATGAAAGAAGCTCTTCTGGATTCGTGCCTCATGCTCTTCCTCGAGGACAATTTGTTCATGTGTGATAAGCCCAATTTATTTTATTTTATTGTATTGATTTGATTCTAGCTCATGTAAGTAAGCAAATATGCTTGTTCTCATTTTCTGCTTTATACATGACAATTAGCTCGGTTTTTTCAAGAGCTAATTACTAGGACAGCTTCTGTTTTTTTCAATGAAGCTTTGTACAAAAGTATAGTTGTGTTATGATTCTTTGTTCTCATCCTAATAGCAATATGATTGTATGTATTACAATGTAAATGTCATCCTTTGCAAGTTTCAATAAGAATTTATTCTTTTGTCTTGAGCAATAACTTGTGAATTCTTAAAGCATATGTGAATCTTTTAAGCATATTGTCACGGACTTGGTGTTTCCAAGGAACCGTGCGGCCTTAGACACCTCTAAGATGCTTGAGAAGTGCTAAGTAAGCCTTTGTGGGTCTCTAGCTTAGTGAGCGACTAAAGCTAGGTGAATGCGGAAGCTTGGTGTGTAAGAAGAGAAATGTAGGCAAGAGAGCTTAGAAGGCAATTGAACTTGTATTGCTTGAATGGATACTTGGATTGTTGGGTGGATGGTGAGCAAATGAGCTCCCTCCTCTATTTATAGGCCAAGGGCCTTTACAAGGAAAGGTGGAGAGATTTCTAGAATCCTCCATATCTAGAATGTTCTATACAATTCTAGTATATACAATTCTATACAAGTCTAGACAACTCTACAATACTCTAGAGAATTCCGGAGAAGTGTGGAGAAGTCTAGAATATTCCGGATGCCATGTAGGATGCCAAGTAGGATCCTACGAAGCGTCTGCGTGGCGCCTGTGTGGCGCTTGCGTGGCGTAACCTCATAAGGCAGGGCGTGACATTCTCCCCCACCTAAGTTCGTGACGTCCTCGTCGCGTTCTGCTTGAACTGCTGGATGTGTTTTGCAAACTGCCAAAGTGTGTCTTCATGCTCCCAGCTTGCTTCACTGTCCGGCAAGTTTTTCCATTTCACCAAGTACTCTATGTACTTGGGGACTCCGTTTCTGCTCGCTTGTCGGTCGGCGAGGATGCACTCTACTTCCTTATCGAAGGAAGTGACCACGGCAGTAGGAGCTCGGTGTGATATGCCTCGAGTTGGATCATCCTTGTCTTCATGGTAAGGCTTGAGCTTGCTGACATGGAAAACTGGATGAATCTTGATCTTTGGTGGTAGCTCCACCATATAGGAGACCTTTCCAACTCGTTTGATTACTGGGAAGGGACCTTCGTAACGTCGTACTAACCCCTTGTGCACTGCTCGCAAAGACTTGAACTGTTGGGGTAGCAACTTGACCATGACCAAGTCTCCTTCCATGAATTCTAGGGGCCTTCTCTTGGAGTCAGCCCACTTCTTCATTTTCTTGCCTGCCTTATCTAGGTAGGCTCGAGCCAAGTCGGATTGGTCATGCCATCCCTTGGCGAATCTATATGCTGCCGGGCTCTTGCCATCTCCGCTTGATGTCATAGCGTTAGGCGTCATAGGTTGTCGCCCGATCACTATCTCGAAAGGACTGTGGTTGGTAGCCTCACTCCGCTGCAAGTTGTAGGCAAACTGTGCTATTCCAAGGAGTTTGGCCCAGTCCCGCTGGTTGGCACTAACATAGTGCCTCAAGTATAGCTCCAGAAGCGCGTTGATACGCTCCGTCTGTCCGTCAGATTGGGGGTGAAAGCTAGTAGAGAAGTTGAGACCCGTACCCATCTTCTGAAAGAGTCCCGTCCAGAAGCGGCCTGTGAAACGTGGGTCTCTGTCACTCACTATGTTTTGTGGCAACCCCCATTGCTTGACCACATGGTCAAAGAAGAGCTCTGCTGTCTGCTCGGCCGTACAATCTGCAGGGGCAGGTATGAAGGTGGCATACTTGCTGAATCGATCCACCACTACGATGATGATGCCACAACCATTAGACTTGGGTAGGCATGTGATGAAGTCCATTGAAACACTCACCCATGGACTCTCTGGGATAGGTAGTGGCTCTAGTAGACCGGCCGGCTGCTGCTGCTCTATCTTGTCTTGCTGGCAAACAAGACAAGTGCGTACATAGGCCTCGATGTCGTCACGCATCCGGGGCCAGTAGTACGAATCCTCAAGGATTGCCTGTGTGCGCCTCATTCCTGGGTGTCCAGCCCACATGGTGTCATGGTATTCCTTGATGAGTTCCCTTCGCAGGTTCCCCCACTTAGGCACGAATAGCCTGTCGCCCGTAGTGAGGAGAAGATCATCCCTAAGCCAAAAGCGGCGAGTCTTGCCATCCTTGGTGAGTTGAATGAGACTCTTGGCTAGGGGGTCATGCTGTAGTCCCTCTTTGATGCGATCCATAAGAGGGTGTTGTGGTCGACTAATGGCCACGAGTTCTGCTTTGCGGCTAAGGGCCATGGATGGTGGCTTGGAACTTGGTTCCAACTCGACCTTGTGATCTACCTCCCTTCGGGGTGGTAGTCTCTTTGGTTGCTCCGAGGGCATGACATCGTTGTACTCGCATAGTACTGAGCGGATCTCCGTGGGCATGTCCTCATGTGGGGAGGACTCTGAGGGGTCTTCTGGTGAGTCGAGTAGGGTGGCTAAGTAGCTAACTTCCCCCTTCTTGGATTGCATGGCAGATAGGGAGCGTGCCTCAATCTTAGCCCCTCGTTCGACTGGCACCATGCATGTGGTATTGCCTTCCGTGATACACATGGTGTTAGTGTAGGGGATGAGGAAGGCCTTTACCTTGTCCAAGAATTCTATTCCAAGGACTAAGGCAAAGTCGTCCATGGTTACCACCGAGAGATCAATGAGGCCATTCCATTGGCCTAGGCGTGCTTGTATGCCTCGGGCAGTGCCGTATATGGCCTTGGCTGCGGAGTTGACGGCCTTCATGGAACCGTCCTCCTTGGTGTAATTGAGGCCTAGTCGCTTGGCCTCGTCGATGCTTATGAAGTTGTGGGAGGCGTCGGTGTCTACCAATGCTCTAGTAGACGTCCCCCCTATGGTTGCTTCAACGAACATGAGCCCTTTAGGTGCTGCCTTAGGGGCCTCCACTTTAGCCTTGATGGCGTTAAGGATTTGAAGCGAACCCATGTGTGTCTCCTGCGTTTCCGGGTGGTCGAGCGTCATAGCATTGGCGGTATTCTTCTTTGGGCAAAACCGTGTCCAATGCATCTCACCACATATGAAGCAGGGTGATGGTGGTTGTTTCTGGGGCTTGTTGCCTCCATCTCTCCGGAAACCTTCTTTGTGAGGGGCAGTATTGGTGGCATTAGAAGTGTTGCCCTTGTCTCCCCCACCTTTGCCGAAGTTCCGGGTCTTGTCCTTGGGCTTGGCAAAGTCTTTGTTGGAGCTGAAATCGATCAATGCCTCTGCTTCGGTGATGGCAGTGGCAAGGTCCTTCACTCCACGTCGTCTTAGCTCTGTCTTGGCCCATTGTTGTAGGCCATCCATGAAGAAGAAGAGAGACTCCTTCTCTGAGAGCTCAGGGATCTCAAGGGTGAGAGAAGTGTACTCCTTGACATAGTCTCGGATGGTCCCTGTTTGTTTGAGCCGGCGGAGTCTGCCCATAGCTTCTTCCTCGGCATTCTCAGGATAGAAGTGCCTCTTAAACTCTTTACGGAAATCAGCCCAAGTATCAATAGAAAGTGTACCTCTATCGATATCGCCATGTCTACGCCTCCACCATAGCATAGCATCGTCCACTAGGTAGAGGGTGGTGGTGTTGATCCTTGTCGCCTCATCCACTATCCCTTTGGCGTCAAAGTATCGTTCCATGCCAAATAAGAAGTTTTCTACCTCCTTGGCAACACGTTCCCCTTTGTAGCACTTGGGCTTGGGGACGTCGATTCGGGGAGCTCCGGCCTCCCGAGTAGCAGTGGCGCCGTTTGCTACGGCTTGCTTGCAAATGGCCCAATCGGCACGCATGTCCTCCATGAATGTCCGAATGTTGCCAAGCTCTTGATCCATATAACCACGTAGGGTGGCTATCTCGTCGCGAAGAGAGCGTAGCTCCTTGCGATGGTCTCCATCAAGGGCATTGAGTTGTCCCTTCATGGTGTCTTGGAAGTCGGCGTCATCGGACTCCAGTTCTTCCAAGCGTTGGTGAGTCTCCACTATACGCTCCTGCATGATGGCCATAGTGCCTTCTATGTCATCGATGCGTGTCTCAAGGCTTGATTGAGCGTCCTTGGACTTGGACTTCGACCTTGCCTTGGTGTTAGTGGGTGGGCGTTGTTTCTCCCTGCCGCGTTCTTGCTCCTCCACGGCTGGGGTGATGGTTGAGTTCATCTCTGCCATAGTCTCTTGCAAGTAGGTTGTGATCCTTCACGAACCGTGCTCTGATACCAACTGTCACGGACTTGGTGTTTCCAAGGAACCGTGCGGCCTTAGACACCTCTAAGATGCTTGAGAAGTGCTAAGTAAGCCTTTGTGGGTCTCTAGCTTAGTGAGCGACTAAAGCTAGGTGAATGCGGAAGCTTGGTGTGTAAGAAGAGAAATGTAGGCAAGAGAGCTTAGAAGGCAATTGAACTTGTATTGCTTGAATGGATACTTGGATTGTTGGGTGGATGGTGAGCAAATGAGCTCCCTCCTCTATTTATAGGCCAAGGGCCTTTACAAGGAAAGGTGGAGAGATTTCTAGAATCTTCCATATCTAGAATGTTCTATACAATTCTAGTATATACAATTCTATACAAGTCTAGACAACTCTACAATACTCTAGAGAATTCCGGAGAAGTGTGGAGAAGTCTAGAATATTCCGGATGCCATGTAGGATGCCAAGTAGGATCCTACGAAGCGTCTGCGTGGCGCCTGTGTGGCGCTTGCGTGGCGTAACCTCATAAGGCAGGGCGTGACAATATGCTCAAATAAATAAACCTTACTAGAGCTACTCACTGATTCAGCTTTGGTTTTTTCTAGTTATTTTTACATGAAGCTTTGTACAAGATTATTCTGTATCATGATTCGAAGCTATAATATTATGCGACAATCGCTGTTTGTACCTTTCAATAGTCAAGAATCACTCTCTAAAAAATAAGCGACATTTCGTCTAGTGCTAGAACCTAAAGCATTCGCTCTTGTTGAAATGTCAAGAGCCTTGTCTAGTCTTGCAACCACTTGTCCCATTGATGGCCTTTGCTGCTTAAGCCCTGTGCATGACAAAGCTAACTTGAGGATGAGTTCAAAAGCTTCCACAGAGTACTCCCCATTGAGTTTGGAGTCAGCGAATTCTGTTATATTCCCACCTCTTGTGAGGACTTTTGCCTGAAAAGCAATGACACGTAAGAAACGGAAGTCTGAAAATTAACTTTGAGATATGTAAAATCTTAAAATGATGATAATTTGTTGTCACCATCTTATCCAGAGGCATAGGTCTCTTCCGGTCCAGATTAATAACCCTCTGACCTGATAGAATCTGTAAAAGTACTATTCCAAAGCTGTAAACATCGCCTGAGGCATTAACATGGCGGTCGCTTTGGTACTCAGGATCGACATAACCAAATGTTCCTCTTACTTCTGAGCTCACAAAGGACTGCCCCAAGTCCATAACTTTCGATAACCCGAAGTCTGACAGTTTTCCTTGAAAATTAGCGCAGAGAAGAATATTCGTTGGCTGCCGAAGGTTGAAGGCAACAATAAAGGAGATTAAACAATAGATCGGAATCTTAGTTAGAAAATAGAAAAGAGAAGGATGACAGAATGATGAATCTACCTTAATGTCGCGGTGAACAATGCAGCCTTCAGGATATGTGTGGAGAAAAGAGAGACCTCTAGCACAATCAATTGCAATCTCGATTCTTTGGATCCAAGATAGAATTTTTTCTTTACCTGTTATTCATCAAGTTCGTTCACTGAGGCCTGTAGTCCTACTAGAAAGTTTCAAAAATGTAAAAATTTACAAAATAGAGATAGTGGTATATACCAAATAGCCATTCTGAGAGGTTCCCTTTGTGACATAGCTCGTAAACAAGAAAACACTCTTCATCTCCCTCGCAATAGCCTAGCAAAGCTACCAGGTTCGGATGTTTGACATGTGATAGGCTTGTAACTTCGCGGAGGAATGTCTCCATGTGTCCATCATCGAGTATGTGCTTAACTGCAATGTGCTGGCCATTTGACAGTATGCCCTTGTAAACCTTTCCTGGGAAGTTGACACCATAACTATCAAAATCCAACACAGGTAGAGCAAAATTCGTTGGATTATGCTGTTCTGTCATGAGCTTCTATGTGAGAAATAGGCTTATACATGTCCAGGAACATGTGGTTTTCAATTTTCACCATATATAGGGTGTGTTTTGCCATATGGAGTTAAGCAGAAACTACTGCCCATTAAAGAAATTTAGGAAATCCAGTTTCTATGCCATTACACTCTATTCTAAATTTCTATAAAAATTCTCTATGTTAATTCTCGTTAATGAACACACATGGTTGCACATTCTTGTTAAATCTAACGAAGTGCTAGTCAAGCTATATGCTGCATACAAGTAGTACTCACCAGCTACTCCTTGGCCGATATAGTTTGACATACTAAGATTGTCCGTGGCAGAGTAAATTTCCTTAATCGATATTTGAGTAGAGCTTGTTTCTTCAGATGGTGAATAATCTGATGCTGGAAACCAAAACATGAACATGTTATAACTATAATTGAGTACATACATAGCTGAAAATTAGTACTGTTGTTAAGAAGCATACCATCTTCTTCTTTCTTGAATTTACCTTTGATTGATTTTCTGAACAAGATCCATGATGCAACAATCACTAATATAGTAAGCCCTCCGATACCTCCTATTAGAATCCATAAACCTGAAATCATCAAGAAAGTTGTCCAAAGTTAAATATCACAAACGAAACAAAATACGAACTCCAACAGAAATAGTTAAAAACTAGTATAGGCATGATGAATCTGGTTACTCTGATTAAAGGAAGATGACTATTTTGTTGATTAGAATTACCTTTCCTGTTATTAGTGTTCTTGTCTCCTTGATCATTTGCTGAAGATGCTAGATTGAAAACGATCAATCAAGGTCTCATATAAGATTTCAAATGAGTGAGAAGATCGAATAAAATCATGAAAATTTGAAAGGAAATTTGAACTCAAAAGTGCTTAAATCATAGTTTTACTTTACCAAGTGGTTGGCTTTGCTCTCCAAGGCATTCATAAACTGCCTTAACCCATCTACCATCATCAATCCTTTTGCTTGTGAATGCAATTAGCACTGCAAACCTACAAATGTCAGACTCAGCCCTCATTTTGCTACTACCTGATGAGAGATCCATTTCTTCCCACCTCCCCGAACAATCACTGCAAGCCTTATCCGACTGACTATCTTGACCTAAAAGCTTGCAATCGTTGCTTAAACCTGTCAATCTATTCCCGAGGTTATTAACAACATCCGAAACAGAATAGTCAGAGCAGCCACCAGCTCCACTGCTTAGCCTATCGATCCCACAGCCCGAAACATCTCCTTCAGTACTCATCGCTGATGCTAAACAATCTTTTTGCTCCGTAGAATTCAAGAATATAAGTCCGGTTTGGTTGGCATGGTGCGCCAATGCATAGAGAAATCCATCGAAAGCTGTTCCACAACAGTTGTGGCTCAAAAACCCTCCCCAATTGCCTTCTGTGCAATTCGAGTTACTCCATGATGAATAAAGTTGTATATCTCTGATGCAATCAGAAGTCTGAGAATTCACGAAGTTCGTAGCAGTGAATAAGGAGATGATGAACATCACCAAAAAGGTCAATTTTTTATCCATCACGGCCTTAAAACTGTGAAAGTTTAAACACAACTTAACCATGGAATGATGTTTACATGAGATGTGTTGATTGAGAACAAAGAAGAGATAGGTTTACTGTAAAAAATCAAAGATCAAAAGGAACCATGAGAAAAACATGAAAGGAATCAAATGAAGATTTTTGTGAGTTGGAATGATGCTTGGAATCATTCCCGGTAGCTATATATAAGAGAGAATGTATTTGATGGGAGGAGCAGATCATTGGAGAATTTGTGTTTTTTAATTTAAATGTGTGCGTGTCTATGAACTGGAGATTATATATGTGAGGCAAATGGCTGTATGGGGCTGGAACTAATTTTTTGCAATTGATTAATAGTAGTGGGGAACTGTACGCGTAGGTATTGGGTGAGTCGTAAAAATGGTTCGCGGTATCGGTCCATTACGTTACGTATAGCCCGGTTCGTAATGCTTTTGAAAAATGTCGATATCGTTATTTACTATCGATACTTATTTTTAAGGTCGATATTATCCGAGTTCGTTATACCGGTACTGCGACTGTTTCCGAAATCGATACCGCGACGGCGAACTATGGTCGTATATTCCATTATTGATACGTATACCCAATGAAAATTCATTAAGTCGGTTTTCAGAATAGTTTTTTCAAAAAAGTTCATGGTTTGCAATTATGATATCGATTTTTATTCCAATCGCGATAATGGCCGTATGACAGATTCGAAGAATACGGTCTTAAAAATTAATATTGAATGACTATAGATATTACATAATAGCATGGACAACTTTCAAAAACATTATCACTACAACCATGGATGTTACGTAACAGCACAAACACCTTTCAAAAACATGATATCCATACTTACCATATGGTATAGAACCAATTTTATTGTACCCAATATATTATGGTATTGTGACACAATAAATTTTAACATGGTTTGCATGATAAAGCAAAGGGTGTTTGATTTCTCGTTATAGATAAACATCCAAAAACAGATAGGATTAAAGATAATAACAAACAAATAAAATATAATTAAATTTGTGTATAATGTTCTAATGTTAGAGAAGAAAAGACAATTGCCGAACAAGGAAGAGTTAAAGAAAAAGAAAGGTGGCGTTAATTTCTAGTAAGAGTTGATTTTATAGCTCTCTGGCAAATTACAATCAGATAACAGCAAAACAAAACAAGATTTTACTATGTTTGGCCTTATATTTTGGATTTTTGCAAGTAGAGAGCAAATAATAAATTTAGTAGCAAAAAATAAAAAACTAAACTATCTGAGACATGCACATGTGACTTTTTATATTTTATTTTGTTTATTTACTAACAATATTTAAGTCCTCGCCAAGGAGGATAATACCGAGGTGGTCCAGTGATATCTAATATTTGAATAAAAATAAAAAAAATTACGACCAATTCGTATTTTATGGGATTTTTTGGCATCAATTATTTTTTAAAAAGTCGAGTCAAATGTTTCACTTGTGGAGAATGAACTTCATCATCTCTCATGTGGATTAAGTATTGTTCCTAATTTCTTTCTCCCGTAAGCAATTGAGTGTGATCATGGTTCGCAAAAATGGTTTTGGTTTCGGTATAACGGAATCGGGTCCGTATCGGGGTTACGTAACGGTTTCGGTTATCGCAAGCATGATTTTTTTAAAAACTCGCACATGGTAGTAAAAATGTACTGATACGGTACTTTTGACAACATAACTAAACTTTGATGATTTTTTGATAATTTTAAATAAATTTTATATATATTTTTAAAAATATTTAGTACCCAAAATAAATTATTAATGAACTTGAATGTGTCGTCAATCTTCTTATGAGACTATTCATAATATTAATTTTAAACAAATAAATATTCAAATAATAAAGGATATAATTTATTTTCAAATTAAGACAAAATAATTATAATAAGTACATAGTTCACCACCAAAATGAATTCCGTTGTGGATCTTGTTGCTCTGGTTCGGGTTCATGAAAGGATTGCTAATTTTGAGTTGTATCTTCATTTGACATTTGAAGCATCATTAGCAGACTATCTACCAAGTTACTAACCCATTGCTTTCCAATTCAAATTTTTTTTTTTCATCATGAACCGGTTCAACTGAAACCGGTTCATGGAATATCAGTCGGTTCACCGATATACCGGCCGGTTCCGATGTGAACTAGCCTCCCCCGCGATATATCAAACTGAACCGGTTTCGGTTCAACCCAATACCGTTACGAACCGGCCGGTTCGGCGAACCATGAGCGTGATGTTTTGTAGCTCTAAATTATGCAAATGTGAAAGTAATTTAATTGAATCACAATTTAATGTATTGACAAGTTATCTCTATATAATAGATAATATACATCAAATTTTGAGAATATATAAGTTTGGAGTTTAATAAAGAAAGTTATATAAAAAAAATTTGGATTCCACATTAAAATGTTGAATCGATAGCTATCAGAATCTCAATTTTAACTGGTAAAATCTTACGATTCTATACGATTTTGTACGAATTTACCACGTTGAAATAATGGTTGGACGGTTAAGCCCTCCATATGAAATGTCCAAAAACTTTATGATTTAGTCCAATATCCCAATATATGGCCTAAATTTATGAGAAAATATTTAAAGGACAATGTATTAGAAAATTTTGAAAATTCTAATACTATGATTTAAATATTTAATTATTAATATTTTTTTTAAAAAAATTAATACGTTTAGATAGAATCTTACGATTATACTTACATTTTTACGATTTCGATTATACGGACTCCAAAACGATTATACCTACACTCTCGATTATGATAACCTTGGTTGAATCTAGTTGTGTAGAGGGCCTGGAAATATTAGTTAGAGATGAGTTGGGCTTTAGCTTTAGGAGTTCTTATATTGGCCATGTAAAGTCCGTGAACTTTCTAGGCATATTATAGGCCCAAATCACTACTTAGGAGCCCACCTAATTAAATGGGCATGGGTTTCATAGATTACGGACATTTTGCAATAAGTATCGGACGGTAGGCCTAACCAACTAAGGCTACGATACCATCATAAGTTTTTCTCGGGATGAGAATTGGATCGGTACAAGATGGGTTGGCCGATATATATTTTTATTATGTTTAATTTTTATAAAAATATTAAATTCTTCACACGTTTGTTACGGATTATTTTTTCATAAATTATACCTGTCTCATTAATATTTTAATTATACCTACCATCGCCCTGCCCTATGAACACCTGATTGTCATAATCATTTTCATAGAATAGTTTAGTACACAAAAAATTATAAATAGTAATAAAATCTTAAATACAAAAAAAAAAAAAAAAAACTAACCTATGAACTCTTTTAAATAACCCAACAATTGAACTCTCTCTATTTCTCTTTTTTTCCATTGTATATATTCACTACTTGATTCTTCTTGGTCTAATCTGTCCAATTTCATGAGAAACAAATGAGTAATAGTTAATAAAATATTTTAATTTTCACAAAAGGTCTTTTATATATATATATATAATAAATAAAAATTAAAGTTAATATAAATGGGTCGGGGCACGACGCGTATATACCAAAATTGGTCCCCGCCCCATAATTTATAACGGATTTAATTTTTTTTTTATCAAATTTGTCCCTACGAAATAAAAAACATTGCCAAACCTTTATATAAAAGGACGGAGCTTCGACTGGTTGCCACAAATTATCATCCCTAAATTTTTTATTGAAAACATAGTTGTTATGTTGGCTAAGTAATGCTAAAAGTTATTTCATGATCACCGATCAGAGCTTGACATGTAAATAATGATAATTACATTTATTTAGTATAGTTTTATTAGAATTTTAAAAAATTCCCCCAAATAATGATAAAAATATGTCAATTTAAATTTTTTTCCTCCACTAATATTCATAGATTCAAATGATAAATAACTTCCTCTTTTTTATTTTTACTGTCTCCACGTTCTTTGTATTCAATTCTTTCTATCGTGCACAAATAATTTTTAATCAATTTATAAAATACCTTACATATTGCATCGTTTTAGGTCATAAGTCGAAAATAAAAATAGAGCACGATATTTTTATCGAAGAATATATATTTGACAATGTTACAAGTTAAACATGACTTGATACATTTTTAATATGTAACAAAATAATATTATTATATGTATTATTTAATTTAAATTTAATTTTTAATAATTTTTATTCTTTGCTCATGTGCCCCCACTCAAAAAAAAATTCTAGATCCTTCGCTGCTTGGCATAATAATTGTATAATTTAGTATGAAAGACGGATATTTTTACTTAAAACAACATGATTTCATGCTTCAAATACTTATCTAGCAAGGAATGGTTATGCTGTTACTATCATATTAAGGTCATTTATACTCTTTCTTTAACGTGGATTAAAATCAAGCTCAAAGAACGCAAACATAGAACGAGGCCTTAAAAGTGGACCGAATAGGTGGGATTCTATGGGGTTGAATATTTTTTTAAAAATATGCTTTTGAATCTTTGTTTTCTTTGATAACATGTAATGTCTATGGTATTAATAAGTTTTTAATAATATAATTCTCACTTATTATTAAAAATTATGTTATAGAAATTGTTTAATTAATGAGTATTGAATTAATATAGAATTAAGTGAGAAATGATGCTAGCTATCCCATATAAAATATATTTTGTGAAAAGCTTAATTAATTGTCGAAATAATTCTTCAATTAATTTTGTAACGTTTATTATGTATGAAAAATATAATTAGTGTTATTCTTGTTTATGAATTAAAACATCTAACATTTGTTAACCGTTTAAGTTTTTGACATTTTAAAAATAATAAGCAAAAAATTATGTTTGGTTAGCATTTTTGTTTATATCGATAGTGGTGGCAAATAGAGGAGATGGTTGGCGTGGTGAGATCTGGAGGCGATGGCCGATAGTGGTGGCAGGTGGTGATTGGCGAGTGCGGTGAACGATTGTAGTGGATAGAATGGAGAGTTTGCATTATTTCGTAACCATTAACACAGAATGATAAACATTAATTTTGGTATTTATAAAATCACACCTTAGCTATTATGATTTTTTAAAATTATTTTGCCTTTTATAAAACTAGGCAAAAGCATATGCTCCGCACATGTTGAAAGATTTATGGTGATGAATGAAGTAAAAATAAATAAAAATTTTAATTATTTTAAATTAAATTTAAATGAAAAAATTAAATAAACTATTTATCACAAAGATGTAAGATGTGAATATGTTAATTGAATAGAGGAAAGAGAGTGAGGGTGATAATGAAGAAGGGGCATGGAAAATTTATAGAGTAAAACTATGCGAAAAAAATGATGAGAAGTGCGTTTAATAGTGTTGAAAAAACATCACTTTTCATTCACCATTTTTTATGAGGAAATAATGTTTTTAAAAAGATTGAAGAAATGTCACTTTTGGTGAAGAGATTTTTTATATATTTTTTTATTTAAAATATGTGAAAATAATATTTGGAAATAATATGAGGGCTTCGTACATTTATAAGTATTATAAATATTGATAGGGAAAATTATACAAACTACCCTTGAACTATGACCTAATTGCAGAGAGTACCCCTAACGTTTGAATAATATCAGTTACTACCCCTTAGAACAGCCCCAGTCAGATTTGTACGTGAATTTACTTAAAAGCCCTTGTTTTATATTATATTTTAGGGTTAATTTCAAGAAACCCCCTATACTATCCAGTTTTATCAACTAACCCCCACGATGTCCACTTTGCCCCAAAAATTATAAATTCAAAAATATATATATATTTTTCGCAAAAAAATTATTTTTCGGAGGGAGAATATTATTTTCCAAAATATGAATTATTTCGGAAAAAATAATATATATTTTTTGAAAACAAATTATTTTGAGAAAAAAATCATATTTTGGAATATAGTATATATTTTTCAAAAAAAAAAATATTTTTTAGAAAAGATCATATTTTGGAACATAATAGTATATATTTTTCGCAAAAAAAATATTTTTCGGAAAAGATCATATTTTGGAACATAATATATATTTTTCGCAAAAAAAATTCATATTTTGGAATATAATAAGTATTTTTTTGCAAAAAAAATCATATTTTGGAATATAATATATATTTTTCGCAAAAAAAGTATTTTTCGGAAAAAAATTCATATTTTGGAATATAATAAGTACTTTTTTGCAAAAAAATCATATTTTGGAACATAATATATATTTTTCGGAAAAAATTCATATTTTGGAACATAATATATCCTTTTTGCAAAAAAATTATTTTTCGAAAAAAAAATTCATATTTTGAAACATAGTAAGTACTTTATTGCAAAAAAATCATATTTTGGAACATAATATATATATTTTTAGAAAAAATTCATATTTTGGAACATAATATATATATTTGTAGAAAAAATTCATATTTTGGAACATAATATATACTTTTTCGCAAAAAAATTATTTTCCAAAGAAAAATTTATATTTTGGAACATTATATATAAATTCAAAAAAATTAGGGTATTTAAGTAATTTTGTATGCAGAATTGGAACATGCAATGATATGAGGGCAAAAATGGAAGTTCACTACAAAAACAGCCTTTATTGACCAATTCTGGTGTTGACTTTGAACAGAAGGGGCTAAGTGTTACAACGGAAGTGATTTTGAAGGTAATTTATGATATTATTGAAACGTAAAAAATACCGCGTGCAATTAGGTCATAGTTCAGGGATAGTTTATATAATTTTCCCAATATTGATATAAATAGATAAAACAAAATTTAACAAATATATTTTTCTCTAAAGTTATTTATATAAACAATAAGCGGTTATTCGCAAAATTAGTTGTGTTTTAAAATCTTGTTTGATATATAATTTTTACTTATGATTTTTTTCAGAAGAAAAAAACAAAATAGTCGTTTTGAAAAGATAATATTCATTAATTTCTTCTAAACACTCTTTTAAAGCCTAACCACCCTTCTAAATTTTTTATCAAATATTATTCAAAACAAATTTTCCTAAAGTTCAAAACAACACTTGAAAAGTGAATTCAACTCGATGTGTTTTAAAATTTTCAATCACATGCAATAATAATACAATTGTTTTAATGAAGTGTTTGTAAAGCATAAGCAACTGTCAATCTGTCATATCATATTCTCTGAATCTCCTCCACAACGACGTCGTCACCCCCATATCTTCCCTTATCAAGCCAAGCCATTATTCTCATTCGTCTGGCGCGAGCATCACCAGTTCACCTCGTCAGGCCCATCAAACAAAGAGAGAATCTCCGATGGGTGTCAGCGGCGGCGACGCCACCAACTCCGACGCGGGAGACCGCGAATCCTCGCCGCTCCTCCACGCAAAACCCCCCACCGACACCTTCCACCTAGCCTACCTCATCTACTTCACTCTCGGCACCGGTTACCTCCTCCCATGGAACGCCTTCATCACCGCTGTCGACTACTTCTCCTACCTCTACCCCGACGCCTCTGTCGACCGCATCTTCGCCGTCGTCTACATGATCGTCGGACTCATTTGCCTCCTCTTCGTCGTCGCCTACTCCAACAGGTCCAATCCCTCAATCAGGATCAATGTGGGTTTGGGCCTCTTCGTTTTGGCGCTTCTCGTCGTGCCGGTAATGGATGTGGCATATATTAAGGGGCAGACGGGGCTGTATGATGGGTTCTATGTGACGGTGGCGGCGGTGGCGCTTTCGGGGATTGCGGACGCGTTGGTGCAGGGGGGGATCATTGGGTCCGCCGGAGAGCTGCCGGAGAGGTATATGCAGGCTGTTGTGGCGGGGACTGCCGCTTCAGGTACTTTTTTGGTTGAATTTTGGGGGTGGGTTTGATTGGGGATTAGGGTTTTGCTTTTGATAATTTGGGGAATTTTGATTTTGTGCTATTTTGGGGGAAATGTGGTGGGTCTGATTGGGGATTAGGGTTGTTGGTTCTAGTATTTTGGGAAAATATTGATTTTGCACTATGTTTAGTTGAAAATTTGGTGTGTGTGATTGGGGAATAGGGTTTTTATTTTTAGTATTTTGGGGGGTTTTGATTATGGACTATTCTGGGTAAAAATGTGGTTTGTCTGATTGGGCATCAGGGTGTTTGTTTTAGTGTTTTGGGTAATTTTGATTTTGTGAATTCTGTTAGTATGTGTCACTGTGTGTTCTGTTAAATTGAAAATATTGAATTTCGTAAGATGCAATTACCAGCTGGTGAATATATTATTGCCTTGATTGAATTACCTTTCATGAAAATTAAGTGAATTTAGGCCTTGTTAATGCATTTTTTTTTTTTTTTTAAAAAAACTAGGAATCTAGGGCTTTGCCCAAACTAATCCGAGATTTGTGCAAACCAGCCCTTCAGACGGCAAAGCTGGACGAGATTAAGGGATCTTTTGCAATATCTAACATGAGACCTGATGTTTTATGAGACACCAGGCCTAAGTTTCTCCCACTTGAGTCACCATGTGGGTTATCGGGTGTGTTGTTTCAGCAAAGAAAGAAAAACAAATTACAAATTATAGTCTCCTTGTTTAGGTTTTTCCAATAATACCCTGGTACTATATATTGTTGCACATCTGAAATAAATTGAAGATTTCCCACTTCAGTTCAGAATACCGTTGATTCAAATTGGGAATTACCCCCGCAAACATATGCAATCGACTTATACCTGAGGTTTTCGTACAGAATAAGCAGACTCGTGTCGTGCAAAGTACTACTTCTTTGTGCCAAGAAAAATCCTGCTTCTTTCAGTCGATCGATGCTACATAATTATCAATTCTGGAATCAAGTTTGGAGAACATCACAAACGAGATTGAACCAGAAAAAAACAATGCTTGATAAAGAAAAAAAAGAATATGATTTTACTAAATTTATCAAAATTATTCATATTATGAACCACAGGTTGATAAACGAAGGAATTTAAGGAACTCTGAATGATTTGGTGTACCACATAATTGGATGTACTCTGTTGTTCACTTGGGCTCACATCTCTCCTGACATGAATTTCGGACTTTATTATTGTAAAATGGTTCCTTGCAAATGCACTCACCATTTTTAGGTCATATGTGAGAAGGGTGGCTTGGCAAGCTGACATTAGGCCCTCATTTGCACCAAACGTGGAGGTTAACAGTGTTTTCTAGATTAGAAGGAGTTATAAGCATATAATATGTATTTTTGGCACTTGACCCAAGCGAGACAGAAAGCTACTATGTTTTAGAGAACTGCTATTTGTGCTCCAGAATTATAGTAACCCTTCACTTCTGATATTTGTAAACAAGATGGCAAAAACAACCTGAATCCACCCCAATACGTTTATCTTTTCTCTCTCCTCTCTCATCGACGGCTTTCTCGACTCACCCTCTCTTCCGTATCTTCTCTCTTTTTCCTCCCTACATTCTTCCTCTCTTACTACAACAGTACCATCTAATGTCATGTTCTCCAAACACCTAACGCCTAACTCATTGTCGTTTACATTGTACTATTTACAAATACCTCCTATTTGATTGTGACAATGTGGATGTATAAAGTCTCAATATTAGGTATGAATCATCCTTGTGGGATTGTCTCACTCTTTTGATAATTGCTATTGCATAAATCCGGCAAACCATTGCCACTAAACCTGGCTCAATGTAAGGTATGAATCATTGTCACGGGATTGTCTCACCCTTTTATTAATTGCTATTGTATAAATCCAGCAATCCACTACCACTAAACCTGTTTTGTGTCAAAGTTTAGGATCAGATGTAAAAAAATTTAGTCATTGAGTGTGCATCTATGCAAAAGGAACAAGCTATCAAAGTTGGAAAGCTATACTTACACAAGAAAAGAGGAAAAAAAAGAGTTGTTGGAAAGCTATTAGAGAAAGAAAAGAATCTTTAGAGAGATCACAGACGCTGTTGAGTTTATGATGTAGGCCTTTGAGGTTTCCATTTGTCCTAAGTAATATTGATTTCCCTCCATTTTTTCTCTGATTTTCTTCTTTGCGGGTTCTTCTCCACCTTTCTTTGGATTCACATTAATAAATCTCTCTTCTTCTTTTTCAAGTTGATTCGCTCTAGTTTCTTTTTGATGTATCGACGGTGATCTAGATGCTAGTAGAAGAGGAAATATCGTAGGGAATGAGAAAGAGGGACATGAGATGGAGCTAAGAGTAGAGAGAGTTTTGAGGGAAATAAGAGAGAAAGAAAAGAAATCTTCAACAGAACACTTCAATTGGAGATGGAGCAAAATGGTAGGGAAAGAGAGAGAGGGGTGTGAGCTGGAGCAAAATGTAGGCATGTGGGAGATATTTTTGTGGTACGTACGTCCATAGTAAGTACAGTTTTGAACTTTGTTTTTTAGTATCTTAATTTACATGATTATGTGGAGCAAAACTAGTGGAGTAAGGGTATTGAGGTAATGTTACTATAAGATGGCCAGATCATACTACAAACTTTAGATAAAGAAGATTCAGACTTTACTGTAATTCTTGTTTGGTTGGAAGTGAGAGAGGAGGAAGGAGGGATGAGGCTTTCGTTGCTTATTGGAAGGAAGGGAAAAACAAAGGCTGGATTACGTAACCCTCTGGATAGACTGAACTTCAATCTGATAACTTGAATGTGATCCATTGCAGATATATGATGTGTTGCAGATGGTAGTTTTCCAAAATGTAGGCAAGTGCGGGATCTTTCTGAGTTCCCTTGTAATTACAGTTTCTGAAGTTTGTTTATTGGTATCTAATTTACATGACAATGTAGAAGAATTGTGGAGTGAAAGTCGTGGACTAAGGTTATTGAGATAGGGTCACTATAAGATGGCCAGATAGTGCTACATAGGTTTTAATAAAGAACACTCAAACTCTATAGTAAGTCTTGCTTCCTTGGAAGGACGTTGGAACGAAAGGAAGGGAAGATGAGGCATCCCTTTGGATAGACCTGCCAATGGATCAGATCGGATCAGATATCCAATTTTTTAATTTAATGGTCAACCTCCAGGTCCATCTTTTTTCCATCCGTCAAAAAATGGGCTTAAAAGAGGATGGGATAGAAGGAAATTTTATTTGCATGGGTATGAAATAAGATTTTTACCCCTCTATTAGCTGCCAAACAAAATTTGCGAAAATGCCATGGAGAGATAAATTGGTAAAGTATGTTCAAGGTCTCTTCAGTGCCTCCTACCAGAGAGAGAATGGGTTACCTCCTTTCCATCACTTCCACTCAACGAAACAAAAAGAGAGAGAGATGGTACCCCCTTCGCTAGGGATGTTTGTTCCATCCATCCTACCAACTCTTCCCCTCCATTTTTGCATTCTTCTTACCATACAAAGCATAAGTGTCCAACTCTTTGTTCAGAGGAAAAATGATTGAACTAAGGTCAACATAGTAGGTAGTATGCACTTCTTAACAATTATCGAGGAAGGGAATTATATTATATTGTAATTGTCTTAACCTGTTTTGTTCGTATTTGTTATCACATCAAGTTTTGGACATGTCAAGATGGGTCGGAAAAAGTATTTGCACATAGTATTTTGTCACCTCATAATCTGTTTTATACATCATACTTATTAAAAAGAAAAAGAAAAGTAAGCCATGTTAATCTTCTATATTTTGGACTGCAGGAGTCCTTGTTTCATTTCTAAGGATTTTTACCAAAGCTGTATATTCGCAAGACACCCAGGGGTTGAGACAAAGTGCAAATCTTTATTTCATTGTCAGCATTGTTGTAATGGTCATATGTATCTTTTTCTACAACGTGGCTCATAGACTTCCAGTTATAAAGTACTATAACGAGCTGAAGATACAGGCTGTAAATGAGGAGAAAGAAGAGAAAGGTGTCCTGGCTGGGGCACTATGGAGATCGACGCTGTGGGACATTGTGGGGAGAGTGAAGTGGTACGGATGTGGGATTCTCATCATCTACGTTGTAACATTGTGTATATTTCCCGGATATATTACGGAGGATGTGCATTCCCAGATTCTCAAGGATTGGTACCCAATTCTCCTCATTACCTGCTACAACGTGTTTGATCTGGTTGGCAAGTCTCTGACTGCACTCTATCCCCTTGAGAATGCAAAGGTTGCAATTGGTGCTTCTTTTGCCAGGTTGCTATTTTTGCCCCTCTTCTTACTTTGCTTGCATGGTCCTGCATTCTTCCAAACAGAGATTCCTGTTACAGTCTTGACGTGCCTTTTGGGCCTTACCAATGGCTACTTGACCAGTGTGTTAATGATTTTGGCGCCCAAAACTGTTCTTCTGCAACATGCAGAGAGTGCGGGAATTGTGATGGTTTTGTTCTTAGTTGTTGGCCTGGCAATTGGTTCTCTTGTATCTTGGTTTTGGGTCATATGATCCATTGTGTGAAATTCTCTCTTATCAGGACTCTACTGTTCAATATTGTTTCTTTTGCACTTCACACGGGGTGGTTGTAACTTAAGTGGATATATTCTGATGGTTCAACCGTTCAAGTATAAGTTGAAATGTACATTGGTGGCTAAATCCTATTTGAAAATGTACAGTTGCGACTATCATGTTTGAAGACTGCTGTTGTTTTTCAGTTACTCTCTTTTATAATTGAACTAAAAAAATTTACATTTTCACCCTATATTTCTTTTTTATGCAGACTTTGAATTTAGTGTGTTTGACATCTCTTGATACACTGATCCATTGTCATTGTGCCTTCCTATTTCTTCTTTTCTATTTTTATATGATTTTATTTTTCTATTCGATAAGGAGCAGTTGATGAACAACTAATTTAGAGAACTTTACCTTGCTCTTTTTCTCTTTTCTTTTTGTTTCTGTTACCTTCTTTCTGCTTTTGTATTGATATGGTTGATCTTGCTTAGGCTTGTGATTGCATTCCTCACTTGTCGAACTACCTTAATTCTCTATTCGCTATGACGTAATTTACCCTTGGGTGTGGAATGGATTTTAAGCTCAGATTGTAGTTTAATTTTGGCTGCCAAATTAGGAATAGATTCAATTGGGAGACCGGGTATTCAGGGAAGAGATAATTTACGTGTCCTCCCAAGGGTGGGTGAATAATTAATTGAATGCATTTTTCTGATGAATTGCTTGAGAGCTATATGCAGGTTGGTCTAATGGGGACTGCAGCTTCCTGTTTCTCTAAGGTGCTGTTTTTTGGCTTAATTCTTATTTTTATTTCTTTATTTTTCATGGGATTTTGGATTCCTTTTTATTATTATTATTGGATTTTAAGGCTCCTATACATTTCTTGTTATGAGTAATTTAGTAAATCTTCACCATATAATACGGATTGTGTTAGTAAGTATATATTGGATTTGAATTATTGTCAATAGATCTGGACCGAGTGACGGATCCAGAATACAATGTGAGTTGGTAGGGCTGTTCAAACCGGTTCCGGTTCCGGTTCCGTCTGGAACCGGAACCGAACCGATTTTTTCGGTTCTTGAAAAACCGGAACCGGAACCGGAACCGAAAGGGGAAGGAACCGAACCGGAACCGAACCGAAAAATCGGTTCGGTTCCGGTTCCTTCTATATTTATTTATTTTTTTAAAAAATCTCAATTTTATAAAATAATATAATTATAAACTACAGTATTTGAATTAAAGTAAACCCAAAACCAAATATATAATTAGTTGAATAAAAAAGTAGCTTGGACTTGTATTGTTATTGAAATTAGTGGAGGTTTATTGCTAGTCTTTTTACTTAATAATAAAAAATATATATATAAAAAAAAAAAAAAACCGGTTCCGGTTCCGGTTCGGTTCCGCGGGGACGGAACCGGAACCGAACCTAAAATTTCGGTTCTTGGAATTTTGGAACCGGAACCGGAACCGAACCCCTATGGAACCGAACCGAACCGCCGGTTCCGGTTCGGTTCCAGTTCGGTTCCGGTTCCGGTTCGGTTCCTGAACACCCCTGTGAGTTGGGACCAATTTTATTTATTATTATTTTTTTTTGTAATTTCAGTGGAGGCGTTTCATAATTATATGGGGAGTTTTTGTGTAAATTCAGAATTTTTAAAGCATATAACATGAAAACAAAAAAAGATCAGTGGGGGCATTGCCCCCACTAGTCTCGTGGTTGATCCATCCCTGGCGTCACTGTAACAAGTTTATTTAACTGAAGGTTCATGTATGATCCTATCTTTTAATCATTTCTGTCCCTGGCGTCACTGAAACATCAATCTCATTTTTCTACATTTTGGTCTATGTGCTGAGATTTTTAATTTTTTTGTTTGTTTGGGAAAGTATGTGTCTTGAGCTTGTTATGGCTGACAAACTACTAATCATTTCACATAGTATGATAACCTACAATTTTTAGTTTATTTATATGTAGAAAGTTTACTGCACTTTTTTGTGGACAGAGACAAAACATGTCGAATACTTCTTCAAAATGCAAGTAGTTATACAGTTACTTTGTCCAATGTATATTTAGTTTTATTGTGTTCTGTGATTATGTGCTCCGGTGGAAAAACTTTTTGCAGCACATCACAAAGATTACAAAATTCTAGTAAATCATTGATTCGATTGGTACTTAGATATATGATTCACTTAGAAGTTTACTAATCGGAATTTTATGATGTTCAAGAATTTATAGATCCGATGTCATGTAACAACACTGAGCAGGCAGGATACAGTTGTTACTATGCACATTTTCTGATTGATGAAATGGTGTCCCTCAAGGAAAAATATTCATTGTAGTCGGTCCACAGTAGGAATGCAGAACATGCTTGTTCCTCTTAATATTATGTACTTGGCAGAAAATCAACTCTTTTGACTGTCTAACCCACGGGGTTTTTTGTGTGAAGACCACTCAACATGGTGGGATTGATATCCTGTCAGAAATAAATCATTTTGATCCTTCATATTCTGGACTTGTGTGTCATCTATATGGATCTTAGAAAAGCTCAAAATGGTCATATTTATTGTTTTCTACATTGCAGCACATAGCCTTCCAGCTAAAAAAGCACTACAGCAATCAGAAGACACGGGTCAAATTTATTGAGGAAGAAGAAGAAGGCATAGTGGCTACGGTATTGGCGCAAGTTCCAGCTTCAGAGCAGCCACTCTGAAATATACAAAAGTGAGGTATGTCTTAAGTCCTCCAACCAGGTAATGTTTCTTGGGCCCTGTTTGGATCGGATTTTCAAAGCTGCTTTTGGCTTACTAAAGGGAAAAGTTGTTTTAAACGTTATTTGGCAAAAAAATTTAAAGAGTTTCCATGCCTTGGAAGAACGTTTAGAAGAAGTTAGGGGGCACCAGCTTCTCAAAACAACTTTTGCTTATCTTTTACTTTTGAAAAAAGCCAAAAGTAGAAGCTATGCCAAACGGGGCCTTTGTATTTTAAATTTTGTTCGACTTTGGTTTTGGCCCTTATCGACGAACTACTTCACCAGTGCAATAGCCATTTTTCAGTCCCCAACTGTCCAGTTGGAATATGTGGAGATTACCAGGAATTCGATTATTTCATTCTTAGAAGTTGGCACTTGGCATGGCAGGGTATGGTTGTATCTTGGTTTTTGGTTGAAAGATTTAGCTGCAGTTTGCATGACATTAGTTCTTATCAGGCCTTCTGTTATGTCAAATCCCCCATTCCAGGATTGCCTTTTGACAGTCTTACAAATGTGTCATTCTGTAAAGCCTTATAAGCCTACTCTCTCATATGTTTGTATGTAGTATATGTATGTATATATAAATATATATCATATCACATATTAAATGATGGGTGGTCGAAAGACATTTTTTTTGAAGCTCCAAAACACAGGAGGACGAACGTTTGGGGAAATTTTGTTTGAAGACTATGGGTCCGTTTGGATACCCTGTTTTTTGTTTTTGTTTTTTTACTGTTCACAAGACTAAAAAAAAAAACACGTTTGGCAAACGCGTTTACTGTTCACTATTTTTTCCCTAAGAAAACTGTTTTCTGTGAATAGTGTGTAAAAGTGATGAAAACACCAAATACAACTTTTAGTTGTTTTTTGAGTTTTTTCACTGTTTAGGTGGTAAAAACAATGAAAACACCAAATTCATAAAATACAATTTTCACCAAATAAAAGTGGTGAAAACACCTTCATCCAAACGTTTTTTTGTTTTTAGTTTTTTCCTGAAAAAACAAAGACAAATACAAAAACAGTTTTTATATCTGAAGACAGAAAACAAATACAAAAAACAGGCTTTCAAAACGCACCCTATATTTTTTGTTGTTGTCCTCGTCGTCTCATATTCCACGCAAGGAGATTTTGAGTCTCAATTTATCATCTGGGTTTTTAGTGCTTTGACATTTTTGAATCTTCTTTTTATAGTGATTAAATGGTATCATTCGATGTACCAAACCTAATAGATACTTCAAATTTTCAATATTCAGTTTTCGCAAAACATAGAAAACGATTCAGAAGTTTGTTTGAAAATTTTCTGAAAAACTTTTCTCTAAAATTTGAGTTCGGCAAGGGCTATATTCAATACAATTATTTTTTAAAAAATTTATTAGGGCATTTCCCATTGACACCCTCACAATAGGCGTATTCTCACACGGACCCCCTCGAATATGAATATTCTCACACGGCCTCCTGAGGCAAACGGCCGTTAGTCTCACTAACGTGTTTTATGGGAAGTTACCACTTTGCCCCTTAATATAATATTTAAAAAATAAAAATTTATATATTTATAAATTTACTGTTATGCCCCTCTTTCCCTCCTTCACTTTGACCCATCCGTCTCTTTCATCTTCCACCCTAGTTCCTTTCACCACCACTGTTGCATGTTGTCGCCATTGCAATCCACATTGTCACCGTCGCAGGCTTCCTCGTCGTTGGTGCTAGTGACCAACGTGGTTTTGGCCCAGATCTGCATATATCATTTAGTATATATATACACATATATATATTCATATCTCTATGTATATATATGTGAATTGTTGTGTAATAAATATATGTGGGATCCATTTGTTCTAAAAGTCATGGGGTGGGGTCCAATGTCTCACCCACCCCCATCTTTTTTGTCTCCCCATTTTGCCTATAAATTTGACTGCTTCGTTTGTAATGAAAGTGCAGAAAGAAAATATAATACTCCCTATCTTTAACTCTCTCAATATCTCTCTCTCTTATATAGTATTTGTGCACTGAAATATATATTTAGTACACTATCATATATATAGTTTTATAAAACATTATCAGCACGAGCCTCTACCTATCTGAGCTCGTAATATTATATGTCTTTGGAGTTTTACAGAGAATCCTAACCTTTAATTTCGGGTAAGAAAATAAGTATATTTGTTTTTTTTCAAAATGGTATATATATATATATATATATATATATATATATATTAAGAGTTGCATGCAAACCAATGCTCATTGTTTATGCTCACATCCATATATATATGTTAATTACATATGGAACCCTGGAACTTCATGATAATTATGATTTGACCCTTGAACTTTATATTAATTGCAATTTGATTCTTGAGTTTTATAATATTTATATTATTACATATGTAATTGTTTTATATGATTAATTATACCTGTAAATAGTAAAAATTAATAAGCTCAAGCCCGTTTGAAAAGTCATATGCGTTTGGGCCCATGTATATGTAAATGGTTAACTGACCCAAGATCTCGAGCTCATGTAATGTGAATAGTCCATCATTACCTTAGAAAATGGGAAGTAACGACCCACTACCAAGAGATAGTGGGTAGTTATTAACCAAGTAGGTCATGACCCCATATAATTGGGAGCATGATCCTATTAAATAGGGAAAGTGGTGTAGGGTTGAACTATATATACGTCCATTAGTGCCTCAATGAAGGGAGATCTTTTTTATGTAGGCAAATTTCTACATTTGACGTCGTCTGTGAGAAATATATATAATTTTCCACCCTTAGAACTCTTTCATTATTATTCGGCAAAACATGGTATCTACTCGGTCCACAAACAATGAAGTCAGGTTCGAAGAAGTCATGAGGCGATTGGAAGCTGTAGAGCAGAGAAATGCTGCCCTTGAACAGCAAAATGCGGAGCTAATCCATCAAGTGGCTCAAGGGTCGTTTCCCCTCCGAAGTTCCAATCCAGCCGATGGTACAGATCAACCAAGGAATGATGAACCAAAGCCCTCTAATTCTCATCATGGGCGAAACGTATCGGCCACTCGAGCAAACAAATTGCCAAGGGAAGAAGAAGAATCCTCCCATCCCATGACAAGGGAGGTCCCGACGACGCATGTCCTGACCCTGAATGACCTGCACGAAATGGCTGCCAAGATCCAAAGAGATGTGATGAAGGACTTAAAGATGCAGACCCCTGATGATTTGGCCATCCATGCAACAACAGATATGACCAAATCCCCATTTACAGAAGACATTGAGGCAGCAGAATTCCCGAGGAAGTTTGTGTTACCAATTTTCACACTCTACGATGGTACGAAGGATCCACTCGACCACATCTACCAAGTGCATACTAAAATGACCGTATATGTGAGAAACCAAGCACTTATGTGCAAGGTATTTTTAACCAGTTTGACAGAAACACCACTTCTATGGTTCATGAAGCAGTCCCCCGGGTCAATCAGTAGCTGGAATGATCTCTGTAGGCATTTCATCGGACAGTACTTCAGTAACCAAAGGCAGAGAAAGACGATATCAAGTCTCTTCACCATGATAAAAGAGAAAGGAGAGAGCCTTAAGAGTTTTTTTATCCAGATTAAACATAGAAATGTCCTCTATTGATGACTGCGACTAGTTGTCAGCAGTAAAGGCATTCCGTATGGCGGTCATCCCTGACACAAAATTCCATTCTTCGTTAGTGAAACGCCCACCTGTCAACGTCGACGAGCTCAATTCCAGAGCGCAAGGATATCTTAGAATAGAAGAAGAGGAAGTAGTCAGGCAAAGAAGGGCCTCTCTGGTAACGGTGGAGGCAAAATTAAAATAAAGAATGAAGGATCAAAGGCCTCAACGATCTGGGCCATCACAACAAACCTCATCATCCAGACTGCCTATAAGCGTCAGCGAATAGAAGAAATAACAACTCTGCTCAAGACCAGCCTGGGAAAACTCTTTTAAGAAAACAAAAGCAAAGGGATCTTCAGACCTCCTCCGCCGATCAGACAGCCGATGGAGTTGAGGGACATGACCAAACACTGCGCCTTCCACAATGAGTATGGGCATCATACAAATGATTGCAGGAACCTCCGAAGGCAGGTCGAAGCGATGATTGCCAATGGGGAACTTACAGACTATTTGATGAAGGACCAACCAAGACTAGACAAGTCAAATCGGACACCACAGAACAACTCTGCTGCAAGACAATCGGTAAGGGTCATCCATATGGTCCAAGGAGGCGAAGAGGACATTGAGCCCGAAGGAAGTCGAAGGTCAAAGCTGCGAAAGGCATATAAACTCAGACGTATTGGTGAAATTTGTCAAACAACCATCATCCAAGGAGAATCAAGAATTACATTTTCAAAGGCCGATATGCAGAACGTTCAGACACCCCACGATGATCCTCTAGTAATTACTCTTCTAGTAGTTAATTGCTTGATCAAACGTGTGATGATTGATCCAGGAAGCATCACCAACATCATGACCAAGTGGGCTTTCGACAAAATCAGGATTGATGTGTCGCAGCTACATCCAGCTCGGACACCTCTGGTCGGTTTTGATAAACGACGCGTTGAGCCAATAGGAGTAGTCCAGTTGTCAGTATCGGCTGCACGTTGAACCCTGAAAGAAAGCTTTGTAGTGGTGGACGTCAAGCCATTATATAATCTGCTGATGGGGCGAGGCTGGATCCATCGGATGCAAGGCGTCCCTTCAACTCTTCATCAGGTTATGCAATACCTTGACCCGAATGGAGTGGATGTGACAGATATCCCTGGAGACCAAGTAGCAGCAAACAAATGCTATTCAATAACTCTGAAGGATCTGAATCCTAAGAATAAACAAGTCATGGAAGCATCAGAAAAGTCCATGTACGACGAGAAATAACAATTACAGTCAGACCCTTCCATTGAGGGTCAGGAAACTCAGGCAACCACAGAGCCCCTAGAAGAGGTGAATGTTAATCAGACAGATCACACCAAAGTCACATTTATTGGTTCATACCTCCAGAAAGAAGAAAAGAACAAACTGATCCACTTCCTCCAACTAAATTCAAACATATTCGCATGGTCTTATCTTGATATGCCAGGCATAGATCCCTCAGTCGCTCAGCATAACTTGAACGTGGATTCAGAGGTCAGACCTGTGAGGCAGAAGCAAAGGAGGTTCGGTGTAGAAAAGAACCAAATTATATCCGAGGAGGTGGGAAAGTTGCTAGAAACTGGATTCATAAGGGAAGTCAAGTATCCATCATGGCTATCAAATGTGGTGGTAGTCAGAAAGAAGAATGGGAAATGGAGGGTCTGCGTAGACTTCACCAATTTAAATAAAGCCTGCCCAAAATATTGTTTTCCTCTACCAAAAACTGATCAGATGGTTGATGCCACATCAGGATATAAGAGACTCTCATTTCTTGACGCATATTCCGGCTACAACCAAATCCCGATGAATCTGGCTGATGAGGAGAAAACATCATTTATTACTGAAGAACGTACGTACTACTATAAAGTAATGCCTTTTGGACTTAAAAATGCAGGTGCCACTTATCAGAGGCTTGCCAGAAAGATATTCAAAAATCAGATGGGGGTCACGATTTAAGCCTATATAAATGACACAGTGGTAAAAAGCAGAAGGAAAGACGACCACCTCAGGCACCTCGAAAAAGTGTTCAATGCACTCAAAAAGTATGGGATGAAGCTCAACCCTGCCAAATGCTCATTTGGGGTCTCATCCGGGCAGTTCCTCGGCCATATCGTCAACTAAACAGGAATCGAAGCCAGCCCCTCACAAGGGAAGGCTCTGATAAGTTGTGAAGAGCCAAAGACGCAAAATGAGGTCCAGATCCTGACAGAAAGAGTAGTTGCGCTGAGCCGATTTGTATCCCGACTGACAGATCGATGCAAACCATTCTTTCAGGCAATCAGAGGCGGAAAAGGAAGCATATTGGGACCAGAACAAGCCGAGGCCCTTCAAAAATTGAAGCAATATCTCCAGAATCAGCCAATCCTTACCTCACTGAGCCCTGGAGAGCCACTACATCTATACCTTGCAGTAGCAGCAGCTTTAAGCAGTGCAACATTAGTGAAGGATGATAAAAAATGCCAAAAACCAGTCTTCTTCAGCAGTAAATCTTTATCTGATGTTGAAACCAGATATACTATAGCAGAGCGAGTCGTTCTTTCGCTAATCAATGCAAAGAGATGCTTGAGGCATTATTTTGAAACCCATCCAATTGTGGTACCAACCACCGTGCCCATAAGAGCCATTATGACCAAGCCAGATCTGACTGGAAGAATCACCAGATGGGCGCTAGAACTCGGAACATTCGACATTACATATGTATTGAGAACAGCCGTCAAAGTTTAAGCTTTAGCTGATTTTCTCCTCGAAGCAGAACCGGAGTCAACTCTGATCGAGCCAGATGAACCCGAGTGGACACTTTATATAGATGGTTCAGTTGGATCAGCAGGTTCAGGAATCGAGCTCGAAATTATAACACCAGACGGAACACGAATACAACAGTTGATCCGTCTGGAGTTTCCTGCTACCAACAATGAAGCCGAATACGAAGCACTCATAGCGAGATTACGACTAGCTCAGAGCCTCAGCATCAGAAGACTCCGTATATTTAGTGACTCACAGCTAGTGGTCAAGCAAGTTCAAGGCGAGTATGACGCAGGGGAGAAGCTGTAACCCTATAAGAAATTGACTTAAATGGAGTTAGACAGATTGGAGCAATACACCCTCAGTCAGATCCCCAGGGAGGAAAATGAAAATGCAGATCGACTGGCTAATATGGCATCCATCAATGATCAGGATTTGACCAGAGTCGCCCCGATCGACTACCTAGATGTCCCGAGCATTCAACAGCCAGATATCGTGTGCATAATACCTTGGGAGCCAAGTTGGATGGACCCCATAGTAGAGTACCTCAGGAATGGCATCCTTCCAGATGATAAAACAGAAGCTCAGAAAATTCGCATGAAATTGGCCAGATACGCCTTGCTGCACGGACAACTTTATAGAAGATCCTTTGGTGGCCCATACCTTTGGTGCCTAACACCTTCAGAGGCATCGGTCATTATGAAAGAAGTCCATGAAGGATCGTGCGGAAATCACTCTGGAGGACGAGCATTGGCCCATAAAGTCCTAAGTCAGGGGTATTTCTGGCCTTATCTCTCTCAAGATACTGAAACCTATGTCCGAAGGTGCAAGAAGTGTCAGTTCCATGGAGACTTCATCCATCCACCACCAGAGTTACTGAATCCCTTTTTCAGTCCACACCCATTTGCACAATGGGGGATCGATGCAGTAGGGCCACTCCCAATGGCCCTCAGATCAGTAAATCAAGCGCTAATAACGACTGATTACTTCACAAAATGGGTTGAAGCAGAATCCTATTCCACCATCACTCACAGACATGTAATCAAGTTCATATGGACAAACATCATCTGCAGATTCGGGGTGCCAAGGGTGATAGTGATCGACAACGGAACAAATCTGGATAATCGTTGACCGGGCAGTTTTGCGATGAACATGGAATTCAGCTAAAAACATCATCAGTCGCATACCCTCAAGGGAATGGTCAAGCCGAAAGGTTCAACAGAATGATACTGAATACTCTGAAGAAGAAGCTGGAAGATCTTAAAGGAACGTGGCCAGATAAACTTCCAGAAGTACTCTGGTCCTACAGGACGACATCAAGACTTCCCACAGGAGAAACACCATTCTCAATGGCTTATGGAACAGAGGCAGTCATTCCAACAGAGCATGTAGTGCCAACTGCCAGAATAGAGTTGTACCAAGAAGAATTGAACAACCAACAACTTGTTGAGGGGCTGGATTTGATCGAGGAAAAACGAGATTAAGCCGCTATCAGACTAGCAGCCTATCATCAGAGGGTCAGAAACGCCTTCAACAAGAAAGTCAGAAGGCGTGAATTCCAGGTGGGTGATATGGTTCTAAGAAAGAAGATCGGATTAACTAGCAAGCTCAGGGAGAATTGGGAAGGACCATACACAGTCGTAGACGTGGGGCTTATCGCCTCATGCATAATGATGGCTATATGGAACCCAATTCACAGAATGCCTCACTGCTGAAGAGGTACTATCCTTAACAAGTTCATTACGTTTTTATGAGTAGAATAAATAGGCAGAGGTATTCGAGCCTAGCCTTATTTGTGTGTTTTTGAAATTTCCAAGTCTGTTATTCTAGATGAGTCAGAGGCTGCTATTTTTGTAATTTCATTATTATAATAAAAGATGATCATCCTTTTATCTTGTAAATAAGTCAAAATAGCCAGATTCACAAAGACCAGAAGTCCAAAATTGAAAATATTTTCTAAAGTGTTGAAATGACAGAGGCTAATAAGTCTGACTCACACTTTTAGAGGATCAAAATTGAAACTATTTTTTTGTGTTGAAATGACTGAGGCTAATAAGCCTAACTCACTTTCAGAGGATTAAAATTGAAAATATTTCCTAAAAGTGTTGAAATGACAGAGGCTAATAAGCTTGACTCACACTTTCAGATGATCAAAATTGAAAATATTTCCTAAAGTGCTGAAATGACAGAGGCTAATAAGCCTGACTCACACTTTTAGAGGATCAAAATTGAGAATATTTCCCAAGTATTGAAATGACAGAGGCTAATAAGTCTTACTCACACTTTCAGAGGACCAAAGATTGAAAATATTCTCAAGTGTTTAAATGACAGAAGCAAGTATGCCTGATTCACGACACCAGAAGATATAAAATACTTCCTAAATATTGAAATAACATAGGCTAGTAAGCCTGATTCAAATTATCAGAGGAATTAAATATTTTTAAAGACATAAGCAGATAATCTGAAGAGATAGCAAAAATACAGATCGAATTCATAAAACAAAATTATTGTTTTTTGAATGTTACAAAACTGCCCGAAGGGCACAATACAAAGTACAGTATTACAAAAAAGCCTAAGTATGTCTTGGACCGCTAAAGTCCTTCCCTAAGGAGTCGACATGCTCGGTCGGAGGGAAGAATTCAATAGAAGGGTTGAGGGGGTCAACAGGCAGATATCCTTTGATGAATTCAGTAAAAAGGTTCTGAGCATGACTGGGTTCAGGACTGGCATAGGGCTTCTTCACCCCTAAGCAATCATCCATGGCATCGGGGTCCTTAATCCTCCTCTTTGCTGGATCTTTTACTCCAGTGTTAAAGCCTTTTTGCTAGAATTCCCCAGCCACTATCCGGTTGATCCTTGAGTAGTGCTCATGCATGTTAGTTCCTCCATTTTTACACATCTCCAGAGTAGACTGGGAGATGCCGAACTGATGCTGAAGAGCTTCATGATCAGAGGCAATCTTGTCCTTCTCACTAGACAGTTTTGCATTCAGCTCCTTTGCCTGCGCAAGTTCATCCCCCAATTCAGCGACTCTGAAAGGAAGCTCCCCCAGCTGAGCTCCCAGCTCTCTCTCTTTTTCATCCCTCTCGGCCAGATCGGACTTGAGGCGTTCAATTTCCTTAACGTTTGCCTCATGATGCAGACACAAGGCATTCGTGCTAAAAAGAGCCTAGAAAAATATTGTAAGGGAAAAGGTATCAGCAAAACGTATTAAAAACAAAGAAAGCAACTTGGGGTCAGGTTAACACATACCCCCATTATCAGGCCAGGAGTCCGAGCAACAATGTCATCCAAATTGGCTTCTCTTTGAACCTCAAGCTCCTCAGGCATCCAAAGATCTTTTGCCCGAGCTATCATCGCAGCCATTGAAGTAATAATGGGAGCAGCTTGATCAAAGGACCCTGAGCTCTTGTCATTGCCCTTATGTTTCCTCCTCTTGGCGGGTCTGTCTTCGACCACTGGTCTGGTTCAAGCAGAGGAGGAATTGAGCAAGTCAAGGATGGTGGTCTGCACAAGAGTAGACCCAGACGCATCACCTGCTACTGCAACAGTCACAGCTAAAGGTTCGGAACTTGGAGGCACTTGGTCATTCTCCATTGGTGACACAGTCACCTTTTCCACCTCATCATCATCATCTTCCAACATGGGTCTGATCGGATTCAGCATTATCCTGAAGCTGGCGCCTAACCTTGATATACCTTGTAAATTGGCAGGAGTAAACAGGTCAGTGCACGATTTACGATCTGACCAGACTCTAGATTTCAGCAGAGCAAAACGGGCCTCTACATCCTGAGCCACTATATCCCTATCATCAAAACCTAAAATATTATATACAAAATCCGTTCTAAGTTGATCACACCCAGAGCAGAGGCATGACTCCTTATGTATAAAAGAAAATGGAAGAAGGGTCAGGCGCCCAAAAACTCTGGGAATCGGCCATTGCTTAGATTGAGGATAGAACCATGCCCCTTTCACCAAAACCATCTTTTCCTTCCAATACTTCTCCATTTTTTCTGTTCCGTTGCAGATGGACTGACCCTTGAAAGGATAAAAATTGTACCTCCCCTCACAGTCCTTCAGATCCACAATTTTATAACATAGCTGCAGATCTGCCAGACCCAATGCCAGATTCTTATCTCTATTTATCAAAATCAGTATGGATATTATCTGTATGAAGTTTGGGTTGACCTGCAGAGGGGCAATCCCTAGGGTAAAGGAAATGAAATGAAATAAGGGGTGAATAGGGAATCGAAGCGCCTTGATCTGAAGAGCTGACATCAGCACCTCATCCGGACCCACTCCGTCTCCCATCCTAAAATCAAAAGAAGGGTCATAGTCCTTCAAGATCACCTCCTCCGGCATCTTGTAATCCCTCATCAGACTCTTGATATATATAGTTTTCCTCTTATGGGCTTCAAGAGGTTCGGCCATAAAAGGGGCTGATTCAATGGAGACCCCAACATGAATGACTTAAGGTACATCTGTCCCTTCAGAACGAGTAGAAACATAAGCCACAATAGGTAGACTAGTAGATGCATATACCCCTTTGTTCGTTTCAGAAACAGAAACTCCCTCATGATGGTCCGACACAGAAGTTCCTAAGCTAGGTGGGTTCGGGTGACCGAGTAAGGGCGAAGAGGAAGAGAGAGAAGATGAAGAATATGGGTCAGCAGAAGGGGGGCTCGGAACATCAGATCCTCTGTGTTGGCCAAAGGGTCAATCAAAGAACAATTATCCGTTTTGATGATAACAAAATGTTAAGTTCGTGTTTTGTACTGATATGTCTATCCAGTTGAGCATTACAGATTAACAAAATATTTATCAAAAGCTAAAGAAAGGACAAAAAGATCAATTCACGCTTATGCTTCAGAAGATTGACGTATCAAGACTTGGGGTAGATAGGATGGTGAGCGAATTGTATCAAAGGGTTAATGCAAGGATTTCACATTTATAAGCTTATCCTAAATCAAATTAAAATGAAATGGCAAAATCATGCGACTGACCATGCAAATCAGTCGACTCAATGTACTGCCAGTCGACCGACAGTTTCATGCCAGTTGACTGACCTCGTCAGAGAGTTTTAAGGCTATTTGCCAGTCGACCGACGGACATTCAGTCGACCGACACTAACACGTCAGTCGACCGACCTCGTTAGAGAATTTAAAGGTATTTGCCAGTCGACCGACTTTGAAAAGTCAGTCGACCGACGGAGTCACCAGTCGATCGACAGTTCATGTCAGTCGACCAACCTGGTCAGAGAGAATTTTGGTTATTTACCAGTCGACCGACATTGTAACGTCAGTCGACCGACAGACAGGAATCAGTCGACCGACGAAACTAAAAACGGCTATATTCAGAACATTAATGGCTCTCACCTGTCCCAAGCTACCACTACTCTCAGCTCACTCTCCTAAAATGAGTCTCACTCTCCCAAACCTTGCCCTAGCTATATATATGTAGAGATACTGATTGAACCATATAACTCTTCACTACTCTGCAGAAAAAGTTGTCCTTAATCCTTATTCTCTCTGAAAAACTGTTCTTCATTCTCATTCAATAGCAAGTAAAGCTTGAGCATTAAAAGCTAGACTCCTCTCATTTATTTCCAATCATTTTCTTTGTGAGAAGCTAGTGAGATAAGATCTCTGTTTTAACTCTTGAATCTTTGATTTCTAGAGTGTGTAAGATCTTGAGAGAACCAAACACGTCACATTAAACACTTGAGCTTATACATTGTGAATCTTTCATAAACCTTAAGGGTTTTGAGTGTTTTTATTGAGTGTATCCTTTCATTATAAAAGGAGAAGAGATCCTTGAGTGAGTGAATCTCATTGATCGAAAAAAGGGGTTTGTCATCTTGTTTCATGTGACGGGCTCGTTAGCTCGTGTGTAAAGGTTTGTTATTCCACCTGCAAGGAAAAACCATAGTGTGAGATTGGGAAAGTCTTAAGGGGGGATCCTTAAGCCGAGGAGTAGGAGTTACCGAACCTCATAAAAATCGCGGTGTCATCTCTCTCTCTCTCTCTCTTGCTCTTTTATTTTATTATTTACATGCTTACCTTATCTTGATTCATATTATTTGATATTTGTTTTCACTTGAAAAAATATCTATTATCATCTTCATAAGTGTTCATTGATTTATTCAAGCGAAATCAACTTGTTAAAGTTAAGCTAAGTTAAACGAAAAAAATAGGAAATATTGTTTATATCCCTTTTCACCCCCCCCCCCCCCTCTAGAGCTAATTAGTGACTTACACTCCGTATTCCCGAGGAATTGTTTCTTCAGTCGATTTTGAAGTATTACTATCAGACATAGTGAAAAGAAAATAGCAACTTACATAAAATGTACCGGCGAGAAGGACAAAGAAGCTCTAGTAGCCGAAATATGGACGGCGGTGAAGGCTTGAACACGAATGCTTAGAACTACACACAAGAATTGAGAAAATGAGAATCAGAATTGAACCAAAAAAAAGGATTATATACACTCAGACATACCAACAGCCGTCATTAAATGGCTGAGGAGGCGCACCGATTCCTAATGCCTCCAACACGATGAAAGAGGAACATGCAATCGCTTTTCCAAAACCACACGCCTCTTCGCAATAATGGCGATGACGTCATCGTACATAGTTGTAAACAGTCACTTCGGTTAAATTCGGGTCAAGCTTACGAATCCGTATGCCACACTCGAATGGGGCTACTGTAAATAGTAAAAATTAATGGGCCCAAGCCCGTTTGAAAATTCATATGCATTTGGGCCCATGTATATGTAAATGGTTAACTGGCCCAAGTTCTCGAGCCCATGTAATGTGAATAGCCCATCATTACCTTAGAAAATGGAAAGTAACGACCCACCACCAAGAGATAGTGGGTAGTTATTAACCAAGTAGGTCATGACCCCATATAATTGGGAGCATGATCCTATTAAATAGGGAAAATGGTGTAGGGTTGAACTATATATACGTCTATTAGTGCCTCAATGAAGGGAGATCTTTTTTATGTAAGCAAATTTCTACAACTTACAGTACCGCCTATATGTTCAAAATTAATCAATCATATAATATTAATATATATATGAAAAAGATAAAAAAAAAAAATTATATCATTGACGGTATCCAAATAACAGGACTTTGTATTCCAATGACTTATAAGGACTGATGACATTACCCTCCAAGGACACAAAATGACAAAGGACATTACACTCCAAGGACATAAAAGGACTATGAACTCTCTATATATTATAATATGATCTTGATTTATTTCCTGTCACTAAATTTACTTTATGTTACATTGGTGGGTAAAACTATCAATTTACTTTATGTTATATTGGTGGGTAAAACTACCAATTTACTTTATGTTACATTGGTGGATAATGATACTGTCTTATTTGATGTCATTTTTTAACATCACTTGATGGTTAAAATTAGCAAGGAAATAATTCTCATTATCTTTCAAAATGATTAAATTATTGTGCTTATTATCCTTGGCAATTGATTATTATATTGTTTAGAATTATATTAATGCTTACGATTAATGAGTTATATATTATTCTGCCATTTTTATTAATTATGTAAATAAGAATTCTAATTATGTTGTTGTGTTATTTATACTTAACACAAAATGTTAAACCTTTCAAAAATTGAGTTTGTGACGCTTGATATCTCTGGAAAAAAATTACCTATCCTGGGTACTATATGTCGAGATTCATCTGGATGCCATGAATCTAAGAGAAACCATCAAAGATGGTAATGAAGCTTCCTTGTAGGAAAGGGCAAAAGCCATGATTTTCATTCGCCACCATCTGGATGAAGAACTAAAAACATAATACCTTACAATCAAGGACCCACTCATTTTGTGGAAAAATCTAAAGGAAAGATATGAGCACCAGAAAAGTGTGATCCTTCCTAGAACGTGACATGATTGGATCTACCTACGCTTGCAGGATTTTAAAACAGTGAGCGAGTATAACTCAACCTTGTTTAAAACCAACTCCAAGATGACGTTATGTGGAAAACGATTACTGATGCTGATTTGTTGGAAAAAAACATACTCCACATTTCATGCCTCATATGTGCTCCTGCAACAGCAGTATAGAGAGCGAGGCTTCAAAACGTATTCAGAGTTGATTTCTTATTTACTGGTGGCTGAGCAAAACAATGAATTGTTAATGAGGAATCATCATTCGCGTCCAATTGGATCTATGCCATTCCCTGAGGCGAATGCATCTTCCTTTAATAAACGTGAACGTGGTCATGGTCGTGGGTATAACTCATCAGTTATTCCTAAAAAGAATTTTGCACCGTTCCACCAGAAGTGGAATAAAAATTCGAATAAGCAGACAAAGGGGAAAGGTGTGCAAAATAAGTCGCTTAAGATACATGACGAAAAGCCTTGATATCAGTGCGGAATATTGGGCCACTGGGTGCAAACTTGTCATACGCCCAGACATTTGGCTGATCTTTTATCAAGTTTCAATGAATGAAAAAGGGAAAGGAAATGAGATTCATATGAATTATATTGATGATGATCCAATTAATATCAATCACCTAGATGTCTCGGATTTCTTTGGAGAACCAAGTGGCACAAAGGATGATGTTATTGGTGATGGAGATGGAGATGCCCACAACAACTAATATGTTTTTCTTTCATCTTTAAACATGTTATCTTCGATGTGCTTTGATTGTATGGTGTGTTTTACTATGTTCATGTCAATACTTGTTTAATTTGTTTGTATCAGTGCACTTTTATTAAGTGTACTTTTATCTAAGTATGTTATTATGTTTGTAATTCATGTCTTCCTTAAAATAATGAAATATTTTCTTTCTATTTGTGAAAAGATATGGATCTGGCTAATATATTGTCTAAACCTATGATAAATGGTGAAGATATATGATTGATAGACAGTGCAACGACGTACAACATATTCCGAGATAGAAAATATTTCTCACATATAACACTAGTCGAGGCCAGTGTCAATACAATCTCAAGGCCTGCAAACCTGATTGAAGGCTCTGGGAAAACTAATATTATATTGCCGTATGGGACACAAATATATATCAATAATACTCTATATTCAACAAGATCGAAAATAAACTTATTAAGTTTCAAAGATATACGTCTCAATGGATATCATCTTGAGATAGTAAATGAAGGATGTATAGAATATCTCTGCATTACATCTGGTAATTCATATAAGAAACGTGAATTAGAAAGATTCACTGTTTTATCATTTGGTCTATATTATATGAATATAAGAGCAATTGAATCACATGCAGTGATGCACCAAAAGTGCTATGACCCCAAGAGTTTTATACAATGGTATGATTGCTTAGGGCATCCTGGGTCAACAATGATGCGCCGCATTATTGAAAATTCAAATGGCTATCAATTAAAGAATTAAAAGATCCTTTTGGCAAGTGATTGTCCTTGTTTTGTATGTTCACAAGGAAAATTAATCATCAGGCCATCACTTACAAAGGTTGTTATTGAATGCTCAATATTTTTACAACATATCGAGAGGGATATATGTGGACCAATTCATCCATCGTGTAGACCATTTCGATATTTTATGGTTTTAATAGATGCTTCATCACGATGGTCACACGTAAGTCTACTTTTTACTTGCAACATTGCGTTTGTTAGACTTTTTGCTCAAATAATTCGATTGAGAGCACAATTCCCTGATCGCCCAATCAAGACTATTCGTTTTGACAATGTTGGAGAGTTCATGTTCTAGACAATTGGTGATTATTTTATGTCGATTTTCATTGATGTTGAGCATCCTGTTACACACGTTCATACAAAAAATGATTTAGCAGAATCGTTCATTAAAAGTCTCCAGTTAATTGCTAGACCACTATTTATGATAACCAAGTTGGCTATATCTGCATGGGGACATGCGATATTGCATATTGCAGCTTTAATTCGCATTAGACCAACTGCTTATAATTGTTTTTCACCAGTACAACTTGTGCTTGGTCAACAACCAAATATTTCTCACTCAAGAATTTTCAGTTGCACTGTATATGTCCACATTGCACCACCACAATGTACCAAATTGGGCCCTCAACGACGGCTTGGTATTTATGTGGGTTTTGATTCTCCATCTATTATCAGATATCTTGAACCCACAACAGGTGATGTCTTTAAGGCATGGTTTGCAGACTGTTATTTTGATGAAACTGTATTCCTACTATTATAGGGAAAAAAGAAACAGTCAAATGAGCAGTGTGATATTGATTGAAATGTTCTTGATTTATCTCATTTTGATCCTCGTACAAATCAGTATGAACTAGAAATTCAAATGATCATTCATTTGCAAAGTGTTGTAAATCAATTACTAGATGCATTCACTCACACGAAGAAGGTGATGAAATCACATATACCAGCTGCAAATACACACGAGCAAAAATTGATGTTCCTGTTGGACAGTCTGTTAGTGTTGCATCAAATGCATCTAAGACACGCCTGAAGCGTGGTAGACCAGTTGGTGCAAAAGATATTATTCCTCGAAAGAGGAAAGTATAAATAAATAATGTTGGTGCTCATGAGGAGACCACAAATATAGAGAGAACAAAAGAAATGATCGATCAAATGAAATTTCATGATACTATGAACCATGGTGAAGCTGAAGCCCGAGTACCAAAAGAAGGTGAAACTATAAACAATGATGTAGAAAATGACATTGAAGAGTCATTGGTACCTGAAAATAATGAAATCTCAATAAATCATAAAAAATGCTGGAAAAGAAATAAAGTTGTTGTCAACAACATTTTCGCATATGCGACAGCTCTCGAAATTTATGATGAGGATTCGGATCCTCAAATCATCGAAGAATGTCGACGTAAAAATAATTGGCCAAATTGGAATGACGCAATACAGGCATAACTCAATTCTTTAACAAAACGTGAAGTTTTTGTACCTATGTTCCAGACACCTAAAGGTGTTAATCCTATAAGGTACAAAATGGGTATTTGTACGAAAGCGTAACGAGAAAAATGAAATAACCAAATACAAAGCCCGACTAATAGCTCAAGGTTTCTCACAAAGACCTGACATTGATTATAAGAAAACAGACTCTCCTGTAATGGATGCGATCACATTTTGATTTTTAATTAGTTTAGCAGTTATAGAAAGACTGAATATATTTGTATGGATTGCTATATAGGGATATTTATATGAAAATTTCAAAAGGATTCAAAATGTCGGAATCAAGAAAATCAAAACCACGTATCATGTACTAAATAAAGTTACAACGATCCTTGTATGGATTGAAACAATTTGGACGTATGTGGTACAATCGCCTTAGCGAGTACTTATTGAAAGAAGGGTATATGAATAATCCAACTTGTCCATGTATTTTTATTAACAAGTTAGATTATGGTTTTGGTATTATTGTAATGTATGTGGATGATTTGAATATCGTTGGCACTCCTGAAGAGATAGCAAATATTGTTACTTATCTCAAGAAAGAATTCGAGATGAAAGATCTAGGAAAGACAAAATTTTGTCTTGGATTATAGATGGAGTATTTATCAGGCGGAATTTTCGTCCACTAGTTTGCTTACACACAAAAGGTCCTCAAGCATTTTTATATAGATAAAGCTTATCCGTTAAGCTCCCCAATGGTAGTTCGATCTCTCGATGTCAAGAAAGATCATTTCTGTCCCTGAGAAGATGATGAAGAAATACTCGGTCCTGAAATACCATATATCAGTGCAATTGGTGCTCTTATGTACCTTACAAATTGCACCATACTTGATATAGCATTTTTAGTTAACTTGCTTGCAAAATAGAGTTTTGCACCAACCCGAATATATTGGATGGGATTAAGCATGTTCTGTGGTACTTGCGTGGTGCAACTAATATGGTATTACTCTATACAAAGGAATCAAAGTCTCAATTAATTGGGTACGTAGATGCTGGTTATCTTTCTGATCCACACAAGGGCCGATCACAAACAGGTTACCCTGTTTACTTATGGCAACACTATTATATCATGACATTCTACAAAACAGACATTAACGACAACTTCTTCAAATCACTCTGAGATACTTGCAATTCATGAAGCAAGTCGAGAATGTGTTTGGTTGAGATCTATGGTAATACATATTCAGGACACATGTGGAATCTCCTCAATAAATGGTAACTCAACAGTGCTATATAAAGACAATGATGCATGTATTACACAAATCAAATGAGGTTATATCAAAGGAGACATAACTAAATATATATCGCCAAAATTCTTCTTCACACACGATCTCCAGAAGGACGGGGACATTCATTATTGGCAGATACGGTCAAGGGTTAATCTGGCAGACTTATTCACTAAGGTATTGTCAACTACCACATTCAAGAAGTTGGTGTACGAGATCGGACTGCGTCAACTCAAAGATCTTTCATGATATATTCATCTTACCATTATGCTCTTGAGGGGAAGAAATTAATTGATTGAAGGGTATTGATATATTGTACTCTTTTTCCTTCGCTATGGTTTTTCCCACTGAATTTTTCTAACAAGGTTTTAATGAGGCAATTTCCACTAGTGCAATACTATTTTCAGAAGCACAAGAATATTGTACTCTTTTTCCTTCGATCGAGTTTTTTTTCCACTCATTTTTTTGGCAAAGTTTTAACGATGCATGTTCTTTGTGTAATGGACCCCAAGGGGGAGTGTTGTGTAATAAATATATGTGGGGTCCATTTTCTCTAAAAGTCATGGGATGGGGTCCAATGTCTCACCCACCCCCATCTTTTTGTCTCCCCATTTCGCCTATAAATTGGGTTGATTCATTTGTAATGGAAGTGCAGAAAGAAAATATATTACTCCCTCTCTTTCACTCTCTCAATATCTCTCTTTGTCTTATATAGTATTTGTGCACTGAAATATATATTTACTACACTATCATATATATAGTTTTATAAAATGAACAAGTTTGATGATGGAATACATATATGGCGGCCACAATCTTTTTCTTCTACAACCATCACTGACGGTAGATTCTCCAGCGAAGATTGTTATAGTGCCTTATTATATAAATATGATTTTCAAAAAATTTGTTCTCTAAATAGATCAGCCCTTTTTTTATTTAAGTTTTTCAATATAGCTTTATATATATAAGATTAGGTTTTGATGAATGTGTTTGAAGAAAATTTGAAACAATAATTCTACGAATTCCTCAGGAAATGGGAATTGTTCGAAACTTGGCTTATAATATTCGATTTGATTAGATGTTATGGTTGATGGGTATTGTATAATTGGGTCCACTGATGTCCACCCAAGGGTGACAAAATTAATGGTTAAGAACAATCCCTTAGGACGACTTAGGTTTTACTTATCACAAATGCACGAATCGTATTGTAGTACAGAATCGGCTTGAGAAAGGGAATATCGATCCCACAGAGACTTAGTTTATTCACTCTAGTAATCTAAAAGTATTGAATTATGTTTTAAAAAGAGTTTTGAATTATTTTGAGAATTATAACTAAATTAACTAAAACAGAATTTAAATTGAGATTGTGATTCAAGAGAGAGAAAATTAGGGTTTTCATCGCTCCACCCCTAATCGCATAACATAGTTCTCTCTTTGCTCAATTGCAAGAGAGCGATCCATAACTGTGAATCAGGACGTACCGCAGATAGTAGAATACGTCCCCAAAAAGGGTACTCTCCACCGGATTCATTACAACCCATCTCCAGACAAAGTGTGACTAGTACATGCATACTACGTTACTCTAATCTAAAAATAAACTAAAACATGTTTATATCATCTCGCCGATGTAACACTCCGCTCCAACACTTGGTATAATATTGTCCGCTTTGGGCCCAGCCCGCACGGTTTTGTTATTGGGCTCCTCCCAAAAGGTCTTATACCAATTGGAGACAACACTGCACATATAAGCACATCCCTAGACCTCTACCCGGGCGATGTGGGACATTACAATCACCCCCCCCTTGAGACCCAGCGTCCTCGCTGGCGACCCACGGGTGATGTGCATCCTCCCACACTTAATTCCGGCCAGACTCTGGCTCTGATACAAATTGTAACACCCCGCTCCAACACTTGGTATAATATTGTTCGCTCTGGGCCCAGCCCGCACGGTTTTGCTCTTGGGCTCCTCCCAAAAGGCATCATACCAATTAGAGACAACACTGTACATATAAGCACATCCCAGACCTCTACCCAGGCGATGTGGGACATCACAATCACCCCCCCTTGAGACCCAGCGTCCTCGCTGGAGACCCACGGGTGATGTGCATGCTCCCACACTTAATTTCGGTCAGGCTCTGGCTCCGATACCAATTGTAACACCCCGCTCCAACACTTGGTATAATATTGTCCGCTTTGGGCCAAGCCCACACGGTTTTGCTCTTGGGCTCCTCCCAAAAGGCCTCATACCAATTGGAGATAACACTGCACATATAAACACATTCCCAGACCTCTACCCGGGCGATGTGGGACATCACAACATATCACCCGTGGGTCGCCAGCGAGGACGTTGGGTCTCAAGGGTGGGGGGTGATTGTGATGTCCCACATCGCCCGGGTAAAGGTCTGGGGATGTGCTTATATGTATAGTGTTGTCTCCAATTGGTATGGGGCCTTTTGGGAGGAGCCCAAGAGCAAAACCGTGCAGGCTGGGCCCAGAGCGGACAATATTATACCAAGTGTTGAAGCGGGGTGTTACAATTAGTAATTTTGCCAGAGCCCGGTCGGAATTAAGTGTGGGAGCATGCACATCACCCGTGGGTCGCCAACGAGGATGTTGGGTCTCAAGGGGGGGTGATTGTGATGTCCCACATCGCCCGGGTAGAGGTCTGAGGATGTGCTTATATGTGCAGTGTTGTCTCCAATTGGTATAAGGCCTTTTGGGAGGAACCAAAGAACAAAACCGTGCGGGTTGGGCCTAAAGCGGAGAATATTATACCAAGTGTTGGAGTGGGGTGTTACAGCCGATGCATGGCCTATGTAAACCTAGGATTTCAAGTATTAAACACCATTCTTGTAGAAAATCAAGTTATTTTTATGATAACATGATTGGTTAAGAAAATATATTCATTCAATCTAAGACAAGAATTAAGAATAAATATAAGATCTTGTGTCAAGAATAAAAATGATCACACATCTACAATCATTCATCACAGTATGGTCACAACTTCCCCTCGTTACAATTAAAAACAAATTAAAAACTACATTACTTGGCTAAGGTTTTGTTAGAAAACCCTATATACTGAGTTAGTTGATCATGGCTGAGAGAAACTGCATCGTTGATGTAAAAACGCTCTCCATTCTCTTTTTCGTCGGATCTCTAGGTCTTGTATGGCTCCATTCTTTGAAAGATGTAAATCTCCAAAGATAGTGCTCTCAAAATTATGTGAATTAAAGCTCTCCAAAATCTGTAGCAGACCTTGGTATTTATAGACAAAGTCGAGGAAAACCCTAACTTACATTAGACTTCTCCTATTGAGAGTAGGGTTCCCTTTTTTCGTAACTTCATACTGAAATGAGAAAAACCCTTCAATATGATGTATAATATGTCATATACATGTGCTTAGAAGTGTTGGAGTCGAATACAAAGTCATCCGGGTCAAAACGGATCAATTCGGGTCAAACTAGGATTTCAGCCCGAATATGAAATTTACAGTTTTTTCTACAGACACACGTCTCACTTTTTTTTATCATAACTGGAGCTACACAACTCGAATCGAGGCATACTTTTTTTGTTGGAAAGTTGACTTCAATCTCTTGAGTTTAGGCTCAAGAATCACTCAATTTGGACATGTTTTGATAGAGACATGGTCGTCTGAAGTTGGCTGATAAACTTTGTTGAAAGCACTGTAGCTATGCTTGAAACGTAGGGAGCTACGCCTGGAACGTAGGTCAAGCGTAGAAATTGCACTTTCTAGCCACTTTTAGCTACTGTAAGCGTAGGCCAAGTATAGCAAAATTCTTGGAAACCATTTTTCTTGACAATTGCTCCGTTTGAACCCTCTCTACTCCCTTATTATGATTCTTGAAGTTACAGTTCCAAAAAATGATGTTTTCGCCCTCCGAGAGACACTTTTTTCTTGAAAACGCATCTTTAGCTCTCTTCTTTAAATTGACACAAGCACTTTTCTAGTTAATTCACCAAAGTTAACTTATTTTTTTCATTAAGCTCCTGAAACATGCTTAGACACACAAACGACATAAAAATACCAAATAATGGAATGTAGAGACGTAACAATAGCAAGATAGGAGCCTAAACAATTGCAAACTAAGAAACCATGTTGTCGAGTTATAAGACATCACAGATGGTTACTTTACCCCTCATCATCTTATCTAGTGTTGATCCAATTTCCCTAATTCGAGACCTCTCTATATATCTATACATATATAACTGCAGATATAGATATAGATATTTTATTTCAAATTTCAAATAAATGTTTCATAAAATTTTGCAAATCAATGTTTCATATATATATATATATATATATATATATATATATATATATATATATATATATATATATATATATTAATTCATAAAGCATTGTTAGAAAGAGAAAGAGAGATGTTTAGAGAGAGAGAAATGAAGAGATGAACAAAGCATTGTTTCATTATTTTCCATTTTTTAAAATCATTGTTTGACATTTTAGGTCTGCCAATTTTTATTGAGCAAAGCATTATTTTATTATTGGGTCTGTCATTTTTCAAAAACTTAAGGCTATATTGGTCATTTCATACCATATGAGGGCCATATGGACTATTTACAGAGTGGTTAGTGGTTGATATCACCGAACTAACGGCATATCCAAACAGCGTGAACACAGAGGGGGTCATTATGGGACAAAATTCAAATGCGAAGGGGTCTGTGTCGGAAAATTGAAAGTCGAGGGGGTCCGTGTGGGAATACACCAAATGTGAAGGGGTGTTAGAGGTAATTACCCAATTATTTAATATCGTTCAATCATTCTATCAGACATGTAGGGCCCGTTTGAAAACCAATATTTTTGTATTTGATTTTTGGGTGAAAAAACAAAAACATGTATTTGTAATTGTCTTTGTATTTTTTTCCCAAAAAAATAAAAACAAATATGTGTTTGGAACCAATTTTTGTATTTTGTTCCAAAAGGGGGATTTAGGGTAATTAGGGGTAGAGGAGTATGCCCTAATTCGGTGGTGGTGGCGGGTGGTGGTGGAGAGGGAAGGGTGTGTATGTATGTGTATGTGTGTGTGTGTGTGTGTGTGTGGATCTGTGGTGGTGGTGGTGGTGGTGGTGGCGGGGTGGCGGCTAGTGGTGGTGTTGGTGGTCGTGGTGAGAGAAAAGTGTGTGTGTGTGTGTAGATCTGTAGTGGCGACTGGTGGTGGAGAGGGAATGGTGTGTATATATATATATATATGTGTGTGTAGAACAAAGAACAAAAAAAACACTAATTTCATGTTCTCAGATTTGGGGTTGTTTTTGTATTTGTTCTTGATATTGTTCACCAAAACGTTTTTAAAAATTTGGGTGCCAAACAAGTTTTGTTTCCAATTTGAGAACAAAAAACAAAAACAACCATTTCCAAACGGGCCCGTAATATATAATGTGTTTGTTCATGTGAGCTACTCTTACCATTTCCTTTGTCACAATCTCTAACAACAATTGCGCCTATCATAATAATAATATGGAAGGCCCAATAATAATCATGGTTGTGCCATTTTAACTCGTAATCACGATTCTATACTATTATACGATTTTACTACGATTCATCTCAAAAATGTTTTAAGGATTTTTTTGGATTGAAATAATTATTTAAGGATTAGGTTTAGTCCAATATTTCAATACAAAACTCAAACATATAAGAAAATAATTAAAGGCTCAAATTCTTAATATTTTTATTCATCTTTCATGCTTTGAGTATATTTTTATTGTATTATAAATATATTATTCTTTAAAAAATTAAACAGAATTATTTATTAATAATTAAGTTCCGATTCTACATTTCCGATTTTACGGACCCCAATCGATCCTACTTAGACTTCTGATTTTAACAAGGTAATAACAATAATTTTAAAAAGAAAATGTGGATAACAAACGCAATTTGTGGTGTTGAATCTCATCTTATGGAAATGAAAAGGAAAAAAAAAAGTTCTGAGTTGCTTGCAAGCAAAGTTATGTTAGCAAGCTTTTGGGCTACAATTGGGCCTTTCATAATCATGGGCTAACTCAAGGCGTACCTAACATCTGTACTTGGGCCATCCAAGCTTGAACAAGCCTTTTGGGTTATGGGCTCTTTTATTTTATTTCATTTTTCTTGGAAATTTATGGGGATTTTTTATTGACCTTCATTATAGACTAAAACAATTAGTATGACTATATGTAGGGATCACAAAATGGTCTGACCCGGTCTAACCCGAATGAGGCGAGTTTGGTATATTTAAAAACGGATTTCAGTCGGGTTTGGTATCAAAAATTAAAACCCGGAGCAGGTTCGGGTTCGGGTTCGGGTTCGGGTTTTTTGCAAAACTGTTGGTAACCCGACCCGACCCGTTTATAATATATATTTTTTTGTTTTTTAAAAGGACCCCATGTAAAATTCTATATGCCCAAAGTAAGCCTCAAAAATATATAACCCCCCTTTTTATAAAAAAAATCAAAGCGTGAGATAAGATAAAATATATTGATAAATTTATATAAATTTTAAAATAATTATTCTAGAAGCATCTTATAAGAATAAATCTTCATAATACACTAAAACAATATTATAGTAAAATATTTCATTAATAATAACAAGAAGTAACAATATAATTTAACTATTGGATTTCAATTAATGATAATGAATTCTATTTTTTTTTAACCCTTTTAAGAAAAAGAAAAAATATATACTCAGAAATATTCAATTAATTAATTCAATAAGTTAACTATGTTAATTGAGTAATTATTTGACTATAGTATACAGTACAAATATAAGATTTGAATGCATACATGTATAGGGATAAGGAATAAAAATAAAATAAATTTGTGAAATTATTATTTTGCACTACAAAAAATGTGTCTTCAAGTGACATTCATTTAATTACAATCTAAAACACTGTCACTAAAGGGTATATTATTAGTGACAGTCTAGTTGATAGGGACTTGTTCGGTAACAACAAAGATAAAATTAAAAAATAAATAAAAAATTGTCTAGTACATCATTTCATGGACTTGTCTCAATTTCAACGACTCATTTATCCTACATGCAAGACATATGTCAATGTCATCTTATCGATTCACATATTCATATTCATAGAATCACAGTCTTTAACCACAATCACATCATTGACTATGAAAAAGTTTATCTCTATTTTCATCTCACCGATTAGTTTTAGTTTTAGTTTTAGTTTTAGTTTTAGTTTTTCGCTGGGGAAACAAATGAAAGATGATTGAACCCTAAATGTGTGGTGTTTGAATTTAATTTATATTTTCTCTCTTTTTCTCTCCTACAATTAAGAATTTTAGTTTACATTCACTATGACCTTTTCTTTTATTTATACATTTTTCATAATTTTAATTATTATAACATGAAATTTTTATTCTAAATATATAATTGATATAATAAATGGCATTAAATTTGAAGTGTACAAAATCTATATTGTAAATTACACGTAAAAATAATTTAATTCATTAATCAACTCTTTACGTGAAGACTACTTGAATTAACATGAAATTTTTATTCTAAATATACAATTGATATAATAAATGACATTAAATTTTAAGTGCACAAAGTTTATATTGTAAATTACACATAAAAATAATTTAATTCATTAATCAACTCTTTACATGAGAACTACTTGAATTAATTCTATCAATTATTTGGCCCTTTAAATTTAATTTATATTTTTTTATACAATATTATTATTATTGTTAATTTTAACATTTTAACTAAAAAATAATAATTTCCATGGTGTTCTATGTTCTTAATCGTCTTAGATTGAGTTGCAAGTTTGATCACAATTGTATTTATTATACACAAATAAATATAGGTACATTTATAAAGATCCAACTATGTTCTAGTTTTTTGTTTTAATATATGTTTATGTTTTTCACGTTATTGTGTCTCATTGTTTTATTACTAATCCGTTATAAAACAACTTTCAGTTATAGCTTCTTCTTTTTTTTTTTGTTGATGCAGATTAATTTAATATGTCTCACACTTACATGGATAAGCAAAGTAGAGTTTTCCATACACAAACACAAAATGATTTAACTCCTACACCAACTTTATTTCTCATCCTTACATCCACCTTATTTAACACGGTGCTTATAATTTAGCATAAATAATTTAGTAGAGCAAATATGCTTATAATTTAGTAAAACTGATGATAACCCAATGGAACCCGTTTATATCAACAAGATGGTAATAATATTATCGATTCCAACCCATCGCGGGTTTGGTATTAATAAATTTTAAATAGAATGGTATTGATATTAGCTAAACCCGTCCCAAATTCAACCCATTGCCATCCCTAACTGTATGAACTAATCTCATTTAGTATTCAATTGATTATTTATCGACAAAACGTAAATAAAATCTCAGAACTATTGCTCGTTTGTAATTAATTCCCTGAACTACAAACAATCTATCAAAATTATTTATGTGTTATAATAAGTTCCAAATTCATCACAAAAGACTATCTTTCCATTTTTATTAAATTTGTCTATTTTTTACAATTATATTAATAATATTTTATGTGATTCAAGATATTAATTATACTATTTACCTTACTATTAATTAAAATAAATATAAAATGAAAAAATTGGAGTTTTATAATTATTTTTAAAGTAATTAAGTTATTATTAATACTTTGATTTAAATAATAAAACTATGTTTAAACTTATTTATCTAAATAAAAAATTCCTTTTCTGAGATATGTTCAGGAAGAACTTGTAATTACTTATATAATAAAATTCTTCCTTCTCATATTACATAAGTTCCATTAAATAATTACTTAAATAATTCAATTTTATTACTTTAAATTATTTTAAACTATTACTTAGTTAATTAATTTTAAAATTCTCTGTAAGGTTATGCAATTTTGATTGAAAATATGTCATTAAATTAGTGATAAAAATTTGTTATTAAATTAATCTTAATTTTTTTATAATTTGTATTAAGAAGAAAATGCATTCGGCTAATTACGTTCATGAAATTTGTATAAATTAACATTTATAATTCAAAGATATTGCGACAATTCATGAAAATATATGTTAATTTAAAGATTAATTGCATAAATTATAATCAAGATAAATTATTTATAAAATTGGACATAGTCAAGAGAGTACTTTATTTATTTATTTATTTTCTTTTACCAAGCATATGAAGTTTATTTAGGCCCTCTTTGGTTTTTGTTTTTGTTTGATGTTTTTTGTTTTTTGTTTGCTACTGTAGTTGTTTTCCAAACAAAAACATGTTTGACTCTCGTATTTTGTTTTGAATAGTAAAAAACGTTTGTGTTTTTTTTTACTCTTTTTACAAACAAAACAAAGGTATTTTAATTTCTGAAAAAATAACAAAGGTATTTTTTTTTAACAATTCACTCAAAATATATATGTATATATTTACACCACGACCACCACTGCTATCGCCACCTTCGACCACCACCGCCACTTTCCTTTGCCCCGAAACACCACCACTGCCTCCGACCACCACCACCAACACTTCCCTTTGCCAAAAAATATCACATATACATATGTATATATTTACAGTAAAAATATCAATATCAAATATGCCTCTATTTTAGACTCCAACAATCCACAAACATAAACATATATTTGTGTTTTTCTAAAGGGTCGCGAGTTTTTAACCCCTTATGATATGCATATAGTGCGTATAACCCCTTGTTGTTCTACTTCACCCCAAACTTTTTAATATAACGCGAATTGCTCCCAGAATTCTGGGGGCAATTCGCACAAAAATAAAAGGTTTGAGGGTGAAGTAGAACCATAGGGGGCTTAAATGCACTATATACATATCATAGGGGGTTTAAAGCTCGAACCATTATGGGGGCAATTCACACCTTTATTTTTTTTCATTTTAGAAATAAACCAACTTATTTGAGAAACTAGGTGGGTTTATTTACCAAAACCAAAAAAAAACAAAAAATAAAAATATGTTTGTTTAACTAATACCAAAATAATCGTTGACATCATATTTTTGAATTTTTAATGTGGAAAATCAAGGATTGCCCCTCATAAAAATATATGAATAAAAAAATAATTGATTAATTTTAATTTAGAAACTCATAAAACTAAATATATATATATATATATACAATTTGAGTGATTCATAATAACTTAAGTGTCAATACACACATTTTTATTTGTATGGCTTAGGTATTTTCTTTAATATTATATATAAAGCTTAATTCTTTCAAAAATATATATATACACATTTTCAAACTAATGGGTGTTATAAGCACAATAACTATATTACTGGAATGTTTTAAGCATTTGTCCAAAAAAATACGTGTCAAAACATATATTTTAAAACTAATAGGTGTTATGCGCTATATTACAGGGATGTTTCAAGTACTTGTTCCAAAAAATTAGGTGTCAATACACACATTTTAAAACTAATGAATGTTATACGCACACTATCTATATTACATCTATATTACATGGGTGTTTTGAATATTTAACCCTTTTCTAAATTCCCGACAATAAACATAAACAAAAATTGTAGTTGACAAAATGTAATAGGATCAATTTTATTTACACCCCCTCATGTATGTCTTTATTTCAATCACACTCCTTCATGTTTGAATATCTTCATTTACACCCCCTCATGGTATAAAATATATAAAATACCCTTAATCCAAACACCCCTTAAATCAATTTAATCATAGAATAATGTTAACCTTATATCTAAACACTCCTATATCCAAATCCTAAATCCTATATCCAAACACTCCCCACGCCACCACGCCGCTCCACCAAGCTGCCACCACCACGCCACCACAACCTGACACACACACCCCCATGCACACACGCGCGCGCGCACACTCACACACACATTTATATATGTATATATACACACAGCTGCGAATTCTCAACCGTCGAATCCTAATCGCTCATCCCCAATTGTTATTTCTCCTCTGATTCTGATCACAATAAGCCCAACAAGCCAAACTCATTGTTGTGATTTATCTATTTATAAATATATGTATATATATATATACGTATCTATATATGTGTGTGCTAATGGGTGGGGGTAGGGGTGGAAGTGGGCGGCGGCGAGGGTGGCCGGTGGCCGAGGGCGAGCGACAGTGGTGGGGGGTGGGGTTAGGGTTAAGGTTGGGGTGGGGGTGTTTGGATGTGTGAATAAAGTTTTTGGATTATTTGTTAAATTAGTTTCCAAATAGACCTGATTGAGGGTAATTTAGGTATTTACAAAAAAAATTAGGACGATGTCATCATTAAGGAAGTGTAAGTGATGAGAATCTCAAACTAGAAGGGGTGTAACTGAAAATATTCAAATAGGAGGGGGTGTGATTAAAATAAAGACATACATAAGGGGATGTAGGGTAAATAGCTAAAAATACCCCTCAACTTTCTTCTCTTTCTCTACTATACCCCCTCAATTAATTATACCCCCCTCAACTTTCATTTTCTTGCACCATGTGTTTGCCCTCAAATTATTTTACCCTTTTACCCTCCAAATTTTTTGTATTTTCATCTTACCTTTAATCTTATCCTTACTATTATATTTCTTAATTCTTTAAATTACAAAAATATTATTTCTTTTAGTTACAATATTAATTATGTCATTTACCTTTAATGTATTAGACTAAATATACTCTCAAATGTATTTTTTTTTTAATAAGTTCTAATTATTTTATTTGTAAATCAATTAACTTGGTATTAAATTTTAGTTTGATTTAAATCATAAAACTCAATCCTAATTAATATATTCATAAATAAATCCAATTTATGAAAACAATATATATATTTTGAACAAAAAATATATATTTCAGAATATATATATATTGGAAAATGATATATATTTCGGAATATATATATAATTCGTTAAAAATATATCTTTTCCGAATTCTTTTAAAAAATATGAATTTTTTCCGAAAAATATTTTTTTTGGGAAAAATATATATTATGTTCCAAAATATGATTTTTTCTGAAAAATAATTTTTATTGAGAAAAATATATATTATTTTCAAAAATATGAATTTTTTCCGAAAAATAATTTTTTTGAGAAAAATATATATTATGTTCCAAAATATGATTTTGAGTCATAATACCTAAACTACCATCAATAGTATAAGAGGGTTTAGTAAAATCAAACCTTCAAAAAAATTATTTTTTGAAAAAATATGTATATTTTGGAATATATATATTGGAAAATGATATATGTTTCGGAATATATATATATGATTCGTCAAAAGTATATATTTTTCGAATTGTTTTAAAAAATATGAATTTTTTATGAAAAATATACATTATTTTCTAAAATATAAAAAATATATATTTCGGAAAAAAAATCATATTTTGGAAAATAATATATATATTTCTCAAAAAAATTATTTTTCGGAAAAAATCATATTTTGGAACATAATATATATTTTTCCCAAAAATTTTATTTTTTGGAAAAAATTCATAATTTTTTAAAACAATTCGAAAAATATATATTTTTGACGAATTATATATATATATTCCAAAATATATATCATTTTCCAATAAAACTTAATTTCATTTAAATCATAAAACTCATTATCCTAATTAAAATTTTTTTTTGCCTAAATGAAACTTTCTTTTCATAAAAATATATTCATAAATTGTTATTTATTTATGAATATATTAATTAGAATTGAGTTTTATGATTTAAATCAAACTAAAATTTAATAACAAGTTATTTGATTTACAAATAAAATAATTAAAACTTACAAAAAAAAAACATTTGAGAGTATATTTAGTCTAATACATTAAAGGTAAATGGCATAATTAATATTATAACTTAAAGAAATAATATTTTTGTAATATAAAGAATTAAGAAATATAATAGTAAGAATAGAATTTAAGGTAAGGTGGAAATACAAAAAGTTTGGAGGGTAAAAGGGTAAAAAAAATTGAAGGCAAGCCCATGGTGCAACATTTTATGAATTCTAGAGAGTTCTAGGCTCATTTCATAATTGAGGGGTATAGTAGGAAAAGATAGTAAAATTGAGGGGGGTTTAAGCTATTTACCCGGGGATGTAAATGAAATTATTCCAATGTAATAATGTGTGTAGTCTTATGCAATGAGTGCAGAGGGCATGATGCACTTGAGGAGAGAGAGGCATGGGCAGTGTGCGTTCTTCGAAGGGAGGAGTTTGGCTTCGGACTACGTGTTGTCTATGAAACGTGAAATTACGAAATAAACCTTGATTTCTTCGACACAGTGTGGTAAAAGGTAAACCTCCGTCAAAGCACAAGGGATGATGACGCCTCCTTCCTCCGACCGAACATGGGAAATAACGTTATTGACCTTCATTTATAAGTTTTATCATTTTGAAACAAGATTCTGCAAATTTGGGATTTTTTTAGCATAAATTTCACAAAATCTCCACCATTTTAAATTTTGGGCACAAAACCTCCCTCCAAAATAAATTGGAACTATTAATTCCTCTATCTCTTTCAATTATTGCAAAATGGTGTTATGGTGACCAAAATACCTATATTTTTCTCTTTTTTGATGTATACAATATATATTTTTAATAAAAAAAGTTATACACTAGTAAAGTTATGTTATAATAACAAAATTTTCTCTTGATAGAAATTGTTTTAAGATCTTATTTTATTTTAAATGATTTCTATTTTTATATTTTGTTCCTTTCTTAGATTTTTCCATTTAGAATTTTGTAAGGAGGACAATTTAATAAATGACAATATTTAAGTTCTGTCTCATGTGTCATCTCAGTTGATGTGGTCCAATACAATTTGAACACATGACAAAATTGGTCCTCATGGAGCAGAACCTAAATATTATCCTTTAATAAATAGTTTCACTATACTTTTCTCATGGGTACTCTCCCATGCGGACAAAGTTCATTTTTTCTACTGATGTGGTTCAATATAATTTACACTCATGGCCAAATAATTTTTAACAATGAATTAATACTAATTCATGTTTTTCTAAATTTTGTGTTCATTTTCATTTTTTTAAATTTTTTAGCCACTTGTATAAACTGTATTAATACTTCATTCCGGATGACGAACTTCATTCTCATGATATATGATCCAAATAGTATTCACTGATTTATATATTTGACAATAATTCTCATCAACACTATGCCAAATGGGTTGTTTTTTTCAATCTATATTAAAAGGTACCATTCTATTAAATTAATATTAAGAGGTATTTTTGTTATTATAACATTAGTTTGCAACAATTGAAAAGCTGAAGGTGTTGTGTCAACTTTATTTTGCATGCACCATTTTTTTTCCCCCAAAAAGTGAAAGCAAAGGAAGTTTTATGCAATTTTACCTAATTTTAATTTTTCATAAATGCATCTTATAAAAATTGATACATTCGGGAACAAAATCTATGCAACTAATTATCAACAAGGAAACAAGGAAGATAATTTAGTAACTCATTGCTTAATACTCTTTTTACTCAAAGTAAATTATTCTATATTTGGTAAATTATAAGATTTTCTTTCTTCTCAAGTTAAAATACAATGACAAAGTAGACTATAAATATAATAATGTAAAATGGAGAGTGGTTCCATTATTTATTAATTGCCTGGATTAGTGAGATAATAATTGTTCTTAAGAAAATTGCATTCAAATCTTAATGTGTGACTAAAATAACTATAATATTTTGCCATTTATTGCACTAAAAATTGTTGAAGTGCACCCTTCTTACCAGAAATAAGATGAATTAAACAATATGTCTTTGGAACAAATTTATGTTAAGGAGATGTTTCAGTAAAAAACTACTTTAAATGATTTTATTTTTGTTTGTTTTAAAGTAAATAATTAATAATATGGCAAACCGCAAGATTAATTCCCCTATTAAATTCACTCCTTAATTATGATGATTTACTTAAAATTTTGAGCGCTCGTGCAATATACAACTTTTTGGCGTCGCCCTATCTTGCTGGAGGCAGATTTTATAAAAAATGTGGTTTAAACCTCGGATTGGTTCTCGCGTCCATGTGCCTAAAGGGATGGGTGAGTTCGGTTTGAGTGTTCAACGATCGGATGGACCTATATGTTCCAGGGTGGTGAGATTGGTGTAGCACAGTCGCATTTGTTTTATGGCCATAATATTTATTAGTTGCTTGACAATCTTCTTATTCAAATCTCAATGTGTGATACAAAAATAGGAAGAAAAAAAAAACTGGCCGATAATACTAATATTTATTACATTACAAATTGTTAAAAAAATTCTTACTCACCATAATTACGGTGAATTAAATAATAAATTATTTTAGCAAACCTTTCCTAAAGAAAAAAAATGTAACGTCTCTCGAAGAGCTGGCATGCCACGTGTTCTAGATAGGATGAAGACTGGGAAAGATAATTGCATTGACAATCAATTGCTTTTAAACAAGAATTTAAAATATTTTGCTTTAAATCAGTGAAATTTGGAAAACTAATATTTTAGTAATTTGTAAGATAAACTATTGCTTATTAAATCAAAATTTATAACAAAAGCAAACTATATAATTATAAAATCTCTTGGGATAAATCATTAATTTGTTCAGTTTGCCAAAACTATGGGCCAGTTGTTTTTTTTCCTTTTTATTTTATGCCAATTCTTCCTCATTCAGAAATATATTTATTTTTCTTCCAAATTATCATTATTGTAGTAAACTTAATGAAAGATAAATAATATAACTTATTTTTTTCCCTCCACAACTTTTTAGTACTGAAGATTAAATCATATATCACTTTGAGAACTAAATTCCTTGTCAAACATGCTGAAAAGAGAACGCCAAATTACAAATATACTTTTACATGACTGATTTACCTTACTCTCTAACAATTTAAAATTTTAACATACTTTGAACATATTGATAAAAAAAAAAAAAAAACTTATACTTGAGTCCCGTTGTAAGATTTAAATTTGAATTAACCTCACTATAAATCACAAGAAAATAAAATAAAGAATGGGAGGACATTCAACAGAGTAGTCACTATTTACCATAAGGAAGCAACTAATTAAGTGTTAATTAGAAGAAATCAGGAGTAATTTTCATACTAGTTATGAAACTACCTTATAAAGTAGATATTTCCCAACTCTATTATAATCTAAATCAAACCAAAAGAAAAATAGTAGAATATTCTTTTTCAAATCTTCAATTATTAATTCAAACAAGTTTGTTTATGTGATTAGAATAAATTAAATGACAAGTTTTTTAATATTTTGAGTGTCATTACTGCAGTAACACTTTGTAATACTTGTCAAAGGTGCCAAAATAAAAAAGTCACATAACAAAGACTACTCTTGCATGACATTATTATCAATTGAATTATATTTAATTGTTTATGCAAACCAATTAACACTACAAATAATATTCTTTATTATTGTTGAAATCAAACAAAAGAAGGACATATTACAGTAATCTTATCATTCAACTTTTATTCGTAAATTAAGGGATCCATACACCTTTATTCATTGCACATGTAAAAAAAAGGCCAAAAAACAAAATTTGTTTGTAGAATTATAATGAATTAAATAATATATATATTTTCAAAAAATTTGAATGTCATTACTCACTTGACGCACGATTGATACTTGCCAAATATGACGAAATTAAAATGCCATGTGTCAAACACTCTTGCATGGCTTTTTGTCAATATTTGAATTAAACTTAGTTTTTTTAAAACTAAACAAATTAACACTCCTAATAAAGTTCTCATTTATTGTCCATATCAACCCAAAATTATTTCAGCATATTACAATAATCTCCTGTTCAAACTTTTATTGTCCTTTATTTATTGCACATATATAAAAAAAAAAAGCAAAAAATATTTTTTATACAATTATAATGAATTAAATAATTTTTTTTTTTAAATGTCATTACTAATGCGACAGGCGATTCATACTTGTCAAACATGCCGAAATCAAAATGCCATGTGTCAAACACTCTTGCATGGCTTTTTGTCCATTTTGAATTATATTTTATTTTTCAAAACTAATCCAATTAACACTACTAATAAAGTTCACATTTATTGTCCATATATCAAACAAAAAATATTACAGCATATTACAGTAATCTCCCATTCAAATCCTCATTCACAATAAAAGCGTGTGCATCTTTATCCATCCAATGCATCTCTAAAAAAATCCAAAAAAGTTTGTTTGGAGGATTAGACTGAATTAAATGATAGTTTTTGCAATGCCCTAAGTGCCATTACTGTTTACATTAACAGGTAAGAGTAATTAATAAAATGTTCTATCAAGTCATTACTCTAAAACAAACTTTTTTAAAATATAGATATTTTTATATTAAATTAAAAAAAAAAAAAAAGGCATTGAAAGTGTAAGGCCCACTTAGTTTTTTTTTCCTTTATTGTCTTTATTAGATATTTTTACATTTAAAAAGTGGGAAAATCTAAAAAAGGGTTGGGTTTAATAACTAGAAAGGGCAATTGTGTCATTTCACTTGCAACCGAAGAAAATCCCTTTCACAATTCTCGAGAGCCCGAACAAGGTCTAATACACACTTCGCTTCGATACAAAAGAGTTTGTTTCTCTTACTTTCAATTCGGTCCTGTCTGAGTCATTTGGGCATCTCTCTCTTCTCTCTCTCCCGTCTCTCTCTCCCCGTACGTTACGTTTCACCTGTGAGAGATCATCACTCAGTGAATGAAATAGAAATACAAATCCAACCCAGTTGGTGAAATCAAAAACCCAATTCGCAAAACCTCTCTTTTCTTCAATCTCACAAACCTCTGATCATTTCTCTGTTTCTCTGTTTCTCTCTCTATACATATACTCTCTTTCTCTCTCTAGACTCCCCCACCTCTCGCTTTCCGAAGATTCCCCCATTTCTCTCTCTTCTTTATGCGTAGCATGCATTTTCTGCTTCTGGGTCTTCAATCGAGTTCGAGTTTGAGTTCAGAACCTCTGGTTTAGAAATGGAGTCGCCCAATGCGCAAAAGGGCACTCGCGCTCGCCCATTTGAAATTGATCTCAATGAAACCCCATTACCCTCCCCACGCGCCGCCACCACCGCCGCAGACGGTGGTTCTGCCAGCGGGGCGGTATGCGGCTCGTGCGGGAGAGCCGCCGGGGCGGTCGAAGGTGGCATGGTCGTGTGCTGCGAGTGTCAAAGGGGTTTCCATATGAAGTGTTTGGGAACCAAAGAGCTACAGAGGCCTTGTGAATGGAAGTGTTTTAAATGCTTGCTCAGCAATGGGCGAAAGCGACCGCGGGAAGGTGTCGCGGTTCTGGACATCAATGCGTCACCGCCACGGGAGGCGGACGGCGAGGGCTTTTTCGGCGGCACGAGCTCTCAGCAGGGAATCCTGGTGCGGGGTGGAGAGGCAAACGGTGGCAAGTATGAACTTTTCATCCTTTATGAGTTTATATAAATTGTTTTTTTGTGGAAATTTTAGTTTAGTTTGGTGAATTGGATCAAGTTTAAAGTCTATTTTTACTACATTGTTTGTTGGATAAGTTCAACCGCAAAATTTACTTCGATAAAGTTTATAGCTTTTCTGTGTTAGAAGCCCCTTTCAAAGCTTTTCTATTTAAATTCCTGTGGGTTTTGGACATTTTTTAAATTAATGTTAACTTGGGGATTGACATGAAAATTAATATTTGCTTCCACTACACTATGTGTTTGATAAGTTTGAATGCAAGTTCTACTGAGTTGAATTTATGGCTTGTCTATGTCCCAACATGCAAATGTTACTTGTTTCTGCTTTTAGAACTGCCTTATGATTGTTAGAAGCTGTTCTTTTAAAATCCCCTCTAGTTAATTGTTATTATTATTTGTAGTTTTTGTGATAAAAAGGGTGTCCTCATTGTATTTGGGGGAGGGGAGTAATCCCTTCTGATACTTGCACCCTGTGGCGGAGGTGTTAATGCCCTCTGAGATGAACACAAGATCTTTGAGTTGAATGCAAGCTGGGCTTAAGAACTGGTGGTCATTGACATGTATTTGTTTACTTGATCGGACTTTATGTACATTGTCTTGCTACTTTATATAAGGGAGGCCAAATTTAAGCTTGCATGGAGTCTTTGCGGGTGTCTATTTGCTGTCAAAAGATACAGAATGAAGGATAAGAAGTCTTTTAGGAAAGAAAAATAGAAAATGCAGAGGAAAGACAAAATTATTAGAAGAACTCTTGTAGGCTTGAAATAATCTTTATGATTTGATGAAGTGTGTGTAGCATGCTTTAACCAAGTGCTGGTATATAACTCCGTACCTATGTTACCTTGACTCGGTATGGGAGTCGGACATAGGTGTGTGTCTAGGAGTTGGATCCATCTATCTATATAATTACTGCTTAGGGGGAAACAAATTAAAAGTGTCCAAGAATGAGACATGGGTTCTTGGACATGGCGTACAAATATTGACAATAATGTCAATCACATATTCTTACATACCTATATGTAGTAAGTTGTAGCCGGTCAAAGTAAATAATTAAGTTTTCAAAAAAGTAACTTACAACTGTCCGTTTGATTTGAAAATTCAGTTTATTACTTTTTTTTTTTATAAGTAAGAAATATATGTAAATAAGGTGCTCAAAAGGGGAGCACGTCCCGTATACAAGACAAGAAAAAACTTAAGGCCCAAGAGAGCCCAAAAAGTTCACTATTTTCTCTATAGATGTACAAAATAACCCATAACCCAATAAAATGGAAAATAAATGGAAGTGTCTTTGATAGTGACAATAGTGGACTCAATTGCGTCCCAACCAAAGACACCACTAAAGGCAAAGGGGCGTAACCTTCCAAAAAATACAAGTTTGAGCACCCACACAACGACCACGCCAAATATCCAAAACGCTATGGGTAGCTGGTGGCATCACCCGCTGAACACCGAAAAGACCCAACAATAAGCAATAAGGACGAATAATCACGAACAACTGGGGAGTGAAAGTGGTGGTCCACGGATTCAGACTCCCTTTTGCAGAGAAATCACGTGTTCACCGCACAGAAATTCCTCCTCTGGAGGTTGTCTAGAGTGAGAATACAATTCCTCGAAGCGGACAAACCAAAGAAAGCTACCTTTGGAGGAGCTCTAGATCGCCAAATGGTCTTCCATGAAAAGGGTGGTGGCACGGGCCCGAAAGATGGTGGAACCTTGAAGAAACCTCAAAGTGTCCGGGAGAAGAAAGTGTCCATAAGGCAATATCAGAATCCTCGCCCGTAGGAGAGTGCTGGTAAAGAAACTTGAGAAGAGAAAATGCCTCCTTTAACTCCAAAGAGCTTTGGAAAAGAACAAGCCAAGGATGACACGAGCATTCATTTTTGTTTATTTTATTTATTTATTTATTTTTGACTATATTGCTTATCATTTGAAAACAAATAAATGTGAAGCAAAGGATGGTGCATATGGCAATATCAGAATCCTCGTGTGTAGGAGAATGCCGGTAAAGAAACTCAAGAAGAGACAAGGCCTCCTCGAGCTCCCAGTTGGAAAAGTTCGCCTGAACTGCACATCCCAAACATGCCTATCGTTATCAAAACGATACCAGTCTGCCACTAAAGCATGCTGATCACGAGCAATACTAAAGAGTTGTGGAAAAGAACAAGCAAGGATGACATGAGCATTCATTTTATTACTTTATTGCTTGTCATTTGAAAACAAATAAATGTGAAGCAAAGGATGATGCATATGCAATGACCGGCTCTATTACTAGAAGGAAATTATCATTGTAGTCCATCATCAACACAACTCTTTTAGCCAGCGTTTCCATCTCTTTGCATTTAATGGACACTCGACATCTATGATCATTAAAATCAAGACATTAAAAGCAATGCTCAAGAGTCAATAACTTGCATGAAAACACGTTTGGTAAAGTCGGCACAATTTGCCTATATATAATGCGCAGACATGAAGTCGTCTTTTACCCTCTAAAGACGCAGATGTAGAACCAGACTGAACCACAAAACTTCTAGTACTAGTGTTGTTAAAGGCGCGTCTAGGTTCCAGGCTCCTTAAGGTGCATGAGTTGCGCCTCTTGTGCTCGCAGGGGCTCATTGGACAATATTTGCACCTTTATTATGGAATATGAATGCTTTATTAATAACTTTATTTTCTCATTGCATTTGTCATTGTGTCCCTCAATTCACTCAGACGCATGTCTGACTTTGCACCTTGTTCTCAAGCTTCAGAGGACCTCTTGCACCGTAGTGCACCTTAAGTCTTTAATAATAGCGTCTAGCATCGTGATCGTGTTTGGCAATCGATTTAACAAGAAACACATGAAAAAAGTTCCTAATCCTTAACAAGTATCTGATAATATATCATTTTGTACGTTTTTGTCGTCAGTGATATCTGGTAGACCAAATAAAGGGTCTAACTCATATCTCGTGTTTGTGTCCGTCTTGTGTCGTGTCAACTCAGACAATGTCGCTAGCACAGGCGAATCAAGGTTACACACTTTTGTAACCTACATGCACCAATATAGAGGGTTCTAATCTGTAAACAAATCGCAAACTATCGCCCTGCATGACATTTCACTCAATCCCAGACGAACCAAAAACACATCTTCAATGAAAGGTATTTTGGGAATTATTGTGATATCCCTTAATTTCACTTAGTGGGTTCATATGTATAAATATTATTCCTATATAGAATTAAACGGGCTTGTGAACAATCACCTTTATTGAAGTATTGCCTTGTTTAATGGATATGTCTCGATCACTACTTTAGACTTTTAAGGACCTCTTTGTGGTAACTTTTTAGCCCTGTCGAGGAATTGAAAGACAGGCAGTGGGACCCTACCACTATGGATAAGCTCTAAAAAGGACTTGAATGGCCATGAAGACATCTTTTCCGCATATAGGCCTTGAGGATAAACTAAAACCACTACGAGGATCTTCTTGCCATACATAAGCCTTGATGAAGAACACAATGTAGGATATAAATTGACGGATGCTGTGCATTGCTTGAGACAGGATTAAGACTTGGGAAGGCTTGGATAAGACTTTGGGTCCTTGGAAGTATTTGTCTTTGTGGTTGAAACTTGCGTTCGTCATGGTAGCATGTTCTCGAGGTTTGTATTAAGCCTTGAGGTCCTCAACCTAGCTTGAAGAAAAAGAGAGACCACTTTCTTTAATCTATTCATCAACCAAAGCCATTATTTTTTAGAATGGCTTTTTGAAGGCTCAGGGCACATAGAGGCGTTAAAAGTTTCTTGAAGCCCAAGTGCAAGGCATAATCTTGATTGAAGAGAGACGCATCCGTTAAAAAGAATCATCACCATTATGATCCTCCCAACTTTAATATGAGTGGGATTGATCACAAGAATTCTCTTTCCCAATCATTGCCATTACATGCAATCTCATGCTATTTTTAGTTCTTACTTTCTATTTCAATTAGTCTTACATATTTGACTATTGGGTCTCTAGGTCCCTGAATTAGATTTCTAAATGTAATTATTGAAAAACGTTAAATATGCAACACAAATTAGTCAAATAGAGGAATTTTCCCCAACATGGGATCAATTGATTAGCTATATCAAAAGTGATATATCTTTTTAGTTTGCGTAATAATACATAAAATGAATTTACATTCCTAACAATTTAAGGTGAGGAAAACAAGTTACACAACTAATCATAGGTTACTAAATATGAAAATTTTGCTATATAGACTTAGAAGATCAAGCGAATTATTATTCATAATTCCTTTCAATATGCATATACGGTAACTAAATTAACTACCATTGAAAATTCGTTACTACTATATGGCAATAATCATGTAGATTGTACACATCTTATATTATCCTACATATTTGGAATCAAGTACTAAGCACAATTAATATAAGTAGTTAACCATAAGGTCATGAATTTTGTCAATTATACAATAAGTTGAATTAGTGAATCCATTGATATACGACCAAGATGTTTTGTAACGCACAAGCTTAAGGGTTTCTCATGAGCTTGATTGAAGGGCCTTGTCCACCAGTTGGTTGAGGAGTTGGATGAGGCGTTTCAGTTGACGAGACTAGGACATTTTTGGTGTCTACCCGGGCCTTTAACAACTATGCCCAAAGCTAAGGGGTCATCTATTTAAAATCACTTCTTGACATTTAATGCTTGTATTAATAACATTATATGAGCTCAATGCAAAAATACTCATTAATTATTCACGTCAACAACAATTTTCGTAGCCATACCTTGCTTAGAATACATTTTTATTATAGGTCCACATGAATTGTAGCAAGGGATACGTATGGACATAAGTCCTCCTTGGACATCTTGTTATCCCCGTCCTTGGGCAATAATAGGTAGTTCTGAAGACTTTTATTTAGGAGGACAAACTACCTTTAGACACCTATCCGAATCTCTATAAATGGAACCTAGTTATCATAATTACGTCTGAAAGAAAAAGAAAACCTCATGATTCCTTTACTTATCCTTAACATCCCTTTAGTACTTTGACCTCCAATGACTTTGGTCATTGAAACACCTATCTCTCTGTCTCTCTGCTTAAATTACATAGCCTAATGTCACGGGACTAGAGTTTCCTGCGCAGTGTTACGGCCCATGCGGTACCATTGTCTCACAAGGACATGGTTATTCTAGCATAACCTGCCCTGACCATAGCTTACATACTGACTGGCTTCGGCCTGACATGGCATCGCTAGGAGAACGACTCCAGCTCCCGACCAGTTTGTGCAGGGATGTCCAACTCCCTGCTTCATAGTCAAGTCCAAGAGTAGCGACAATCACCTCGCATTAAACCGAGTCAGCCTGCCTGAACTCTGAAGATTTTCCATCTTGTGTTCTGCATGCCCTTCCCTGGAACCCTTATCCAATTGTTTATAGCTTATATGCCAGCCAACGTGCTTGTCTTCAATACTCATAGCTTTGTCACGACTGCTTAATAATCAGTCCACGACATTCCCCCCCACTTAAATTTGTTGACACCTGCTTGAAGTAGGTCCCATCGCCAAATCCTTCTTACATGTAGCCCCTCCTGCTGCGGTCAAGGTTAATTGTATGGCGGCCCCGTCAAATCCTGTCTTCTGCCTCACATGCAGCCCCCACCATTGCGGTTAAGGTCAATGGCCTGTCGGCTTAACAAAAACCTAATTTCAATGAGATCTTCGTTATTAAAGTCTAGCAATGGGCTAGATCTTTGGTTGCGCGTCGGACACCCGCTCCTTCAACACGCAACATCAAGAGGATGCTTCTTTCAGGGGAAGAAGCTTCCCCTCCGTCTTCTTGTATTGTCGCGAGTGTGCTCGATGAATCACTTAGTTCACTGATAGACCTCGGGGCACACTCGTCTGTGCTTACTCCAAGTCCTGCTTTAATATCTTATGTCCCGGGCCTAGATTTTATGTGCAGCGGAATGAGCCTGTGACATGATGCCTCACTTATCATCCCGCGAGGACGTGGTCAGCCTTGCATGACCTGCCTCTTCATGGCTTGCACACTTACTGGTTTCGGCCTGCTATGGCCTCATCAGGGGAATGGCTCTGGCTCCCGACCAGTTTGTGCAGGGATGACCAACTCCCTTAATCATAGTCAAGTCAAAGACTAGCGACAAGTACCTTGCACTGAACCGAGTCAACCTGCCTGAACTCTAAATAGGTTCCATCTTGTATCCCGTCTGTCATTTCTTGGAACCATTATCCAATATTTATACCTCATATGCCAACCAGTGTGATTGTCTTCAATACTCATAACTTTGTCACGAGGACTCAAAAAACAGTCAATGACAATAAGGCTTGTAGACTTTACGCAGAGTAACTAGTGTCATGAAATGGATGAGCCCGGGCAATGTGTGAAGATCTTGAATTAGATTTCAATACTTTCAGAAGCCTGAAAATCTATTTTTACCCCAATTATCAAGAACTTTGGTATCTCCTTCCATGTTGTTGCATATTTTTTATTTATTTTTTGATAAATAAGATATAAAATGGTTCTCAAAAGTGGAGCGTGACCTCAAAAAACTAGGTGTACAACCAAGGGCCCAAGGCTTAGAGAACCCAAAAGATCTACCTTCTTCTCTATAGATGTATAATTTCTTCCTAAACCTAACAAAAAAGAGAAGAAAAAAGCACCATTGTCTGTTACGTTCCTTCTAGGGGCACCACCAAAGACAGAGGTGCCACACTTAAAAAATAACTGGCGTGGGCCCCACATAGCAACCTCTCCAAACATCCATCACCCCCTTTTGTAGACGACAACATGACCCATTGAACTCCAAAAAACCGAGCTACAAACACCAACAATCAAAAGCAAGAGGACAATGAAGAAAGAGGTGATCGACTAACTTGCCATCCTTTTTTGTATACTCTCCTCGATGCTAAAGGTTTCTTCAAAATGTGTCTACATCGTTAAGGGTGTCTACACATGTAAGCTCACCCAACCTCTCACCCCCAACGCAATGTTGTAGGTCCACCACTTTTTTGGGACCCAAATATCTTGTTGACTCACGCATGCTTGCAATATTTTGGGTTGGCAGAGATATTCGCTTTGCACCCTCCTCTTGGTCTCACGGTTTTGCTCAAAATCCATCTAAAGGGTCAGGGGTGTTCACAAATACAAGCCAAAGCCACCAACCTAGCTCCCTTGGTGATGTGGGACGTTACATGACCTCAAGGAGAAGGCAAACAAATTCAAACTTAGCCATATACTAAATTATTAAGAAGCTTATTGAAGCTTATTGAAGCTAGGTTATCAATATATAAAGCTCACCATTTGGAGTTTCGGACTATAATATAGTGAATGATTCTTTTGGTGAGAGGTTAGTTTCGACAATTTCAAATCCTTAATGATGTGGTTTTTAATTCAAACATAAAAGCCAAGTTATTTTATTTATTTATTTATAATATTTTTTAAATTTTTTAACAAATAGGATTTGGGCATTCCCAAAATAAGTTTGTTCCAATTGTGAACTTCTTAGCATATTGAAACTAATCATTCATTCCTTTAAATTTAATCCAAATTTATTTTTGTTTCTAAATTGATGATATGCAAAATTTAACAAAATTTAAAGGTTAAATAGTTGCCTTTTTAACCAACTTAATAATAATTACTTGCTTCATGTCCTTGACTTTTTGGGTCACTTGCCTTTCTAAACTGTGAAGATTGGTAGAATTTTGAAGCAAATCATCGATGTGATCGTTTGGGGTAGTCTTTCAGCCTTCAATCAACGCCTTAACGTTTTTTTTTTTTTATAAATAAAGTGTATTTAAGCGTTTAAAGGGGAACGAATCCCAACAATTAACAAATCCCAACAAGACAGTAAGGGCCCAAGGAACCTAAAAGATCAACTTTCTCCTCTATAGATCTACCCATAATCCAACAAAAAAGAGAAGAAATGAACAAATCTTTGATAGAATTATTGGAGGATTCAACCCATTCGAAACATCTAAAGGTGCGTTCCTTCCAAAGGTACCACCGAAGACAAAGGGGCACCGCCTTTCAAAACATAGCTGCGAGCACCCACATAAAACCCTCCTCAAATATCCATTGAACCCTTCGTCATGTAAGGCATCACCCATTGGATCCCGAACAAAGCCATTAATAGGCACGGGATATGAGTTGGACCCTTCATCTGGTCTACGAAGCATGTCTGGTGATGAAAACACTTACAAAGGATGTGTGATTAGATGCTTGTGAAGGATTATGAAATTTTTTTTTTCATGTTTTATTTGTTAAAACAGTTGCCAAATACGGTGCTAGAAGCTTTATAGTTTAACGGTGGTGTCTGGCGTCTTGTTCACCATTTGCATCTTTGAAAGGGATCGAAAATGACTTAGTATATACACGCTGTATTTGTGTAATTTCTGATGCCTTCTCTGGGCATGTTTTCACGCGAGTGATTGACTATTGACCATCACTTCTAATGCCTTGTTTTTAATGGTCATTATGATGCCACCTGTCTCTGAGATGCAAGAGATTAAAAGTTTTGGCTATAAGAGGTTATGTTTTACAGCTAAACACAATTATCTACAGACTACAGCGGTTGATAATGGATTATGGCTGTACTTTTCTTATAATTATATAGTATGTCACTGTATATGCATTGCCCTTTCCTTTTAATATATCTGTCTGGAAATGACAAACAGTAAATGAAATTTCTAATCAGAATGACTGTTGTAAGTTACTTTTTCTAAACTTAATTAAATGTTTATGTGATTGATATTAGTTTCATTTTTCGATATTTGTACCTTGGGTACAAGTACCCGGTTATGATTTTTGGACACTTTTACTTTGTGTCCCCTTGTGCAATAATTTGATCAATAGATGGATTTAACCCCAGACAGACACCCTTGTCCACCACCTGTATCTGAGCCCTGGTAACACAGCTTGCAAGTGGAGTTTGAAGGATGTTTTTATTTCATATTTATTTTGTTGGGTGGAGGGTAGAAATTGTAAATCTTTAGATGAAAAGATAGAGTTCTTGAATTCTCTTGGCCCGTAGTGGCTTCCTTTTTTGTATTGGGATGCACTCCCCGGTTGAGTGTTTTTTATACCATTACTTATAAAAAAAAAAAAAAAAAAACCACAGCTTGCAAGTAGCAACAGATGGAAGAGATGGCGGTGCTAGTGGCGGTGAGGCATTCCGATTGCAACATTAAGGTTTAAGGGTGACTTGACTTGTCCTTTACGATATCCTTGCTAGGATTATTTCAGTGTGTCTTCATTTTCTCCCTCTTAACATAATAATCAATGTCTTTCACCCCTAGGAACAAGAGTCTGAAAGCAAAAACAGTAGTAAAATTGTTGAAACCATATTAAATTCTCTTTTAGTTTATCTTCCCTTTTAACACCATATTAGATTGGTCAATCAGACAACAAAAGCACAAGAAGAAAACTAGCGATTGATCTACCACTAGTGACTAGAACGCCAACTTGAAATCTGTTTTGGTGGTAGTCATTAGTTGGTAGGTAGAATTTTGATGGTTAATACAATGAATGTACATATTGGTTAGGAATTACTTTGCTTAATTTTAGATTGAGTGCAAAAAATTAAACCAAAGTTACCCATGCTAAATGGGGAGATGCAATTGGAAAGAAAATTAATTAGGTTAATACCTTTTTTAATAATGCTAAAGGGAGAGAGGGGGGAAAACCCTGGTTGAAACTAAAACTGAAGGTGTAGTGGCAATAAACTAGTGGTGGGAGCTTCCAGGCAATGCTTTTAGAAATATTAAATAAGATTTATAAAACAAAAGACGAGTCAAGGGAAAGGACAGGAATTGTTAGACTCATATGTCAGCAACATCAACAAGTATTACTTGCTGCTAAAAGTAACTGAGGAAAGGTGTTTGATAGAATCAAATCATCATCTTAAACATTATCTCTGGAAATAGGGGATGCTGTATTATGTCTCCTAGTGTATAGGACAAACCTATATCGAGAGGTTTGAGTCTCAGGGGTCGATGGACCTTCCCTAAACGTTGGGAAAACCATATTAATAGCCCTTCTCTTAATCATTGGTATTGAAAATGTGAAAACAGTTTAACATGTGGGCCCACCATGTCCAATAAAGAATCTCGGTTTGGGTTTTTTTTTTTTTTTCTCGTGTTTTGTAGCCCACATACAAAAGGAAGAATTAGAAATTGAATAAGGTTTTCCCTTTCAAGCTGGAAGGATTTCTCTTCTCTTGTAATTTACGTTTATGTTCATAAACTTTGTTTTTTATCTTCCCAAAAAGGAAGAAGAAGAAGAAGCTGGTGTACTAAGACTTCTAGCAGGATCTGTGGCTTGAACTCTGTTGTCCATGGCTATGTCGTCCATCATCAGTACTTTCATGTGCTGTCATACATCACCTTTACCCACCTAGTACCAGATCAGCTCTCTTGATATATGCCTGCCTTTCTCTCAGCCATTAAGGATCATGAAACAATCTTATTCTTCTCTAGTCATAATTCTTTGGAAAGGGAGGGTATACTAAATTGGGTTGGTTGTATACAATATAGATTTGGGATAGTATAATTTTTCTACATTATTCCATGGTTTCTATGGTTCCAATTTTCTTTAGCTTACTCATCTGTCATCTGTTATAATATGGTCTGTGTATTGCATGCACCAGAAGTCCTACTGACAATCGCTATATACTTGTGGTTTTTAGGGTACATGCAGTGCATGAAGCATCTACTGTTGGTTACCCATTTAAAGCTCCCCTCACATGTTCAAATTTATCATTTCTGGAGAATGGATTTAATTTCCAAAAGGCATCTCGTCATGCGGTTGCTAAATCAGGTTTTGAAGATATAGTACCGCAAAGACTGGACTTCGATAGAACTTCAAAGGAAGCAGATCTGAGCTCCAGTCTTAAAGAGATGCTTTGGGTTGGTCATTCTACACCATTGAAATATTTTCCGCACGATGCCTCTGAGGTATATTTGCAATCCCTTAAAGAGTATATATGTGAAAAACGAGGTCTTTTGGGAGACGGCTGGCATGTGGAGTTTGTATATTGTCAGAGCAGATGCAAAACCTTTGCAGTTTATTGTGCCCCCGATGGGAGTAGGTTTGACTCGATGCCTGCTGTTGCGGGTCATCTAGGCTTGCTGTCAGACTGCCTTTCATTAGAGACTGAGGTCAGAAGTGATGGATTTGCTTCAGACCATAAAGGATTTCATTTAAACCAAAGAAGGAAGGAAAGCTCTAGGTCTTCAAGAAGCATTAAATTTAGAGAAAGTGCGAGTACTCTACGGAGCAATTCGATGATGGGTTCGTCAGCAGGCATCAAGGTCATGAGCAATCCGGTTGACAAACGTAAAGGTAGCGGAAGCATTATGGGAGCTGACTCAGAGCATGGTAGCTGTGAATTTCAGCAGTTCCATGTAAGCGTGTGCATAGTTTACTATCTCTCTTGGGTTCACTCCTTTCTCTTCTGTCTTGTCCATCTCCCCCACATCCAATTCTACACACACTCACACACCATGTCTACTTCTGTTTAGTATTATAGAAGTCCAGAATATGAACTCATCAAGTTTATTTTACCGTCTTCCAGGATGGCTTTCCAGTGCAGTTTGAGGACTTCTTTGTTATTTCTGCGGGAAAGATTGATCCACGGCCCTCATACCATAACACCAGACAAATCTGGCCTGTAGGTTACCGATCTAACTGGCATGATACGATTACTGGGTCCCTTTTCATATGCGATGTTTCAGATGGTGGTGATTCTGGTCCTATCTTCAAAGTTCGAAGATGTCCATGTTCCTCACAGCCCATCCCTAGTGGTGCAACTGTCCTCGTAAAGGCCAACTCTGCCTCAAATGACGGGAAACTCGGCATGGGGAAAGTTGATCCTGCTGTCTTTGGAATGGATGATGAGACTGTTAATATCCAGATGATGTTAACAGAATCTAGCCCACCACCTCTGAATTATGATATGTGCTCCGGGAATAATGGAAATGAAGTTTCTGATTTCCATAAGCCAAATGATTTGACAAGAGATTCCAGTTGCCCTCCCCATACACATGGAAAAATCATACCTGATGGTTTTCAGCTGGGGGATGTGATTGGTGAATTTGCTGTGGAAGGGAGGTCATCATTATGGGTGTGGGAAATGGTCTCCCAAACTCTAATGCATGCTTGCCAGGATGTATATAAGAAAACAGGCGTACTGAAGTTCTGCTGTAAGCATGTCGTGAATGGAATGAGTTTCCAAGCAACGGAGGCTTCAGATCCATTGTCCAAGTTTTGTTATATATCTGGCCCTATTAACATTCCACAAATTATTCAAAGTGATGATGAATTTGACTCTTCTCGTGGAATGCTGATGAAATGGTTGCAACAGGACAGATTTGGTTTGGATGTAGAATTTGTACAAGAAATAATAGAACAGCTTCCTGGGGTTAGTTCTTGTTCAGAATATAACTTTCTGAATAAAAGAAGTCACAACTCTAGTTTGCAAACAGTAAGAAGTGGATTTCTTCTGGCTTATGGGAAGAATGATGTAGAAGGTGAGAAAGAAGCTGGCGGTTTACTCAGAAATTGCAAAAAACCCAGGAAGCAGTTGGTTGAAGGCTCCGTTGCGAAGGCTTCCTGTCCTCTAGGCAAGCCGCTGAGCTCAAAGCTTCCTGCTTTATTGGTCGACGATGTCGGCGATGTTCTCGAGGTATAATGAATTACTTTACGTAATGGTAGGCAATTTTGTTCCCCTCCCCAACTTTCTTCTGTATTCTCATTATTTGTCCTTGTCTGTTTAGGCTTGGGAGTTCTTATGTCGTTTCTCAGAGGTTTTAGAACTGGAGGAACGTATTTCATTCCAGGAACTTGAAGATGAACTTATAGATCCATGGTTAGACAGCCTACACCCAGTAGAAAAGGGTAGAAAAGAAATCCAAGATGGTGGAGATGCCAGCTTGTGTAAAGGCCATAGTGTGGATGATCATGTCATGTCTTCAAGGAGCTCTTCTGCTAAAACAGTTCCTAGTGAAAATCCAGCATTGGAAACAGCATCTGTGATGGAAGATGCCCAAGCTAGACTCACTTCTTATAATTATAGTAGATGTACCGGTGCAGCATTGGCAAAAGCTCATGCCGCACTTCTTAAAGTGCTAGTAGGTGAACTGCTTTTGAAAGTCTCGGCTTATGTAGACCCTAATTTGGGTTCTGGAGAATCCAAGTCGAGACGAGGTAGGAAGAAAGACTCAGATAATTCGGTTATTGCAAGGAAAGCCAAGCTGGATATGCTTCCAATGAATGAATTTACTTGGCCAGAATTAGCGCGGAGATATATTTTAGCTGTATTATCCATGGAGGGTAACCTTGACTCTGCAGAGATTACTTGCCGCGAGAGTGGGAAAGTCTTCCACTGTTTACAAGGTGATGGTGGGACTCTTTGCGGTTCTCTTACAGGAGTGGCTGGAATGGAGGCGGATGCACTGGTAAGATTTGAGTGTCCATTCCTTTGAACTGATTTACTTTTAAAAAAAGTAAAAAAACAAAAAACAAAGAACAAAATCCTTCAAACTGCTTTATAATAGTATTATGTGCTGTAAGGTGTTTTATACTTAGTATTATGTGTTTGTCTTGTTGACGAATTTTGAGCATAAAACTTCATCTTTCTGGAGTGAAATTTGAAAGTATTATCTGCATTACTTGAACAGCTATGTTATTATGGTCACCACTGGTTATTTTGTGATCTACCTACCATCCTGCAGTCGTGATTACAGTCTTCCATGTATTAGACCATGACGTGCCGAGTAACCTAAAGTGCATTTGGATTGGATTTTATGATGCTTTTTTATATGAATTGTTCAAAGTTTGAATTTCACGAGGCTTGAGGTTAGTTATTGAAAAAATAAGATTTCATTTTTACTTGCTCACATTAAGGGTAATGCTAGGGAAATCTTAGGATTACGATTTAGTGTCATTTATAATTAAATAGGGAAAAATAGATAAATCCTATTTTTATATAAACTCGAATATGGGTTTAAAGTTAGTTCATGTTGGACTTGGGAAAGTAACAAAAATCGCAAGCAAAAATTGCAATTAGATTGGATATCATTCTGGTTAATGATGTTTTTTCATTGGAATTGTGAGTGTAACTTATGCAGTACATTTAGTTGTCTTCCATAACTGTTATAATTTTTTCCTTTTGCTGTCTGTTTTATATATATGGTCTTTCTCATTCTCTTGGATTCAGAAATGTCTTCCTTTCTGTGTTTAAGCCACTGCTCTCATAAACTCTATATGGTCAGTTTGATCTTCAATTGGTCACTTGGATGGGTGCTATTGACAATTATCATTTAGTTTGTACAATTAGAATGTTTCTCGTAATCTAATTGACACAGTAATTTTTTTCTATATAATAGGTACATATTATCTTTAGATATGCTATGGTTGCTGGCATGAATAATTTTAATTGTGTATAAAAACCATGAAAGTGGCTCATGCATTGACAGTGCCATCAGAATGTGCGCGTCTGTATACATATACATGTCTATTTGGGATTATTCCCTTGCTCATTAGTTAACAGATAAGTGCTCTCTCTCTCTCTCCCGCAAGATTAAATTGTGTATAAAAACCATGAAAGTGGCTCATGCATTGACAATGCCATCAGAATGTGCGCGTCTGTATACATATACATGTCTATTTGGGATTATTCCCTTGCTCATTAGTTAACAGATAAGTGCTCTCTCTCTCTCTCCCGCAAGATTAAATTCGTTGTAAATTTTTGCCTCAGCTATACATCCGGTTTATAATATAGAGAAAAGTTTATGTGATGATCTGGATAAATTTTGTGAATAAGTTTGCATATTTAGGACTTGATTTTGTTCTCATAATGCATATACAGCTTTCTAAGTTAGTTTGTTTGTGAAAAATTCTACCTATACATGCTTGTGTCTTAGGTGCTCCATAACTTTAGGCTATTGCATTCCTAGAAATTCGTATGACTTGTACCACTTGTCTCTTTGCTGTTCATAACATGTGTATTGCCTCCTGTGGTTTCAGTCTGGTTACGAATAAATGTTACTTAACAATGTTGGCATCTTTTAAAAAACTACATGCATGGTAACTTAAGGGCATATGTGAAACCAAGTTCATAATTTTGAGCTAATGTTAGTACAATACAGTCATTTCTCTGATGAGTGAACGTGTGGTTTTGGGTGGATTCCAAACATGGTACGTTCAAGGTGCAAGCTTCCAGGTGTACCAAACCCTCCTCTAAGGTGGCTTTCTTTGCATGGACGACCGCTTTAGGGGGAATTTAGGATTGATTATCTATGGAAGAGGAAGCATATCACGATGAACTGGTATTGCATGCAGAAGTGGAATGAAGAGAACCAATCATTTTCTCCTACCTATGTGATTGCTAGAGATGTGTGGACCATGTTCTCTGCTCGAGTCTTGTGTGGGGATGTATAATGGGATTTTCGGCTTTGGATGCTTGAAGGTCAATCCCATATGTGGGTGTTTGTGGCGTGAGAGGAATATGAGGTTTTTCTATGGGGAGGAAACTCGTATTTCAACTGAAGTATTTTTTCTTTTGGGTGAAAGGGAGGAGTTGTAAATTCTTAGTGAAGTAATTGATTTTTGTGACAACTTGATTTTATAGGTTTTATGTCTAATGGGGCCTCTGAATGGATTTTGTATATCTTTGGGTGCGCTATCCTTTTGAGCATCTGTAATGACATCTCTAATGAGTATCGCACCCACTGCCACTGCGAAGCCTTTTCCCTTGTTTGGGATCAGCTACATGAACCTCTGTTTCCATTTCGCTCTATGCCGTAAACTCAGCCAGTCCACCTGGTATCATATGTTTCTTTACTAACTTTACCCATGATAACTTTGGTCTTCCTCTTCCCATGTTATTACTCTCAATGGACTATGTCATTATTGCTAACCTAATTGACTTCTTTCCACCTATCCAAACCATAGAAAAAAAGGCCCTGTTGATTAACTACTGACTTAAGTAATTCTCAGTAGGTTGTGTTATCAACTGCCGAACAACTACTTCTATTGTTCATGGGCCTAATTTATGCCGTTCTGATGTTGTTCAGACTCCTAGGTTTATATTTGTAAAAGCCGTACTGTTTGGTTTATGGGGTCACTTTGGTCTCGGTGATCTGCAATGAAGCATGGACTCAGATGCAAGATTTGGATATGACATGATACTGATATGGTAATAACAATAAATTCTTTAGAAGTAAGACATGAACATGTCAAGGAAACAACTATATTTTCTGTCTTGTAGATATTTATAAAAATTTAATGCATGTTTTCATTTCCATGTTTACATTAAATAGTAATTATATATATAACCTTTTTATAGGAAATTATGAGATTTTAGACTAATATAGTTGTGACATATATACATATGTATATATATATTTATATAGGTATCTCAATACTTCTGTTTTAAGAAATATTATGCTTTTCTTAACAATTGTACTAGGATCTTATACTTTAAGAAAACTATATTTTAATTTTTAGGAGTTTTTAAATGTGTCTCCATGTAAATGATAAGTATTCAATACGTGGCTAAAGCATATGATAAGTATAGGTTATGTGTTAGAGATAAAAGACTATTTCCAAATTTTGGAGACATATTGGAAGTACCAGACAAAATCCACAACTTTGCGAGGAGGGTCGTGTTATTCGACATGGGAACGATTAGGGTACGTTCATTTCATAGAAGTATCTTATTTCTTGTTTTCTTAATGTGGATTCAGTTTATTTTTATTGTTTGCTTTCTTTTCTCTTTGTGTTTTTGTGATTGAATTGAGCTTTCCATTTACATGTTATCTGGTGTTCTCCTCTGTAGACCGAGCTAGTCTCAATTCTCCTTGTAATGTGCCTGATGTAAGTTAATCTCAATCTCCTGCATAATAGTTGACTTTGTGTAGAATTTCCATCTGGTATATGTTGCAGTTCGGTTATTCACTGTAACTTCACGTTTTATAACTTACATAATTGTATTTAAACAAAAACGTCTTCTTGAATAACGATGCCCTATTTTATGTATTTCTCAGCTTCTTGCAGAGGCCACGAAGAAAATCATTGGTTCAGCAAAGAGTAAGAATTTCGTTGTTGGCCCTGATGAGGAGGAGGCTGATGCAGTTGGTGATTCCAATCCAACTAGAGCCAATGATGCTGAAGTCCCTGAGTGGGCTCAGGTGCTTGAACCTGTAAGGAAGCTACCCACAAATGTGGGGGCAAGAATTAGGAGGTGTATCTACAGTGCTTTGGAAAAAGATCCTCCAGAATGGGCGAAAAAGATACTGGAGCATTCAATTAGCAGGGAAGTTTACAAAGGGAATGCATCTGGTCCTACAAAGGTACATTCTCGTATTTTCTTAACCATTTGTCAAAATATTTTCTAATAAATTAACGTGGTCCATTGTGAAATAAGCAGAGACATCTTCTTTTTACCAGGGAAAGTATAAATCCCGTAGTTGACTGATGAATCCAAATTTAGCAGCGTTTCATGATGCTCCCTTGCTATATGCATATAGACTCCGTCCCCTTCCTTCCGCCTCCTATCTCTGTGTAGTCACATGAGTATTAATTGTGTTGGGGTTGTCGATTAGCTCATTTATGCAACTATCTAGAAGTTTTAGTATTGGGCTGGCTGAATCTTGAGTAGTTACACATTTTGTTCTATTACAAAACAAACCAGTCATTTCTCATGTTTTGATGATACATGAACAAAGAATTTGAGTTGAATCCCATTTTTATGGCAATGCTATTAATTTATTACTCGTAGTATGTATTATCAACACTTCACATGTTTGTGGCTGATAATCCGTCTCTGGTGTCAAATTTCTGTTCGAAAATTTTGGTGTAGTATATAGAGCTTTCTCAGCTAGCATATCGTTGTCTGATATTTTAATATATATGAAATTCTTCGTACTGCAATAGTTGTAGTGTTGTTGCTCATGAAAGTTAATCTACTCTGGCAATGAGAGAAAATATTTTCCTTTGTTTTCGGAGAGGAGAGAGCCAGTATAAATGTGAACACGGTATTTAGAAATGGTTGTGTTTATTGTTTCTTGGATTTGTTTGTCAACCAACCGCCAAAGAATAGTTGATTGCTTCTTGTGATATTTATTCTCAACTTCCTCAAATAATTGAGGCCAGCAAGTGACTTCAAGTTGTAACAAGTTTGCATGCAAGTGTTTGCTATTCAAGCCTCAGTTTTTAGGAGTATTCAGAAGCCTGAGTTTTTTCATCTATACTTTTGAATATAAATATGTGGATTTTGACGAAATTTTGTGGGATAATAGATGTGCGTATATGTGACACAGACACACACACATTAGCTCTCTCTAGTGAATTTTTCATATATCCCCAAAGGATGCCCTTTATTTAATAGAAGTGTTATTTTGATTTTGGACTTTGGACTTATATCTTGTTACCATTGATGGGGTACAGAGAGCCGTTGTCTCATTGCTGGCACAAGTGAGCCATGAAATTCCGCTGCCCAAACCTGTTAAGAGAGAAAAACGGAAATGTATCAACACAATTGATTTGGTTATGAAGCAATGCCGTGTTGTGCTACGGCGTGTTGCTGCTGCTGATGAAGAAAGAGTCTTCTGCAATCTTTTGGGAAGATCATTTCTGAATCCCAGTGACAATGACGATGATGGACTTCTCGGGTTTCCTGCGATGGTATCTTGTCCTTTAGACTTCAGGACCATTGATATGAGATTGGCTGCTGGGTCCTATTGTGGATCACATGAAGCTTTTCTTGAGGATGTTCGGGAGGTATGTTTTCTTCTATTTCTTCTCTTTTGACTGGATAGTCTTTGCTCACATTTCCTTAATTTTTTCAAGATATATTGCTAGTTGATTGTCTGGTAAGCCTTTATTTATGTGGACATGTCAGCAACGTAAACATGTCAGCAACATTTAATCTGTTTCTTCACTCCGATTTTCATTACCAATGATGCCTCTCTCCCTCTCTTTGGTGGTCGACGCTGAGGCCGGCCGAGTCTTACACTTGCGCCGGTCACCAGAGTCTTTCACTCCGGTGAAATCCTCTGATCACCTCTGCTTTTTCCTTTCTGATTTTTTCTTTTTCTGATTTTCTCTTCTTCTCTCTTTTTATGAGGTCCTTCTTGGAGGCTGCTAGCCTCCCTTTCTTTTATGAGGGGGGTGTTGTTCAGGATGGTTGACCTCCCAGAGGTCCCTCCTTGTATGAGGATGTTGCATTGGTGGATCGTAGGAAAGCTTTTCTGCGAACATGCTTGGTGGGACGTTTTGATGTGCAGGTGGAGGATGTGAGTGAGGTGGAGATGTGGGCTAAGTGGGCGTGGAAGTTATTGGCTGGTTTTTCGGTGGCATCACTTTGCGATGGCTCCCTCCTCTTCAGATTTCCTTCCAGAGCTGTGGCCATGGATGTTTTGGCTAAAGGGCGACGGTTGTGGGATTCGAAGCCCTGGTGCAACATTGAGTTTCGCAGGGTTTTTCTCAGAGGAGTGCCTTTGCACTTGTGGGTGACCTATGTGGGGGGTTTATAGTGTGGAGAAGACTGATTTGCGTAGGCCTGATGTGGTGGGCATTTTGGTCAAGGCGGGCAAAGCCAATCCTCCGGCGATCTTCATTCACGATGATGCTTTGTGTTTTCGTATCGCTATCATGGATGATTGCTCTTCTGTTGTGGTGCCGGCGACCCATAGTATGGAAGGTGGGTTTGGTGCGCTCACCTTTCGTAAGGATGAGTGGATATTGCTTCACTCCGGCGGTCGGAATGGTGGGTTGGAGCTCCGGCGATGGGTGGCGGCCGGGCGCGTTGGTCTTCGTCCTTCTCCTCCGGTAAAGATGGACAAATCTAGGGTTGCAGAGGTGAATTGTACAGAAGGGAGGTGATTGGGGGAGAAAACGCTCCTCTCTGTGGTTGTTGGGGCCAGGAAGGGACACGTGGCAATCATGCAGGGTGGAAGGGAGTGGATGGACGACAGCTGTCCAAGGGAGGGCGATCTTCAGTGGGGAGGAGTGTACGCAGTGGGGGTAGGTGGTATGGAGGCCCACCTTGGACACGTGGCGCAAGATTTTCAAACTTTCAAAATATCCATCATGTGAATTCTCGATTTCCTCCTTGGGCCCGATTTAATGGGCCCGTTAATTTCAGGAATTGGGCTCGGACTGGTGGGTCTGGTAGTGTGTACTCTCCCCATAAAGCCTTAAGCCCAAAAGGTGGTTTTGTGAAGAAGGTCTTGGGCCAACCCTTATCTAATGTTATGGGCCAGCCTTATACGGATCCGGGTAGGGCTGTTGGACCTGCGGGTCGGGCTACAAGGTCGGGTGCCCCAGTTGTTGGAGCTGGTTTTAATGACGCAATGGGTCTTGCTGCGCAGTTTTTGCCGCCGATTAATGAGGTGGGGAGAGGCGCTACTGGGGACGATGGTTTCCAAGTGGTGGCACGACGACGTTCGTCGATCTCCAAGCAACGATTGGCTAGGGTGAAGCCGAATCTGAATGGGGAGGTGTGAAAGGATTTTGTTGGGGTTCGTAGGCCAAGGGTCCCTCGTCGGCGACAACGTGACGACAAGGGGAAGAGCAAAGTGGAGGTGCCATTGCTCTATCAAGTGACGAATGCTCCTACTATTGCTCAAAGGGTGGAGGGGCCTTCTCTTGACAGTGTTGGTGAAGGGGTTAAGGTGGTGAAAGAGGTATGCTTGAACTCTTCATTCATTGGGTCTGATTCGGTGTGTGGGACCAGCTCTTTGGCAGGATTGGGTTAATGGGTCACAACTTTCTTCTCCTTGTGGAAAAGAGTTAGGCTCACCATTTAATGGCAGTGACGCGGGGGGGGGGGGGGGGGGGTAGGAAATGCTCAATGTGGAGGTTTTGGAAAGTGTTCGTCCTATAGCAGTGGACCAAGGGTGATGTGTTGGATGTGGCTGTGATGATGGGGGTGGTGTATGGAAGTTGCAAGGAGGAAGGGGAAGCTTTGTTTTTGACTTTAGTGGATGAGAAGGAAGAAAATGATGTGTAAAAGGAAGTCTATGGTGGTTCATCGCCCGTCTTCTTCATGGAAGGGCGAAAGGGAGTTGCGGAATTCGGTGAGCACCGTGAACTATGAAGGGTCTAGTTGTGGGGAGCACGGTAGGGATGGTGGAAGGGGTTGTGGGCAAAGGAAGGAAGGGGGACCTTGTTTGTTTCCAAATGAAGTTACGAATTATTTCTTGGAATGTTCGGGGTCTCAATTGCCCGGGCAAGAGGAAGTTAGTTAGGTTGGCGCTTGGGAAGTGGAATGCTCATATTGTGTGTTTACAGGAAACAAAGATGGATTGTATGGATAGGAGAATGGTAAGGAGTTTGTGGAGTAATTGTTTTGTGGATTGGGCTTGTTTGGAGTCTTGTGGTGCGTTAGGGGGTGTGATTGTGATGTGGGATAGACGGTGGGTTTCTTTGAGGGGCACCCGCAAGGGTCAGTTTTCGATCTTTTGTTCATTTTCGATGGTGGATGATGGTTGGGATTCGGTTGTGGACCGTGTAGAGAGGCGACTGACAGGTTGGAAGCGGCAATATCTTTCCAAGGGTGGGAGACTTACCTTGGTTTAGAGCACGTTATCCAATCTACCCACGTATGCGTTGTCACTTCATCGGATTCCTCGCAGTGTGGCTCAGCGGATTGAGAGGTTACATCGGCAGTTTAATGCGTTAGTCATAGAGAGTGTTAGTCTATCTCCTTGGTGCGGTGGGAGGCGGTTTGTCGCCCTTTTCAGGATGGAGGTTTGGGTATTCGTCGTCTGTTGCCCTTTAACAAGGCTCTTTTGGGTAAGTGGTTGTGGCGGTTCGGGAATGAGAGGGACCGTTTGTGGAGGAAGGTGATTGTTTGTTGCTATGGTGAGGATAGAGGCGGCTGGTGTTCTAATGAGTCCAGGGGTCGTCGCGGCATGGGGGTGTGGAAGAACATCCGGCAGGGGTGGGATGCTTTCGTTCCTTTTACTAGTTTCAGAGTTGGGGATGGCTGTCGTGTTCGTTTTTTGACGGATTGGTGGTGTGGAGAGGGCTTTCTTGAGTCTTCGTTCCCTCAGTTGTTTAGGATCGCTCGGGATCGTCATGCTTCAGTAGTCAACTGTTATCATCTTGATACCGGAACGTTAGTGTGGGATGCCAGCTTTGTGCGGCACTTTCAGGATTGGGAGCTGGAGGAGGTCTCGGATATGTTGGAGCTAATGTATTCACTGACTATGGGTGGTGGATCGGATTCTTTGATTTGGAGGCCGACTCTTTCACGGCGTTATTTTGTCTCTTCCTATTTTGGTTGTCTCTCGCCTAGGGTAGATGAGCATTTTCCTTGGAAAGCGGTGTGACGTTTAAAAGGCTCCTCTAAAGGTTGCTTTCTTCACGTGGTCGGCGGTTTGGGGTGGGACTCTTACTTTGGATATTTTGCGACGGCGAGACTTGTTTTTGGTCAATCGGTGTTTTATGTGTAAACAGGATGGGGAGTCCATTGATCATCTCCTTTTGCACTGTCCGATTGTATATGACAATTGGTGCCTTCTTTTTGGGCTTTTTGGGGTCCAGTGGGTGATGCCGGCCTCGGTTCGGAATGTTTTGGCTTCTTGGAGAAGTGTGCAGATTTGCTCGCATGCCCGACCTTTTTTGAGGGTGGCCCCCTGTGTCTATGGTGGAATATATGGTTAGAATGCAATAGGCGTTGTTTTGGGGATTTAGAGTTCCCTGTGAGGGCGATCAAAGATTTTTTTTATTTCTTGTTTGTTTAGTTGGGTAGAAGGTCGAAATTGTAATTCTATAGACAAGAAAGTAGAGTTTTTGGGATCTCTTTGCTCATAGGGGTCTTTTGTTAAAGGGATGCATTCCCCGTTTGAATGCCTTTTGTTTAAAAATACTTACCAAAAATAAATAAATAACTTGTGTATGTTGAAGTTCTGTGATTTGTTGGATTAGCCAGAACATCCCTTACTGGGCTATGTGCTCACTCATATAATATTTCAAGTTTAGAAGTGAAAAGCTAGGAGAGAATTGAGAGCGGATTTCATAAACAATATACCTGTTGATCGTTGAAGTCTGGACTTAACCAACTAGTTCTGTAATATACGGGTAATGGCAGAACAGATTCTAGAATGGGAATGTAAGAGACGTATAAGGCTGTGGGATTTATATGAAGCACCAAATGGTACTTTTGTACTTTTTGATCAATCAGTTGATTAATAATTAGTGTTTTGGATAGTTTGAGATTGCATTTATCATAGAGACAGAGAGAGTATTAGGATGTGACAATGATCGGAACTTAGGTAAAAATAAGAGGAAAGGAAACCGATAAATTATTTTCAAAGAGTTAATTGCACCTCAACCTAGATATTAGGATTTCAGTCGTGACAGTAATGTTTCATAATATTTGAAAATTAATACAGCTCACAGTAATTGTTTGTGTGAAACATCTGCTAAATTGTCGAGAACACTAACTCACATTCTTTTTCTAGGTTTGGCGTAATATTCGCACAGCATATGGGGATCGATCTGACTTGCTTGATCTGGCTGAAACACAATCCCAAAATTTTGAAGCATTGTATGAAAAAGAGGTTTGTGAGTGCCACTGCATTTCCTTTTTTTCTGTAGTTTGTGCCAAAAAGTTAACTGTCATATTAAAACAAATTATCCACTTTTCTGACTTTCCTTGGGTACAAGCATTGAGAACACAGACTTGCTTGAAGACCCTTGAGAAAAAGGATTCTGACTCAGGAAACCATATATTGTTTAAAATTTTGTGATTCTAAAATGTCTATATTTATGGAAATCTAAAACAACATTTGCAAAATTCTTAAATAAAAAAACTCAAAATGTTTTATTTAAAGACAAATAGGAAGAACTGCAAAAAAGAACACTGGAATTATAATGGCTGGTATTGTATATATATTTTTTTATTTCACAATAAAGGGCTTGTAATGCTCTATTAAAGGTTTGTTTGGGGTATGATTGTTTCATCATTTGAATCACTTAGGCCCTGTTTGGTAACGCTGTGGTTTTTCTTTTTTGTTGTGATTTGTTTTGCTATCATTTTGTTAGAAAGTAAAACATGTTTGATAAAATTCATGTGATGTGGAATTTTGGAAGCAAAAAACTGAAAATGTGTTTGGTAACGAAAAAAATTAAGAATTAATAAACTATGAATTAACTATTAATAAAAATTAAATGAACTAATTTAAATATTTATTTATTCATTTTTGTACAAATTTATTTCATAATTAAATTTTTATTTTTAATTATTTATTCATTTTATTTTATTTATTTATTATTTATTATATTTATTTATTTTTTATGTCTTTTTATTTAAGTTTATTTAATATTTAATATTATTTATTCATTATTTGTGTGTTATTTATTTATTTATTTTATTTTTAATTATTGGTTACTAATTTTTTATTTTTTATTTATTTTACTGTATCCGCGTTTTGGAATTTTAAAAATAAAAAACTCAAAACGGAAGCTTCAATTGAAGCTTTCAAATTTGTTCACAAAATTTTAAAACTTGGCAAATTTTGAAAATTAATTTTGACTTTATTAAAATTTAGAAAAAACAAAACGTACATTACCAAACAACTTTTAAGTTTTGATTTTTTTTTTTTGAAAACTAAACAAAAAACTCAAAATAAAAACGTTACCAAATAGGGCCTTATTAACTATGTTGTGACAGGCTTTATGTCATCTCAAAATTCCAGATTCTTATGAAGTCAACAGTAGCAAAAGAAGGCTGACCAATATAGTTTAACCTTATAAAACTCGATAAATGTAACTTAAGCTGTCCTGTATTATATTAACTTAAATCTACATAATTGGATTCATATTCAACTAAAAATTGGCTACACAATGTACGAGTCATGTTTTTTGTAAAATTTCAATTCGTCTGTTTTCTTGTTACTGATTTCTGCACATATAGAGATACGTTGGGGATCGATGGGTTTAGCATAATCAAGGACCTGATCCTTGGATTTCAGGAAGTGGTCTGATTCTTGGGTCCATGACTAGCACGTGGATCTCTTTCGTCATCTATTTGATTACATCATTTATGGGTGTATTTATTGATGATTGGTTCCTTGAGTTGTTTTTGTTTCAAAGTTGATATTTCATGGTCTAGAATTGCTGGAATCATATTTTGGTGTTGTGCTGCTTCACTATGACCATCAGATACCCTTCAAATGTACACACTACACAGTTTATGTTTTTTCCTCTCTTTTGGCTTTAACCTACTTGTTTCCTGATCCAGGTTCTCACCATGGTCCAGAAACTTGTTGATAATGCTGATTTTGAGTGTTCAAATGATGAAACAAAGAAAGAGATGGTTGCTATGCTGGTGTGTGCAAATGAGAGCTCACTGCCCAAAGTTCCCTGGGATGAGGGGGTTTGTAGAGTATGTGGCATAGATAAAGATGATGATAATGTTCTGTTGTGCGATACGTGTGATTCTGAGTATCATACATATTGCTTAAACCCTCCGCTTGCAAGAATTCCCGAAGGAAACTGGTATTGTCCTGCATGTGTTGCTGGTGAATCCATTTCTCCCAGTATGCCTTGTGGTACTCAGATAGTTAGCCAGTACCGCAAAAAGCGACGTCAGGGAGAATTCACTTGTAACCTTTTGGTGGCACTGGCCCGATTAGCAAATACTATGGAGTTAAAAGAGTACTGGGAGTTCAGTGTGGAAGAGGTTTGTCTATCTACCACTTGTACTTTTCCTATGCCTTGTGTTCAATATACGTTTATCGGGTCAGATCTATGAAAACCTCTACTTTTGGGTTCAGTTTGTAATTGGTCAGTGTTTTTCGGCAATCTGAATATTTGTATTGTTCTTAATACTTGGCTGGCATCCTCATTCAGTTTGGACTGAAAAAATTATTGGGGTCATGCCTTCACACACCATTCACACCTTGTTTTTCGTTTTAATGTGCAAACTATGATTCAACCCTGTATGGGGCCTCCTCTCCTGTTTTTGTTGGAACAGACAGGATATAGGATCTCTCTCCTAAACAACTATTTTTCAGAACTTTTCCATCTTTTCTCATGATTAAGAATATATTCCCATCATTGTTAGGTTGACCGTTGTTGTGACAGTTTGACAAGCATCATACAGTTTGTTGTGTGCAAGGAAAATCTTGTGCACGTGTTGTTTTATAATCTTTTTCATCTGTCTTTTTACTACTTGTATTTGGCTAAGCGGCTAAGTCTGCTTTTGCCTTTGATGCAGAGAATTTTCCTCATGAAATTTTTGTGTGATGAGGCTCTAAACTCCGTTGTTATTCGCAACCACCTAGATCGGTGTGCCTCTGCATCCACTGATTTGCAGCAGAAACTACGTACCCTCTCTTCAGAGTGGAAAATCCTAAAAATCAAAGAAGAAATTCTAGCTGCAAATTTGGCAAAAGTAAACATGAATATGCAGAATGGAATTGGAGATGTGTACACTTCTGCGAATGATGGTAAATTGATGGGGCAGCTGCCTAGTAGCAGCAGCAGCTATATTTCATCCTTTTCGGGTAGTGTTGCACAGCCAGAGGACTGTCCACAGCAGAATGCACCAAATGATAACAGAAAAGAACAGTCTTTTTCAAAAAGTATTTCAGAGAATGCTAGTACCAGTAGTAGAAATCAAATTGATTCTCCTGCTGATACAGTTGGTCAATTACAGCAGCCTATGAAGGATCATAATGAGCTCACCCAGTCTATTCCTCAGCAGCAGAAAAAGGACTTGAGTGGAGATAATGCCGGGAGTAATTCCGGCACACAGCATGAGTTAAGACATACTAGTAGTGGTGGTAGTAGTAAGGATTCCATGCTTACTACTGGTCAAGTTCCACTGTCTGGTATCTCATCTGACTCTGTTAATCTCCATATGCCTTACATCGACATGAAGTCAGTTATGCATGGCAATCATTCTTCTGTCCAAGCTGGTTTGCATGTTTCCCAAGCGTACAACCTTGAGATGAGCTCCCTCAAAAATGAGATTTCTGATTTGCAAAAGGCATTTGTACATCTAGAGTCGGAACTTCTGAAGGTATCTGTTCGGAAGGAATGTTTAGGAAAGGACTCTGCTGGCCGACTGTACTGGGTTTTTGGCAGTGGTGGTACTTGCTCACAGTTCGTTGTTATTGAGAATCGGAAAGGGGTTGAGAATCCAAATAAAACCAATTCAACTTGGATGGATCCCTTTTGGATTTCTTATCAATCTGATGCTGAAATTGAAGCACTCATTGGCTGGCTGAGAGATGGTGATGCAACAGAGAGAGAATTGAAAGAGTCCATCTTGAATTGGCAGAAACTTAAATCCAATGAGTTCAATAATTCAAAAAACAAGGTTGAAATTGAGAAACAACGATGTGAAGTAAAGGCCGCTGATACCACAGGAGCTATGGATTGTAGTTTCCTTGCGACTAAGGCTTTCAGTGCTTTGGAAAAGAGGTTTGGTTCTTTCTTGGAAATAGAGGCCACTAACATCCCAAAGAAGCGGAGTTCAAAGACAAAAGTGGTCTTCGATGGGAAAATGTACAGGTGTGAGTGCCTAGAACCTATATGGCCTTCTAGACACCATTGCCTCTCATGCCACCGGATGTTTTCCACTAGAGAGGAACTAGAGGAGCACAATGATGAAACATGCAGTACAAATCCACCTGAAACAGACAAAAGCAAAGTAAATGAAAGTTCTTCGAAGCAGAAGCGACCCGTAGGGACTGAGACCTCACTTGAGGAGCCCTCTGATGGTGGAAGAAAAAGTGTTGGAGCATCAAAAGGCGAAAAGCATGAGCCTGGCTCTAATTCGATTCACTTTCGGAAGGAGCCAGAATGTCCATTTGATTTTGAAGAGATCCGTGCTAAGTTTGTCACTGAAGGTTCTCTGAAGGAGTTGGTAAGAGATGTAGGCCTTATCTCTTCTAACGGGAATCCATCATTTGTACCAACCATATCCCCATATCTCGATGACCCCGCCTTATCATTGGTCTCTAACAAGCAAAAAGAGGCTACTGCTAAGGGTGGATCTATGAATTGGGGAAATCAGCTTCAACAATCAATAGGACGGAGCAATACCGGAGGTTTCAGGAACTTCAACATTTCCAACAATTTAGCATGTGCTGAAAATGGGATGAATGGAAAGGCATTAAAATTTGATATACTGAAAACCAATTGCGCTAATGGAAAGGACAGATCCTCTTCCAGAAAAAATAGGAATTCTGCTACTGGGGTAGGTAATCGCTGCATAATTGGTGAATCCTCATTGAGACCATTAGTGGGCAGGACTTTTCAAATTCTAAAGCGGCTGAAGATCAACTTGCTTGATATGGATGCTGCGCTTCCTGAAGATGCTGTGAGACTATCAATGGGAGACTTGCAAAAGAGATATTCGTGGCGAGAATTCGTGAAGTCTGCAAGGTCAATCTATGAGGTTAGTCATAACTCCATTTTCTTTCCATAATTTAAAATAGTTTAGATTATTTGTGCAAGAACTCTCCTCTTGTCCTTATGTTGCATGAATTTCTATTGAAAATTTCTTTATAAAAGGCCGACTGTCATGGTACATCTAAGTAGAACTCTGTGATTCGGAGACTTAGATGATGTGTAGTAGTCCAGGGGTATCTGCTGTTTCTCTGTTCCTTTTTCAGAGTATCTTTTGCTGCTGTCTTTGTTTACAAGGAATTAGGGGTGCAAGTTGGGCCGAGCCAACCTGAACCCAAATTTGTATTAACCCAGCCCAACCCGAACCCGCCTCAAATCGGGTTGAAACAACCCGCCCATAACCGGTTAAGAATATAGCCCCCCCCCCCCCCCAACCGGTGCACAAATTTAAAAAAAGAATCATTGATTCACCAAGGTCATACCGTTAGCTCGTCGATGTGATGATCACCACCACCGTCGATGTGTATATGTGTGTGTGTATATATATATATATATGAGAGAGAGAGAGGAGAGATTACCGGTTGCGAGCAGCGAGTGGTGACTTGTGAGGGTTTCCTTTGCCAAGGTTGAGGGTCAGATAGTGGGCTGCGCAACAGTGTTAATTGTTAGAGGTTAGGGTTTACTTGTAAGTGACGTGTGTGTATTTATAAGCACAAAATTGTAATATATAAAAATTATTAGGGGTACTTATGTAATTTTGTAACATAAGCAGGGCGGGAGTCACCCCCGAAACCCGGCCTGGGTTTTTTTCCCCTCCCCCGTACCTGCCTCCATTTATTTAATTTGGTCCCCAAAACTGTTTAAATCGGGGCGAAGATTTCTGCCATCCCTATGCACAGGGATGTGATAAGAAGAAGAAAACCAAAAATGTGAATAAAAAATGTCTTTGGAAATATTTTCTTTGTTCTTTTGAAAAGGTAAAAATACTAAAAAAGGAAAATATAAATTGATTTCTCCTTACATATTACATGTGGACAAGGATCCTCTCTAGCCTTATCTCTCTCCGGTTCACTCTAGAGTAAGATCTGATGGTTAAGAAACATCAACATCATCATTAGCAAAATTTAAAGTTTAAAGTATAATCTTTTCGTGATACACTTATCAATAAAAGATGATTGAATAACATAACATATTTTTAAGCACTAATTCAACTCTGGAGAAGGTTGGAGAGAGAAAATCTAAGCATAGAATCCAAATTCATTACATATATATACATATCTAAACAAGATTTGTTTCTCTCTCATATATATATATATTTACATTTAGAAAATTAGATCTATATGTATGTATAGATATGAAGAAGATCAAGATCAATTTCCTTTTTCGTATTACATGTATGCATATATATATGAACAAGATTTCTATATACATGTGTATATATATATACTTAACTAGATTTTAAAGTATTCAAGAGGCACTACCCTCAGGATAGAGAGGAAGTAGAGGAGACAAGGCGAAAACGGTGACGGCACGGGGGCGGTGGCGGCGAATGGGGCGGCCAGAGAAACGACGAAGGAGTAATGGTGGAGAGGGGCATGGAGAAAGAGTCGCCATAGGGCATGTGAAAGGTGTTTGGAACTTTTATAATAGAGGTAGCCGAACCCTACCTGATATGGGTTCGGGCTAAACCCGAGCCCAACCCGAAATTTAAATCCCTCAGCCCGAATTTAAATTTCTCTGGGTTGGGCTGGGGTAGACCAGCCCAAGCTGCAGCCCTACAAGAGATGCCATCATCTGCTTTTAATTTTATAAAAATTTCCATACAGATTCAGAAAAAAGTAATATCTCTTTCATTTCTTGTTACATTTGTTGTCTACCATGTTACTGGTTATGTGTTATATTATTCTATTATTGGGATCCAACTTTGTCAGATCAAAGCTACTTCTTGTAAGAGTAGGACCAAAACTGCTTATTTGACGAAGAGATGTTGTTAGCTTATTAGGATAGAGTAGATATTGAGTTGAACTTTGACTTGCTTGGATATTTGCAAGTGGCAATAATATACTACTGTACTGCCATATTGCTGATCTGTTGTCCGAGTGTGTAAGTTGTCCTGGTCACTCTGGAGCAAGTATACTTTTAAGGTGAAGATCTCATGGTATAAAGCTGTCTCTATCCCTTTTTGGTGCTTTCGTTGTATAAAACTTTGTGCCAATTATTACTATTTACACTTGGCAGAACTTTCTGACAATAGTATAACTAGCTGAAAATGTGCACTCAAAGAGTCAAAGTGGATATGCATCACAACTCAAACTGCCCTTGTCTGTTGTTGGTTACCTTAAATTTCCCCCGTCAGACTACGAGTAAACATAATAGCACATGTTTCAGACCGAAAAAGTTTTGCCACTCAAAATGATTTGGCTTCTGATAAGTTTAGCGATTTGAATATTTTCTATTTTTTGAACACGTGCTTCATCTTTTTCATGCTACTTCTGAGATAAATTACCTTTCAATTGGTCGTCAGATGGTTCAAGCGATAATCGTACTCGAGCACATGATTAAAAGCGAGTACCTAAAAAATGATTGGTGGCTTTGGTCATCACATTCAGCTGCAGCCAAAATTTCTACTCTCTCCGCCCTCGCTCTCCATATATACACCTTGGACGCTGCCATTATCTATGAGAGACCTTTGCCCAGCTTGGATTCAGTGGAGATTCTGAAGCCAGATTGCCAGTCAAACAAAGAAGAGTCTCCCATTTCAGATCCAACGAACAACTTGAAGCCAGGCAGTCCGGAGGTCCAAAAGTCCCTCGACTCAGATGTAGCTGTCAATCCAAAACCGAGGAGCAGAGCTAGCAGGAGAAAGAAAGATTCAGGGAGTTAACCTAGAACACATGCTTCTATCATTGTGGTAAAACTTAATCCAAGTTTACTCCATGTTTGTGGCATGCGAATCAAAAGCAGGCTGAAGCTGTCAAATATGTTGTTCAATGTTGTATGCCGGTCAGTGGATTCGACCCTGAAGTTGGAAGACATGTGGGCATCTGCTGCCATGGCGGGTCCTTCTCTGTATATATGGAGCAAAGCTGATATACTGACATAGATACCGGATGGCGAACCAGAATCGACTTCAGCTGCAGTTGGCTTCTGCAAACGGCATCTGCTAACTGGAGAGTCTGGCGTCATCTTCTGAAGAGCGACATCCATATCTGCATACAAATGAATCATAATCTGATGTAAAGATAGAAACAATGTGAACCAGACAGGTGTAGTTCAATATATATCTCAGTTCAATCATAAATGTCTTGGTTTTTTTTTTTGCATTTCGTGCTCCAATCTAAACGTAGGATTTCATAGGAAATGTCGAGGTTAGTTTTCATGCGAACGTGTGAATCTCTGATTAATATCAAATGGCACTTAGATCCAGCTGGATCAACCGATCTATGCCATCCGACCGTACATCAAGTTTCCTCGAAATCTGGCAATGATCAGACCAGCCTGAGGTTGGGTGGATTTGTTTTATGCTGCTGCAGAACCACCCAACTTTTGGAATTTTTAGCTTATAATTCCTAAAAGTGGCTTTTATAGTAATCTAGATGCAGGTAAACAGGAGTACTAGGAACCAACCCTCTGTGCTCATTCACATGTAGCACTTGCATGGTTTAAACATTGGACTTCCTTCTTGTTCTTGTCTTGTTGGAGTGTTAGCTTTTCTCTTGGTTGGATCATCATTGGGGGGAAATACTTTATTTCGAACAAGTGACTGGTTTATTATTCAGTGGGCTAATATCTGCATTTGTCACTTTTTACGTTTCGATCCAACTTTGGGATCATTTGGGGTATGATTTTTATGTGGTTAAGCATGGGTGGTGGTTTCAGTTCAATCTTGGAGCTTGTTACTTTATTGGCAGATTTTGTGCCTCTGCTGGTGCCATTTTGTTTTTCCATGTTAACCAGGTGTCCGGGCTTTGGCCTGACTAATACACGGGCGTGTGTGCAAAACGAACTCCACACGGATTCGTTGTTTGGGCATTTTGGCTTTGGCCTAACTAATACACTGACGTGTACAAAACAAACTCCACACGGATTGGTTGTTCGGGCTTTGGCCTGACTAATAAACGGAACTGTGCAAAACGAACTTTCCACACGGATTGGTTGTTTGGGTTTTTGAAGATGTGGTTGTTTTATTCAACTGTAATGTGAGGCTGTTCCTCTGTTGCTGTCTACTGGTGTTAATAAAAGCTCTCTTCAGGGGGGAAAAAGGAGAAAATAAACTCTTGAATACTGGAACTACTAGGTACATAGCCACTTTTGAGAGTGTTTAGCATCAACTTGGCTTGATGGTTTAAGGTAAACTGCATATCAGATGCATAAGATATGTAATATGGTGACAAGTGTTGAAGCTACATTTAAGTTGGAAATTGAAATTGAGAATTGGATTTGTTCTTGCTGGTTGTGCTGCAATGTGTTGAAGTCACATTTAAGTTTTCTGACATTTAGATACAATTTACATCCATTGGTATTTTGAATTCAACCATGATACCTAATGCTTTATTTAAACTTTAATTTCCTTCATTCATTTATTAAAACGTAATCTTACCCACTTATAACACTTAAATTCATAGCTCAAATGAGCCTAAATCGGTTGGCTTTAGCCAGATTTGAATCAACGAACCCGCACGATGGTCGAATTTTACACTCAATCCTAGAAGTTGAGTTTAAAAATAGCGAAGGATACAATAACTTAAAAATTCGTCTTCCCACTAGTAGTGACGGATCTAGAAAATTATGTGAGTAGCGAAGGATACAATAACCTAAAAATTCGTCTTCCCACACTAGTAGTGACGGATCTAGAAAATTATGTGAGTAGGAGCGTAAGGATATATTTTTATGTGAGAGAGATGTAAGGGTATTTTTTTCGTAATTTTAGTGAGGGCATTTCATGATTTTAGTGGGGAGGTTAGGGTAAATTAAACAAAATTTAAACCTAAAATATATATATATAAAAAAAAATGCCCCCACTGGATTTTGTTTTTTAGATTAGTGGCTGCCCACTAGTGTGGTCTAGTAAATTTAGAACATATATTAAAAATGAATTAGAAACGGAAGATATACTAAATTCCATAAAAAATAGTTTTTATAAAAAAATTCTTTTAACCAATTTTTTTAATTCTATTGGACCAGCAAATTTCATCCTCCATAAGTAGTTGATTACATAATTACATAGTATTTAATTCAACTCTATGCATACATGAAATTCATTGAATCAACCTAGGATTAATTTTGGAAATAGAATATGACACGTGATTTATTGATTTGTTTTGAATACCAAAAATGTTTTAAATCCAAAAGATGTTACTTTAATTGTATGTTTATCATGTGTAATTAATAATCACTTAATTGTCTTTAAATTTATTCTATTTACATGTATTGGTCTCGTAGATATTAAGTGTACTTTTGTCAACTGAAATATTGTTTATTTGTTCATGCCATCCATATGAACAACCGAGATGGTTAATAATATTTGTTTTGTCTTTTGATGGACATTGTAGTCAATTCAATCAAATTTGTTCGACAAAAACTACCCAAAGTCATTGTATTTTATTCTTCAATTATTGTTAAAAATATTTTTTAAAATAAATTTCATAAACCTCCCCTAACTAATTCTGAATTTACAAAGAACCACTTAACATAGTGTTTGCCTTATGCCCCTTGAACTTTTTTTATTTTGTTGAAAATGTCCTTTATATTATAATAATGACTTTATTTAGTAAATGTGATCATAATATATATTTATATTTATATATGTTAGTGATTTATATTAAATTTGTATACATTGGTATTTAGTTCCTGAAATTGATTACTTAAATAATAATCTCAAGTAAACAATTTAAAAGAATTTCCGTTAATTTTTATTTTTTATGAATATATTGCATGAAAAAGAGATAATTTTAAATTTAAACTAATTTATATGTTTCTCATTAGTATATTTTAGTTAATAACAGTTAAAAAAATTATTTAGTTTATTTTATCCACCGTTAAATTATATCGACACTTATTATATATTTTTTACAACAATAAATTTAATATTATAAATAATGTTAAATAAAAATAATAAAAATATTTTTATAAATTCCTCTGCTTATATATATTATTAGTAATTAATAATTAAAAAATATATAAACTCATTCACGAACTTAGCAACCAAATTAATTTATTTAGAAACTATTCTGACAGGTTTTACAAAAATAAAAAAACTTTATAACACGTGTATGTGCTCCCAAACGTTTCGTTCATTTTAACCCTAACTTTACTGTTTCTTTATTCTCCAATCCACTTTCTCTCTCTTCGCTCTCATTGTGAAAAGCATTGTTGATCGTGAGTGTCTCTGTACTATTTACACACACGAATACACGCACATATACAAACAATATATATATATATGCATGTATGGAACAAGTGAGAGAGAAGAAGAGACCACTAGAACTTGATTGGGAGCAATTACTGTCCACCTGCAGTGACGACGACTCTCCGCCTCCACTGGTGTTCACCGCCGCCGCGAAGCCGCCATATGCTGCGGAGATGGACGGCGATCAATCGCAGAGCGACGAACTACATGGTTATGGGGACAAGAAATTGAATGATAAAATTGTGGACATGAGGAGGTTCATCGCGGAACTCGGTCCGAAACTGCACGACCGTGGAACGAAGATGAGGGCTAGACTCAAGCTCCTCGAAGAAGAAAGGGACCACCGTCAACGGCGGCGCTTTCGACTCCAGAATGTGCATTTTCTGTCTCAATTTCTGAATTTCAGTTTGCATCATATACATAATTGACATATATCACGCACGCACGCACACATATATATCTATAACAATTGCATTTGGGTGTGGGCAATGATATTTTGTAAACACATTTTTGACCTAACATGTCATATTTCACAAAGGTTTTGTTAGGTTGAATGGACTTTAATAATGCATGGGATGAAGGATATGTAACCACACCGGACTTTTGTTGGACACTATGTTGAGAATGGAATAGTACACTAATTTGGGTTTGATGGTTATGGGTTGTTGTTGGACTAAACCCTGGGTTTTGGTTCATGTGAACAAATCACCTCACGAGATGATATTTAAAATCCCACAAATGATACACCGTGGTGTGTAATTGTTGATCCAACTCATAATCCGTCAAATATGATTTGGTTTGAAATTCACAGCTCAAAATTACATTTTTCAGACTATAACCTTTTACCAAACAAACATTTAGTGACGATTAAGTTTTAGTATCGGTAATTCCACACTTAAAGAGTAAATGGCTTGGGAATTGAAGTACATTTTTCCTCTGGCTGGCCATTCATTTATAGTGGTCACTCTATAGTTGCGATTGTCAATGCATGTATATCTGAACCAAAAGTCTTCAGGTCAACACTTAAATTAACTCTAATTTAATTAAACCCCATCAGTTATCCCTTATTTTATTATTTGTAACAAATATGAAAATACATTACCAAAAATCTTAACTACTTTATATCAATTTTTAAAAAATTTCTTACAATCAGCCTTATCATATTTCATCCACGGAACTTTTAAACAGGATACAGGCATATATATATATATATATATATATATATATATATATATGCGTGTGGACATGTATATGCATTTGTATCTATTTATGATGAGCATTTAACATAGATACATATAGGGAGCATAAAACCCGCCCCACTGAAAAATCACCCCATTTTTTACGTTTTTTAACCACACCATTTATTAATGAAGTGCACATTTGTCAATTGAAAAGTTGTTTATTTGTTCATGCCATCCACATGAACAACCGAGATGGTTAATAATATCTGTTTTGTCTATTGATGGACATTTTAGTCTATTCAATCAAATTTGTTCCATAAAAACTACCCAAAATCATTGTATTTTATTCTTCAATTATTGTTAAAAATATTTTTTAAAATAAATTTCATAAATCTCCCCTGAGCTAATTCTCAATTTACAAAGAACCACTTAACATAGTGTTTGCCTTCTGCCCCTTGAACTTTTTTATTTTGTTGAAAATGTCCCTTATATGATAATAATGACTTTATTTAGTAATAAATTATATCGACATTTATTATATATTTTTAACAACAATAAATTTAATATTATAAATAATGTTAAATAAAAATAATAAATAATTTTTTTATAAATTCCTCTGCTTATATATATTATTAGTAATAAACAATTGACAAATATATAAATTTGTTCACGAACTTAACAACCAAATTAATTTATTTAGAAAGTATTCTGACAAAGGTTTTACAAAATAAAAAAACTTTAATAACACGTGTCTGTTTGTATATATTCCAAACGTTTCGGTTCATTTTAACCCTAACTTTACTGTTTCTTTATTCTCCAATCCACTTTCTCTCTCTTCGCCGTCATTGTAGAGAGAGAAAGCTGCAGACCTGAAAAGCATTGTTGATCGGGGGAAATTACTGTCCAGCGACGGTGAGGACGACCCTCCGCCTCTACTGGTGTTCACCGCCGCCACGAAGCCGCCGTATGTTGCGGAGATGGACGACGATCAATCGCAGAGCGACGAACTTTATGGGTATAGGGACAAGAAATTGAATGATAAAATTGTGGACACTAGGTCTTCACCGAGATTGCCCGATCGTGGAGCGAAGCTTAGGGCTAGACTCAAACTCCTCGAAGAAGAGAGGGACCGCCGCCAACGGCAACGCTTCCGACTCCAGAAGGTGCATTCTGTGTCTCAATTTATGAATTTCATTTTACATCATATAGATCATTGACACATATCACACACACACACATATATATATATATATATATATATATATATTAATTTCATCATATTTGGGTGTGGGCAATGATTTTATGGAAACACATTTTTTACCTAACATGTCATATTTCACAAAGGCTTTGTTTGATTGAATGTAAGTTAATAATGCATGTGATGAAGGCCATTGTGGCACCGGCCAAAGACCTCTAACGATTAAGTTAGTATACGGCAATTTACACTTAAGTAAATGGCTTGGGAATTGAAGTATTTTTTTTGTCGTACATTTTCCCTCTGGTTGGCCATCTTTTTATAGTGGTCACTAAGCTATGTAGTTACGATTATCTCAACCAGAAGCCTCGCCTACCATTCAAACCTTAACCATCCTTATACTATGTCAGCCAGTCAAAGGTCTTCAGGTCAACACTTTGATTAACTCTAATTTAATTATACCCCATCAGTTGCTCCTTATTTTCCTATTTGTAAGTTTGTAACAAATATGAAAATACATTGCCATAAAAATAGTTAGGGCTATTATCAGAACCTGTGGTTTCAGAAAAGATCAACTTACCCCATGCCTACAATTTCGGACATAATTGTCCCTGGGGGTTTACTGATAAAAGTTTTTTATTTACTAATCTATGCTGGAAAAAAAAAACATTAATGCCAAAATAAATTTTTTACAACTACCAATTAGGGTAAAATATAAAAAAATTAAGTCTGAAATATAAAAAAAATTTTGAACTACAACTAAATTTTTTTTTTTACATTTTTAACTTTGTTTTTTATTTTTTACTTTAACGAAAAAAAATTGATTTATGCCGAAAAAAATTTAATGCCAAAATAAATTTTTTTGGAACTACCAATTAGGGTAAAATATAAAAACAATTAAGTCCAAAACATAAAATAAAATAAAAACTGAACTATAACTTAGATTATCTTTTTGCGTTTTTAAATTTATTTTTTATATTTTACTATAAACAAAAAAAAAATTGATTTATGCTAAATTAAAAATTAATGCATCAATATTTTTAACTTAACTATCAATTAGGGTAAAATATAAAAAAAATTAGGACCGAAATATAAAAAATATTTTGAACTACAAATGAGATTTTGTTTTTCATTTTTAATTTTTTATATATATATTTTACAATAAACGAAAAAAATATGATTTATGCCAAAAAAAATCTAATTGGAAAGTTAAAAATATTGATGCATTCATTTTTTACTTTGGCATAAATCAAAAAAAAAATTTGTTTAAGTAAAATATAAAAAACAAAGTTAAAAACAAAAAAAAATCTCATTTGTAGTTTGAAATATTTTTTTATATTTCGGACTTAATTGTTTTACATTTTAACTTAATTTGTAGTTCCCGAAAAAAAATTATTTTGGCATTAATGTTTTTTTTTTGGGAATAAATAAATTTTTTTCGTTTATAGTAAAATATGAAAAACAAAGTTAAAAACAAAAAAAAATCTTATTTGTAGTTTGAAATATTTTTTATATTTTGGAATTAATTTTTTTTATATTTTACCTTAATTGGTAGTTCCAAAAAAAATTTATTTTGGCATTAATGTTTTTTTTTGGCATAAAGCAAAAAAAAAAAAATCGTTTATCAGTAAACCTCTCTATAGTTTCAGGGCAATTTTGTCCGAAATTGTATGAAAGGGGCAAGTTGATATTTTTTTAAACCACATGGGGGTTTTCTGATAATTGTCCAAATACTTAACTACTTTAAATCATTTTTTTTTTAATTCTTGCAATCAACCTTATCTTATTTCCTCCCCGAAACTTTTAAACATTATATTGGAAAATATATATATATATATATATATATCTATTTATGATATGCTCATATATATCTAATATAGATACATACGTAAATTATTAATATATATATGTCTATCACGTACACCTAACCGATATTTTCGGTTTTTTAAAAATAAAAACCGAAACCGAACCGTTAATGGAAGAAACCGAACCATTTTTTTTGGTTCGGTTTCGGTTTCTACTATCATTTTTTTTATGAGGAGAAAGGACCATTCTTAAACTATTCAGGAACTTTTAATACGTAACTTATTTTATTTTTGGTAGTGAAACCTTGCTGCTGGTATATTATTGTTTTTGCCGCGTCTTGTTTTGTGTTGATACATGTTGCTTATATATGTCTGCTATGTATTTTAGGGGAATAAAATCAAGCATTCTAATTTTGAAATGACTCTACAGCAGACATTGTTTTTTACTTCATCTATGTTGGATTACTATTTTGCTGTGAACCTTAAAGATAGCTATCTATTATGTTAGTAGATTTCAGAAAATGTACACTTCATCTATGTTATAATAGAAATATATATGTATATATATATATATATAAACTAAAAGAAAAACAAAACTGGTTTGGTTCGGTTTTAGGTGATTGAAAACCGAACTGAAAAAATCGGTTTTTGAATTTTGAAAACTGTAACCGAACCGAATCATCTTGGAATCGAACCAAACCGCCAGTTTCGGTTTGGTTCGGTTCACTTTTTCAATTTTTTCAGTTTTGTGTGTAGTCCTAATCACAACTGAAGCATAATTGAAAGATATGTCTGATCATCGAAGTCTTTCATACTTATCCCCATATAACTCCTTTATTTATATTCTCATCACTCTATATATATTTTAAAGTTCCAAACTACTGGAGGACTCCCATTACCCATGGACACTCTAATTGCCTAGGGGATAACTCGAGGTAATCATGCATTACAAATTATTATTTATTCTTTTTTTATTTTTTTTAACTCACGCCTTTTTTTGCCTTTCGGAATTCCTCTTGAACTGCCTTTGCTGCCATGGACTCTCTTTGCTCCCTTGGAAACTAAGGCAAATAGAGAGATTGGACTTTTGCTGCCATGGACTCTTTTTGCTCCCTTGGGAATTTCCCAAGGCAAACAAACATTTACAATTTTCTTTTTAAAATTGTTGATAATCCTCACAATTTGGATTTCCATAGGGATTCCTTTTTTCAATAACTTCTGTTTTGGAAGATTTTCTCTATCAGACCAACAGTCTCATCTTATATAACATACGTACAAATATTAATTTCACACAGAAAGTATAACAAAGTACTTCCAAACTATTCTTTGTTTTCTTTCACTAATCTCACCAGGTTTGTGAGTTCTCACAATCAAGAAAGCTTGAGCTCTGACAAATCTGGATCTTAATATGTAGGAAAGTCAAATCTGAAAGTAGGTTTCCTTTGTCAAAGAAGCCTAACCAACCCGGGCAATCCACCATCTCCCAAGGCGACTTGATGCATATTCGCACAAAGTATTCATTCATTGTCGTTGTTCGTCTCCGTGTCCCCTCCCATAATGGAAAATTTTCTTCTTCTTGCCCAAGAGAGGTTTGCTTTTTCGAATCTGCATTTTCTTGTGACTTGCATTTTCCTCTTCATCCCTTTGTCAGGGATTTGCTTCTTTATTTTAACATTGCCCCATGTCAGCTTACTCTTAATGCTTGGAGAGTCATCATTGAATTTTTAATCCTTTGGGGAGCTTGTGGTAACATAAGCATAATTGTCGACCAATTTATGTCCTGCTACAGCCCCCGGTTAGATGGGATTTCTGATACTTTGCTCGTAGAGAAAAATATAAGGATCTTATCACCGGTAAACCTGATATTAATAAGCATTGGAAAAGAGGTTCTTTTTTGTTTTAGGTGAGGACTTGGAGTTTTCTTCCTACTGTAATTCTTCCCCAAGCTCTTCAATCCTCGAGGCTAAGACGGACTCAGATTCTTTTGACGAGTTTTTTTTTTTTTAACCTCAGTAAACTATCCCAAATTTTCATTTATTTATATATTTACTCATGCTGCTTATTTCTGTTGGGAGTCCGAGGACTCCCTTTACCTCCTTGGGAATTTCCCAAGCAAATACACCCTGGCATTTTTTTTTATATATAGGTATATGTTTAGTAATTATTTACTTTAAATTTGGGTCTTGTTTGTAGATTTAAAGAAGACACCTACTCTTTCTGAGCCAGAATTGTTGTGTTATAAAAATGCATTTCTCTATCCACAGTCAAAAAGAAAATTCGACATACTTTTAACATACGAGAATGTGAATTTGTATGGATTAATGTTAAAGCTCCGACCTAGTCCTACTCCATCCGATAAATGTACATATGTATTATTTTATTATATTTATTTTACAAGTAAATAATATATATATTTATTTTATATAAATTTGTTATTATTATTAATTTTTTTACCATTATTCCTATTTTTTATAGGCATAAATAAGGAAAACAAAAACCTCATTTTTGGAGGTTTGAACAAGTCCATTGACAAAGAGATTCTTGCTCAAGTAAAGAGCACCAATCTACCATCAGGGAGTGTGGGTAAAACAATTGACAAAGAGATCCATTCTCAAGTTTGGAATAACATCTACTTTTTAGAGTCTGCCTCTAAAAAGCAAAAAGTGGGGGAAGTTAATCTGAGTAATATTTCCACACTATGTTCTTTTGTCCTGCTTGCTTCTGTAGGCTTGGGCTTTAGTTGTTTCGCTGAATCACCTAAAGGTTTTGGTGGGGCCGGTACTTCTCCTATTCAGATTCCTTACCAAACTTTCGAAAAAAGGACTTTGCAGAGATTTAAGGGTACTTATGATAGCATATATCAAGATCTTTCGAAAGATAAGCTTGCAGTACTAAAATCTATATCTGCTAAGGAACTTTCAAATAAATACTTTCATCTAATGGGCATGGTAAGGACAAATATAATATTATTTATTTATGTATGTATTTTATTTCTTCTTACATTTAAATTTTTTCAAGGTGCTCCACTTATAATAGACTTGGTTTCTAAAGCTGCTTCCGGAAAAGCCCATGTGCAGGAAATTCAGAGGCTTAATTCAGAAATCACCTATCTTAAAGAGAGATATGAGAAGGACTTTGTTGCAGTAAATGAGAATCTTACTAAGAGGGATGAAGAACTCAAGAAAGCAAAAGATCATCTTGCAACAGTTCAAGCGGCATTCTTGGAGGAGAAAAAAGCACTTACAGCGAATAGATCTGATTATCTTGCCAATGCACAGTTAGTTGCTATTGAAGATTTTAAGAAGTCAACTGAACTCCAAATTCTCAAAGTACAGGCATATTGTGAGGGATTCGATGCATGCAAAGCTCGTGCAATTTCTGACCACCCACACTTGGACTTTTCAAAGTATGAAGTAGAGGTCGTTGAGGATGGAGATGCGCCAGATAGTTTATTTGTAGTTTCCATAACAAATAGTTATTTTCCTTAGTAGTTGTTTATTTATTTCATTTATTATGTAGGCTTCACTCAGTTCGCCCTTTTACTTAAGGACTAATTATTATTATTATTGTTTTTTTTACGATCTTCACTCAGCTCGCCCTTTTATTTAAGGAGTAATATTTATTTAATTTTTATAATATAATTTGTCGTTTGAAACCCAGTTGAGCATGATACATAGAAACAAGTTGGAGAAATAATATCTCTTTTATTCAAAGAAACTAGTCGCTTTACGAAATGACTGTAGAATTAAACATATGACTTGACTTTATTCATTAGAATTCTCAATTTAAAATAAAGATTATCAGTCAACATAAATAACTACCATGGTTTGCCGTAATGGTATGGGTTACTGTAACGGTAACGGTATCGGTATCGGTGTAACGGATTCGGGTCAGTATCGGAGTTACGTAACGAGACTTGGTTATCGCAATCGTGAATTTTTTAAAATCTTGCACATCTTACCCAAAATGTTCTAATTGGATATTTTTGGCAACATGAATGAATAAAGATAATTTTTTGGTAGATTTAAGTTAATTTTATTTATTTTTTTAAAAAATTTTAATATTAAAAAATAAATTATTAATAAATCTAATGGTGTCGTCATTATTTCAATGTTTATGATATACTTGTTATGATATTATTAAATTAAATTTAAATTTAAATAAATAAAAAATTGAAATCACAAAAAATATAATTTATTTCCAACAATGTAAAATAATTTTTAAAAAGATACATGGTTCACCACCAAAATGAATTTCATGGTGGATCTTGTTGTTCTAGTTGGGGTTCATGAAAAGATTGCCAATTTTGAGTTGTATCTTCAGTGGACATTTGATTCATCATTAGTAGGTCATCTTCTCTTTGTAACTGATAAGGATGATTCTGACCCTGAGCATATTCCGATGAATTACTAGACTGATTTGTACTGATGTTATGCATTTGTCCATAATATCCATAAGAAATTTGAGGTTGAGGAGGCACAATGGGGTATTCCTCTGCATGAAAAAAATTCATATGGTTGTGGTGGATAATAGCTTTGACTTGTACCATACGAAAATCCATATTGTGACCTTGGTGACTGCCCCAATGAAAATTCACCAAAGTTACGCATCATTGAAGAAGAACCATCACTTTGATGATGATTTGTGTCTTTGGTTCCTCCTACTTGATTCATTACCTTAACTCTTTTATCCAAGTCGGGTTCAAATAAAAAAAATATATTTTTCTTTACTTTTATGATAATTTAATAATGGAGTAACATTTATCATATCATATACATAACTAGGGCTGGCAAATTTGGACACGACACGACACGGTTTAAGGCCTAAAATCGGTCGACCCGAACACGACACGTTTGACACGATTACTGTTTATATTTATCTTTATTTTTATATTTTTCTCTTCTCTAATTGGTCATGGATTGAAATATATCAATAAAATAGTACTGGATCGTGTCAAAATCAATTTAATTTTGTTAATAATAGGTTAAATAGTTTATTTCGTGTTGAATTATGTCAAATTTAATTTAAAATATTATAATAAATAGGCTAAATGAATTACATAATTTACATGGGTCAACACGTGGGTCGACACAGACACGACACGTATAGTAACGACACGATCTCGACCCGACACGAACACGACCGGTTACCCGAAATTGCCAGCTATATACATAACAAAAAGCTTTTTAACCCAAATTTTTGAAAAACTTCAATTGTGTTACCTGTTACGGTATTTTTGAAACCAGTAAGAATCGGGGTTATGGCCACCATAACGGCCCGTAACGGGTGTGGGAATCGGATAACGCCGTTGTAACGGCCTGTAACGGTATCGGCCATACAAAAACCCGTTACGTAACGGCCACGGCCGTTACGGCGAACCATGATAACTACTAGTAATATTTTCGTAGATTTTTAGCATTCCATGGATGTTCAAGTTGTCTTCCTCCCAGTGTCTCCAACCAACATGCCCATGGCCTGTTTGTCTGTATGACTCGATATGGTCCTATCCATTTTGCCCCAGCTTGCCGATACCTTTTTCTTTAGGCGTTGTAGTATCTTGCCATTGTTTTTTGATACGCCGCACTCCTTATCTGAGCTTGTTCCCTTTTCGCTTCAATTAAGTATAGGCTTACTTGTTGTTCAAGAGTATTCTAGCTTGAGTAATAATATTCAGTTCTAAAGCTAGCAATCTTGGATTCTACTAGTAAGACAACCTCACTTACAAAGGCAGTAGGAGTCTTCATTGTAGTGCGGTAAGCCCATAAAACTCTCGGTAACTGTTCTGGCCATAAATCTTTCGCCTTATCTAGGCGAGTCTTGAGCATGGTCAATATTGTCCTGTTAATCACTTCTGCTTGTCCATTGGCCAAACGAAGAATGATGGAGTTTTATGCCAAGTTTGGCACAAAAATTTGTAAACACACTACCTTCAAACTACTTGGCATTGTCAGCGACGATTACTCTAGGAACTCCAAATCTGCATACAATTGACTTCTAGACGAAGCTTTTGACGTTCTCTTCCTTTATTTTGGCTAATGGTTCTGCCTCTGCCCACTTTGTAAAGTAGTCCACTGCTACTATAGCAAACTTGGTATGTCATTTGCCCTTTTTGAAAAGGCCCAATGAAATCTATTCCCCATTGGGCAAATGGCTAAGGTCCCGACATAGGGGTAAGCTTTTCAGGTGGTTGTGGATGTTGGAAAACCTTTGATATTTGTCACATTTCCTCACAAACTCAAGTGCATCCCTCTGCATAATAGGCCAAAAATACCCTTGTCGCACTACTTTATAGGCCAACGCCCTTTCACCGGCATGATTTCCACAAAGGCCTTCATGTATGTCTTTGAGGATGTAGTTTGCCTCTTCCATATAAATACACCACAAGTATGGAAGGGAATATGCTTTTTTGTAAAGTACTCCATTAATAAGGGTGTAACTGGCTACCCTCATTTGGACTCTTCGTGCCTCTATGTGGTCTATCAGTAGTTTCCCATCTTATATGTATCTGATAATGGGTTACGCCCATTCCATCCCTTGAGCGACCTGTTGAACTTCATGATGTTAATCTCTTACAGTGATTGGGTCGCTCAAGTGTTCAATGAATATGATTTTTTCTTCTTATGCTATAGCCAATCTGGCAAGGGCATCTGCTTGCTGGTTAGTTTGTCGAGGGATATTTTGGATAGAGAAATCTTGAAACTGGTATTTCATCTCATCTATCTTCTGGAGGTAAATTTTTATCTTTTAATCTTTAGTTGCATATTCTCCTTGAACCTGCCCGGTAATAAGTTAAAAATCAATATGAGCCTTCAGTCGTTTAGCCCCAAGTGTTTTCGCCAACCTTAGCCCAGCTAGTAAGGCTTCATACTCTGCTTCATTGTTCATGGCTTTGAAGTCAGACCTAAGAGCATACTTGATAACTTCTCCCTCGGGAGAAACAATCACCAACTCCGCTCTACTAGCTTATGTGTTGGATGACCCATCTACATACAATGTCCAAACAGGATCTGTCTCTGTCTGTTTAGCAGAGTTGCACGTCACGATATCTTCAGGAGAGGGAGTAAATTCTGCAAGAACATCTGCGATCATTTGGGCTTTGATGGTAGTTCGTGGTCTGTACTGAATATCAAATTCTCCAAGTTCCATTGACCATTTCATGAGTCGCCCTGAAATATCTAATTTGTGAAGGACTTGTCTAAGCGGTTGGTCCCCTCTCAGTTCACCCACACCATGCTTTGTTGGAAAACACATAAAAAGATGATAGGTTGAGGTCACCGCCTTAATTGCATTTAAAGTTGTCCTTCCTAAGATCATATTGTATGCAAATGAACCATCAACGACCAAGAACTCCACCATTATTGTAATCCTTCTTAGGCTGGTTTCAACCGTCACTGGAAGGGTAACTTCCTCTAGTGGGTACACCTTGCCTCCTGAGAATCCCACCAGTGGCAATCTGGTAGGTTTCAGCCTTTCACGGGAGATCCCCATTCTCTTGAAGGTATCAATGAAGATGATATATGCGGAATTGATGTTATCTATCACGATACATCTTATATTGTAGCTGGCAATCACCATAGTGATAACCGAGGGATCATCATGAGGCTGTTGAATTCCCCTAACATCTTTATTTGAAAATGTGATGACGGGTTCTTTAATGCGTGGTATTTTTGAGGATGGAGCTAGTACCCCTACCTCAAAAAATTCATAAGATCCTCGTAACCTCTTTGCATGTGCCTTACGAGCTGAACTAGACTCACCACCACCTGCATAACTGCCGGTGATAACTCTAATTTCCCCCACAAGTAGTTGCTCAGTAGGACGGTTGTCTTAAACTCCTCTTGAAGGGTTGGTGACATCCCTATTATTCTTTATGGTAAATCTCTTCAAGTAACCTCTTCGAATCAAACTCTCAATATGGTTCTTGAGGTCAATGCAATCCTTTGTAGTATGCCCATGGTCGCAATAAAATTTGCAATTCTTGTCACGAGGCCTTCTTGATGGGTCTGATTTCATCTTTGGTGGCCATTTCAGGGACGGGTCATATTGAATTTGCAAAAAGACTTGATCTATAGGCATGTTCAAGGGGGTGTAGTTGGCATACCTATCAGCGTTTCTGTAGTGAGGCGTTCTCTCATTCGAAAAAATAGAGGTTTTTTGTATTTGTCATCCTTCTTATCTTTGATGCCCTAAGTTGGTATTTCCTTGTTATCGGCCTTTTTGTCTTCGATCTCTTTTCCTTTTCAAGCATTCATGGAATCTTTAGCATTCATGTGCTTTTGGGCTCAGACGAACAATTGCGCCATAATGGAAGGAGGTTCCTTAGCCAATAAGAATAAGAACTTAGAAGTCTGCAAGCCTCCCATAAAGGTTGTCAATGCCACCTTATCATTCGCTTCTTCCACTTGTAAAATCTCAGTACGGAATCGACTAATGTAATCTCTAAGAGAGTCTCCCTTTGTTGTTTCACTGTAAGCATGTAAGTGGTTGGTCTCCTTTGCCTATGTCCAGCTATGAAATGACTCACAAATTGTTTGCTCAACTCCTCAAAGGCCACAATGGATCCTGGTTTGAGCTTGTTAAACCATACTCGTACTGAACCTTTGAGCGTTTTAGGAAATGCGCGACACATAATGGCATATCGTACAACATGTAGGTGCATAAGGGTCTGAAAGGTCTCAAAATGGTCCAGAGGATTTCCAGTTCCATCGAAACTTCCAATAGTTAGCATCTTGAACTTATCTTGAAGTGGGCATTTCATGACAGCAGGGTCGAATGGCAGGTTAGTCCTGTGGACCAAATCTTCTATAGTAGCATAACCCTTTCCTCTCATTGCATGAATCACATAATCCATCCTTGCTCTGAGATCCTAGATTTGTTGGTCAACGTGAGTGACTTCCTCCATCTTCTCATCAACACAAACCGTCATGTTTTCTTAAAGCCGGGAATTTTGTGGAGGTTGAGGGGGCATATCTTTGCTTTGATCTTCAATCTGACTCTACTCTGCCTCTAGATCAATCATTGAGAGATCACCATCTTTCATTTCTATATTTTCGACCCAATCATCTAGGTTAGGGGGATTCTGGCGTCTGTCACATTTTGTTGGATCAACTGGTCCATCCCTTGATGTAAGGCTTGGACCTGTCGTTATAACGCTGCAACACACTCATGATTGTTTGGGTTACCCGGGTGTTCCCTAGACACTTCCCTTTTACCAGAATTTTGTGTTGATGGTTCCTCGTTGGCTGCCAACCCAGATAGCAATACCACCATGATTCCTTAGGCAACCAGACGACGCCAACTGATGAAGGATGTATCTGCACGATCTAGAATAACGGCGTACCTTGCAAAATAAAGTAAAGTTACTTGGTAGCACCAGTGTGGTGTTGGCCAAAGACCCTCCAACGGTGAAGTTAGTATCTGGCAATTCCACACTTAACGTAAATGGCTTGGGAATTGAAATATATGTTTTGTCGTACCTTTTCCCTTTGGCTAACCCTCTATTTATAGTGGTCACTGAGCTCTGTAGTTACGATTGCCAATGTGTGTATATCTCAACTAGAAGCCCCTGAAATATCTTACATACAATTTAAACCTTAACCACCCTTATACCTGGTCAGCCAGTCAAAGTTTTTCAAGCCAACACTCCAAGATTAACTCTAATTAATTATACCCCCATCAACATGAAACAATGAAATACCTTTTTTAATGGTGCGTTTAATTAGTATGAAACTTGCATAATAGAAAGTTTATAGTTGTAATTTCTGAAACTACCTTAAGAAAAATAAAGAAAAGAAATGAAGTGTTTTGCGGAAATTTTAATGAGGAATATAGGTAGTTATGGTAAGTAATTTTCCCTCATTTTTTTGTATATAAAAATAAAGTAGCTTCTAAAGTGTTCGGAGCAATTCCACTAACTTTCTTATTTTGTGTTTAACTAGCCAAATGGAGTATAACGAGGACAAACTAGCACCAGGTAGTGAGTTGAATAAGGAGCAACCCTTGTAATTTGGCCTTTGTTCACATATGAATTCAGATATATCTCAGTAAGAATGAAGTGTTTTCTAGTTACCCATTTAGGAGGAAGGGGTTTCGATCCCTACAAAGGAAGTTATTATGGAGGGTCTCATAATATCTCAATTTCCTATATATATCTTTCGTTGCAGGGTTTTAATATGTTCAGATGCATCTAGCCTTACTTCTACATTTCAAGAATAAGACCTCATCATAAATAAATAAAATTGTTATTTGTTATTTATTAGCAAGTCAAACCTATTGTTATAAAAGCCCCTATGCGATAGAGAGATGTTTTGGACTGGATGCAAATCACAAACTGAGGCACACAGTTGAGTGAAAGAGACTCACAAGCGGAAAAAATGATTACTATTAAAGCATTCATATTTTATATTAAAGGCATATGTGTTGTCAAAAACATAGCTGGGAGATTAACAGGTGTGTAAAACGAACTCCACACGGATTGGTTGTTTGGGTTTTGGTCCGGCTAATGTATGGAACTGTGCAAAACGAAATGTCCACAGGGATTGGTTGTTTGGTATTTTGAAGTTGTAATTGTTTTATTCTCCTGTAAAGTGAGGGTGTTCCTCTATTGCTTTTAGTGATATTAATAAAAGCTTTCTTTTGGGAAAAAAGGGGGAGGAAATAAACTTCTGAATAGTGGAACTACTTACTTTTAAGAGTGTTTGGCATCAACTTGGCTTGGTGGTTTGAGCTAAACTGCAAATTCAGATACATAAGAAATGTACTATGGTGACAAGTGAGAACTAATTTGTTTTCACCATTACTGAAAGCTATTTTGTGTTGGTAAGCTATGTGAATTTTTGGGAAGCGTTGACATATATTGGAAATTGAATTGGATTAGTTCTTGTTAGTTGTGCTTGCAATATGTTGAATCCACATTTAAGTTTTCTAACAATTTGATACAAATTTGCATCCCTTTGAATTTTCTAATTAAACTATGATACCTATTGCTTTATTTAAACTCAATTTCCTTCATTCATTTATTAAAATGTACTCGTAAACACTTAGGCCTTGTTTGGTTCGCGGTCCGCTCCCATGTGGTCTGGTCTCATAATGGTTTTTTTGGGACCGGACACTGTTTGGCAACACGGTTCCAAAAAAACAAGGACCACTTGGGAGCAAAATGGGTAATTTGAGACAACAAAAAATGATGGTCTCAAGTGGTCTTATATACAATTGTCTTCACACATGGGACCATAAATTTTGAAATATATATATAAAATTAAAAAATATATATAATTTGAAAATAATATAAAAAATTTGAAATATATATATGAAATTCAAAATTAATATATAAAATGAAAAAAATATATTTAAAATTTGGGAAAATAAAAAAAATCCAAAATAATAGAAAAAATCAAAAATAATGTATAAAATTCGAAAATAATATATAAAATTTGAAAAATAATATAATTTTTTTTAAAATAATGTATTAAATTCGAAAAAAATATATAAAAATCAAAATTAATATATAAAATTTTAAATATATATATAATTTAAAAAATAATATATAAGTTTCGAAAAATAATATAAAAAATTTGAAATAATGTATAAAATTTGAAAAAAATATAAAATTCAAAAATAATATATAAAATTAGATATATATATATATATTTGAGAAAATATAAAAAAATTGAAAATAATATAAAAAATCAAAAATAATATATAAAATTCAAATAATAATATAAAAATTTGAAATAATTTATAAATTTTGAAAAATATATTATTTTTGAATTTCTTATATTATTTTCAAATTTTTTTATATTTTTTCAAATTTTATATATTTTTCATACTTAATATATTTTTTGAATTTTATATATTATTTTTTTATTTTTTGTATTATTTTCTAAATATAAGACCAAACAACTTGAATAAGATCATAAGATCAGACAATTTTACCAAACAGACTTTAAGAACACCACCCAAATAAGACCAGGCCAAACCGGACCAGATAAAACCAGACTAAAGCAGACCAGACCGCCTACCAAACGGGCCCTTAAATTCATATACTCGTCTCACCCAAATGAGCCTAATTCAGTTGGGTCTAGCATTATGAATCAATGAACTCTAGCATTACAGTTACATTTCACACTCGATCCCAGAAGTTGAGTTTGAAATAACCTGTATGCGAGGTCGCACAAGGCTCCTCAGTAGGGATGATAAAATTCGTCTTTCTACTTATATGGTTCAATAAATTTAGAACATATTTTAAAAATAAATTAGAAAAGGAAGATACGTTAAAACCCAAAAAAAATAGTTCCTTTCTTATTTACTTTTTTAATCAAATGGTTTAGCTCTATTGGACCACGTCGCTGGAGGGCAAATTTTATCCTCGATTTTGAGTGTATATATATATATATATTTTGAAAAGACAATATGAATAGTTGGTTACATAATTACATGGTATTTAATTCAAATCTATGCATGCCTGAATAAATGAAATTCATTGAATCAAGGATTAATTTCAAAAATAGAAAATGACACGTGATTATTGATTTGTTTTGAATACCAAAAGTGTTTTAAATCCTAAAACCGTTACTTTAATTGTATGATAATCATGTGTAACTAATAGTCCCTTAATTGTCTTTAAATTTATTCTATTTACATGTATTAGTCTCATAGATATGAAAGATACTTTTTGTAAACTGAAATACTCCCTCCGTCTTAATTTAAGTGTACTCATTTAATATTCAATCCATTCCAAAATAAGTAAAATTAATATCACTTTATTTGATCAATTTATCATTTTACCCTTTAATTATTGAAGTTATAAAATATCTACACTATAAACATTACATCACTTAGTGGGACTAAGAATAAAATTAATTTTTCATTCACTATTACACCAATAAAAATTATCATCTCAAAAAGTTGGATTCTCAAAAGAACTTAAAATTTGGAACAGAGGGAGAGAGAGTATTATTTATTTGTTCATGCCATCCACATGAACAAGAATGATGGTTTTTAATATTTGTTTTATCTATTGATGGACATTTTAGTCAATTCAATCAAATTTGTTTGGCAAAAACTACCGAACGTCATTGTATTTTATTCTTAAATTATGGTTAATAATAATTTTTAAAATAAATTGCGTTAATCTCCCCTGACCTAATTCCGAGTCTACAAAGAACCACCTTAAAATAGTGTTTGCCTTTTGCGTGCGGATGTAGCTCTAAGGGCCCGTTTGGTAGGCGGTCCAGTCCGGTCTTATCTTGTCTGGTCTGGTCTTATCTGGTCCGGTCTGGTCTGGTCTTATATGGGTGGTGTTCTGAAAGTCTGTTTGGTAAAACTGTCTGGTCTTATGGTCTTATTCAAGCTGTTTGGTCTTATGTTTGAAAAATAATACAAAAAATAAAAAAATAATATATATAATTCAAAAAATATATTAAGTATGAAAAATATATAAAATTTGAAAAAATATAAAAAATTTGAAAATAATATAAGAAATTCAAAATTAATATATATTTCAAAATTTATAAATTATTTCGAATTTTTATATTATTTTTTGAATTTTATATATTATTTTTGATTTTTTATAGTATTTTCAATTTTTTTATATTTTCTCAAATATATATATATATCTAATTTTGTATATTATTTTTGAATTTTTTATTTTTTTTTCAAATTTTATACATTATTTCAATTTTTTTATATTGTTTTTCAAAACTTATATATTATTTTTTAAATTATATATATATATATATTTAAAATTTTATATATTAATTTTGATTTTTATATATTTGTTTTCGAATTTAATACATTATTTAAAAATATATATATTATTTTTCAAATTTTATATATTATTTTCGAATTTTATACATTATTTTTTATTTTTTCTATTATTTTGGAATTTTTTTATTTTCCCGAATTTTAAATATATTTTTTGCATTTTATATATATATTTCAAATTTTATACATTATTTCAAATTTTTTATATTATTTTTTTAATTTTATATATTATTTTCAAATTATATATATATTTTTTAAATTTTATGGTCTCATGTATTAAAATAATTGTATATAAGACCACTTGAGACCATCATTTTTTGTTGTCTCAAATTACCCCTTTTGGTCCCAAGTGATCTTTATTTTTTTGGAACCGTGTTGCCAAACAATGTCTGGTCTCAAAAAAACCATTATGAGACTGGACCACATAGAACCGGACCGCGAACCAAACATGACCTAAGTGTCTGATTCTATTGGTCATAGTTTCCTGCTGTTGCGACTGGTTATATCCCTTGAAGTCTTTTACTCTGTTTAAAACTTACCATGTGTCCCTTAAATGATGATTATGACTTTATTTAGTAAATGTGATATATATATATATATATATATACACACACACATTACACACACTAGTGAATTATATTAAATTTTTGGGTAAATAACAGTTTCACCTCCTGTTGATAGTATAAATTACACCCGCATCTCTTCTATTTTTGCTAATTACAGTTTCACCCCCTCTAGTTTAGGCATTTATTTCACTTTCACCCCTCAACTCATTCTCCGGCGAGGTCAAATCGGCTCAACCAAAATCTGAGATGCGAAATGACCAAATTACCCTTATATGTGTGTAAAGACTTGTTTGTCCATCTAAAATGATGTGAAATGCCTAAACTACCCTCATCACTTATATATATATATATGTGTGTGCATAAATATATGTATATACCCATATACATATATGTATATGTATGAATTGGGTATTGGGCAAATTCAATATATATCATAGAAACATAAATTGGGTCCAAGATCAACAAATACGTCCTATAAGAAGCATGATTTAGACAAAAAATATTAAAAAATTAACACACTCATTTCATATGTATGTAGATATATATGTGCGTATATATATATAGATATATATATAGTTATATATGTATATATATAGATTGGTGTATATCTATCTATATAGTTATATATGTATATATATGTGTGTGTATATATATAGATAGTTATATATATATAAATATATATGTGCGTATATATATAGATAGATATATATAGAGATAGAGATATATATAGATATATATGTCATTTTGTTTTGATTTTTCTGTAATTGAAAATGGACAATTAATTGAGTATGGGTAGGAATTGAGGTTTGATAATTGGTAGTTCATTTTAGGGTTAAAGTTTGATTTGAGGGGTTTAGGAGAAAGTATGGGTGAGATGAAGAAGATGATGGAAGGGTAAATAAGTAATTTAACATAAAAGAATATTTGATTATTTAAAATAAATATAAAAAAGGGGTATAAGAGTAATTGCACATATCCGGTCGCGGATATGAGATTCAAGGGGTGAAACTGTAATTAGCAAAAATAGAGGGGGTGCGGGTGTAATTTACACTATCAACCGGGGGTGAAACTATTATTTACCCTAAATTTTTATATATTTGTATTTAGTTCTTGAAATTGATTACTTGAATAATAATCTCCAGTAAACAATTTAAAAGATTTTACGTCAGTTTTTAATTTTATTTTTTGAATATATTCTATGAAAAAGAGAGAATTTAATTTAAACTTATTTATATGTTTCTCATTATTTTATTATAATATTAAGTAAAATTTACCGATCACAATAAATTTTATGCTAAATAATAAAAATTTGATGATAATTTGATTATTTTAGTAAATAACAGTTATAGAACTTTTTTATTTTTATTTTATCCATCGTTAATTATATCTATACTTATAATATAACAATAAGATAAAAATAAAAATAATATTAATATAATAATATTTGAACAATATTGGATAAACGCAAAATATAATTTTCTAATACAATTCCTCTACTTATATAAAATATTAATAATTAATAATTATTACAGAAATAAACTCGTTCACATCCTTAACAAACCAAACCAAATTAATTTATTTAGAAATATTCAGACAAAGCTTTTACGAAAATACCACAAACAGTTGGTTCATTTTAACCTATGAAGCGTGGACACTTCGTCTAGGATTGTCGTACCCGTATCGGATACCCGGACACACCAGAAATACATGTCCGACACGCCAAATGGCGTGTCCTGAATTTTTAAAAATTAGACACACAGTGTCCACGTGTCGGACACGTGGTGGGTCGGTTGATTTCATGAAAGATAGAGAACTTATGGAACCGTTAATTTGGTGAATCATTTATAGAACTTGAACACCCCTAATCCAATTTTTGGCTTTGAAAATACTTGAACATCTTTATTCCTCCTCATTTTGTGAGAGGAATTTGAACACATATTCATTTATCCACTATATAGAGATGATCAAGATATCACCATAAAGAGCTAAAGATTTGGTATTTGTATATTCTAATATTTGTCTTCAATCAATTTTTTTTTTTTACAATATAGCGAGGGAGAGACTAAGATGTCAGATGTTGAGGGAGATGTATTTGATTCTTTGAATAATAGTGGAATGAAGAATTTTGAACATATTAAACATTTCATTTAATTTATTTATTTATAAGTTCTCATTATTTAAGTAATAAATAAAATATTTATATATATAAAAAATTATGTTTTCTTTATAGACGTGTTGTGTCCTATTTTTTTTAGAATTTATCATGTTAGGGTCTGTTTGGTTGACCTGTTTTTGTTTTTGTTTGTGGGTTTTAGTTTAAAACACATGTTTGGTTGGATTTTTTATGTTTATATTTTCAAACTACATTAAATAAACACATGCCCCTTTTAGTACAAAATGAAAAAACCAATATTTTGTGTTTTTTAACTCATGGAACAACATTATTTATTTATTATTTATTATAATATTTATTTATGTATTATTATTTTTCTTTCTTTATTATTTCTTCACTTTATAATATATTTTATTATTTATATTATTAAATTATTATTTATTAATTTATAAATATATTCTATTTATTTATTTATTATTATTTCATTATTTAATTTATAAATTATTTATTAATTTTTAATTATTTAAAAATATATTTTATTAATTTATTATTATTATATTCATTTTTTATTATTATTATGAAGTATTTATTTGTTATTATATTTAATTATTATTTATTATTATATATATATATTTATTATTTATTTCATTTTGTTTATTATATTTTTAAATATATTTTATGTAATTTATTATTTATTTTATTAATTATTATTTAGTCTATTTTTTATTATTATTAGATTATATTTATTATTAATTTTAAATTTTTAATTTTTCAATTTCAACAAAAAAAAATATCCCTACTAAACATATTTATATTTTTAAATAAATAATAATAATAAAAAAATATAATTTTTTATTTATTTCAAAACAATCACAAACCACCGTACCAAAGAGAGCTTACTATTATGTCGTGTGGTTTGTCCGTGTTCGTGTCCGCCCTAACTTTTCTCTTTTCTTTATTCTCCACTCTACTTTCTCTCTCTTCACCGTCATTGTAGAGAGAGAAACTGCAGAGCTGAAAAGGATTTGATCGCGAGTGTCTCTGTACTGTTTACACACACAAATACACACACATACACGCACATATTCACATATATATGTATATATATATGCATGTATGGAACAGGTGAGAGAGAAGAAGAGACCGCTAGAACTTGATTGGGGGAAATTACTGTCCAGCGACGGTGACGACGACCCTCCGCCTCTACTGGTGTTCACCGCCGCCGCGAAGCCGCCGTCTGCTGCGGAGATGGACGACGATCAATCGCAGAGCGACGAACTCTATGGGTATGGGGACAAGAAATTGAATGATAAAATTGTGGACCAAAGGAGGCACATCGCGGAACTCGGTCCGAGATTGCCCGACCGTGGGGCGAAGCTTAGGGCTAGACTCAAACTCCTCGAAGAAGAGAGGGACCACCGCCAACGGCAACGCTTCCGACTCCAGAAGGTGCATTCTGTGTCTCAATTTATGAATTTCATTTTGCATAATATAGATCATTGACATATATCACACACATATATATCTATATTAATTTCATTCATATTTGGGTGTGGGCAATGATTTTGTGGAAACACATTTTTGACCTAACATTTCATATGTCACAAAGGCTTTGTTTGGTTGAATGGAAGTTGATAATGGTAAGTGAAGTGAATGAAAATGGAATAACTTTCTTGATGATGCAGTGTTGATTAGCATGAAACAAAGAAATGCCTTTTTTAATGGTGCATTTGATTAGTATGAAACTTGCATAAAAGAAAGTGTATTGTTATAATACCCTAAACTATCTCAAGAAAAATATAGAAAAGAAAAGGAAGTGTTTTGTAGAAAGTTATAATGAGAAATATAGGTAGTTATGGTAAGTAATTTTCCCTCAATTTTTTATTTTTATTTTTTAAATAAAGTAGCTTCTAAAGTGTTCAGAGCAATTCCACTTCCTTTCTTATTTTGATTTTATCAAACCAAATGGAGCAAAGCGGGGACAAACTAGCACCAGGTAGTGAGCTGAATCAGGAGCAACCCTTGTAATTTGGCCTTTGTTCACATTGAATTCAGATATATCTCAGTAAGAATGAAGTGTTTTTTAGTTACCCATTTATGAGGAAGGGGTTTGGATCCCTACAAAGAAACTTATTATTGTCAGTCTCATGATATCTAAATTTCCTATATATGTCTTCCGTTGCAGGGTTTTAGTAGGTTCAGAGTCATATTACTTCTACATTTCAGGAATAAGACCTCATCATATATGAATGAAATTGCTATTTGTTATTTATTAGCAAGTCAGACCTATTGTTATCAAAGCCCCTATGTGATAGAGAGATGTGTTGGACTGGCTGCGAATCACAAACTGAGGCACACAGTTAAGTGAAGAGAGACTCGAAGCGAAAAAATCGATTACTATTAAAGCATTCATAGTTGATATTAAAGGCGCATGTGTTGTCAAAGACGTAGCTGGGAGCTGGGAGCTTGGAGCTTAGCCAGATGCCTAAGCCCGCCTTTGACGACACTGTGTATACCAACTAATATCTGTGATTAAATTGAGCAGTCCTTTCCCCACTTCGTTAGATTCCTTTTTTCTTTTCCATTGTTGAATAGCTGGTCATCACTCAACATGTAGATAGTGTGAGAGCGAGCGAAACTTCACCTCTGAATTGAGTAAATGATTATGCATGTGGGTGGATGGTCGTGTGTGTGAGAGAGAGAGTAGTGATTTAGCGTACCAGTGCATATACACGCATGCAGGTATGTAAGCATTTGCTTTACAAGTGGGTCAAGGGTAGTTCATGTCTGCAATATTGATTATCTGCATCCGCCTTCATAGAATGCTGTAATCATCACCGAATTATCTACCTGTTTGTGAATTGTTATAATTCAATTCTCGTAAGAAATCAAGGTTGAGATTGGGAGTGTATTTGTCTAATAACTCCGTACTTCTCGGTTTCTTACTTTTAGACTTCTTTCCTCATTGTACATAATAAGAACACTTCCAAGTTTGGGATCCATATTGGTCAAAGGTTGCTGACTGGACGTGTAAGGATCATCCCTTGGCACTAATATTTTAGGTGCTTTATGGGAGGAGTTGATGTTAGAAGTAGTTCAGTTGTAGGCATTATTTTTTGATACTTATTTTTGCTACCAGATACTTTTTGTTGATTATTAAGTTTTATAAGGTAATCTTTCTAGAATATGATCTCACTCAATAACTGCAGTCATTGATTTTTTTTTAGAAAATTTCTAATTCTTTGCTTCTTGTTGTGTGAGGTGTTACATGACATTTAATGGGAATTCTCACAGCGTGACTTGACCATAGTTGTTTCTAATTATCGATTGCACGTTTTGAAGCAGTTTTACATCTTTTGCAGAAACATGATAATCCAGAATCCTGTACATATCCATCAATGATGTTACTATATCAATGCAATATGTTTCCATTTTTTTTTTTTATCAATTTTATAAGAATCTGCAAAATATCTAATGATTTATTTTGACTATAATTTGCCATGATTTTTATTGGACAGGACGATGATGGATACGAGGCTTCGGAACAATCTAAGCCAGGTTTTGTCAATGAGTATTTTATTCCTTTGGTGGCATATTAAATATAAATGGTTAAATCTTTTGTTCATATGAATTTAATAGTAACTTAATTTCTATAATCTTGGTCTCTCCGTTTTGTCCATCAGCACGCTTGGTTCTGGGATGGCTTTCAATATTACTAAATATCATTTGAGTGATTTTGTGGAATGGAGTCTCTATTCAACCTAGAATTTCTGATTAAATATTTGGAGCTTAACCACAATTCAAAATAAGAAGTAAAAAAATTATAGTTTGAGCATTTGGAGATAGCATGCCATTCTCGACTATCATTTGATAAATATGAAAAAGGCATCTTCGAGTGCTTAAACTCCAAATTGACCAGGGCAAGATGCGACACAAGTTGTTGGCCTAGTGGTTTCTCATTATCAGAAACATGAGCTCTCTTTATTGGTTCTGCACAATTCAGTTGTTAATAACGGCAGTTCAAGCCTATGATCATGAGTGAACTCTCTTAATAGCCCTGGTCAGTGTGAAATGATCCATCAATAACTGTGAAATTAAAATATACTAGTAATTTAATTTTTTTTTGTTGGTAAGATTTGTTATGTCTGACTCAAACCATATTATGATTATTATGACCATAGGTATAATTAAACTTCTAAGTTCCATTTGATTATCATAATTTATTTTGAGTCAATTGACCATTAACATATACTTTAAGAGTACAACTTCATACTTCTTACTTTAGAATATGACTTATGTAACAAATAAATTCATACACAGATCTGTTCACATTTGAAATAAAAAAATCCATATTAAGCCTCATGTGCATATGGAAATTTTATTTTTGATGATAAGTAAGATGTATGTAAAACAGAGCTCAAAAGGGAAGCACAACCCAAAACAGGATTACAACTAAGGTTCTACAGGCCTAGATAACTTTTTTTTTTCTTTTCCCGATAAGTAAGAAATATATGCAAAAAGGCATTGAATAGGGAGCGCGCCCCGTGTAAAAAAGGAAAGGGAAAGCCTTCCGGTCTTAAAGAGCCCAATGAATCCAATTTTCCTCTATGGATGTACAAAATTTGCCCACCACCCAATAATTATATGAAAAGAGATGAAAGTGTCCTTGGTTGTGCAAATGGGGGACTCAATTTTGTCAATAAAATGGCGATTGCGTTCCAAGTTTCCAACCAAAGGCACCACCAGAGACAAAGGGGCGCAACCCTCCAAAAACCTCGGGCCACCCACAAAGCAACCTCTCCAGACCTCCAAAACACCTTTGACGGAAGAGAGCATCACCCACTGCATACTAACCAAGCCAAGCAGCAAAGCTCAACATTCACCGACAAAGGAACAATGAAGGAGAAGATGTTCAACGATTCATTCTCTCCTTTTCATTGAAAGCAACAGTTGACTACATGGAAGGCCCTCCTCCGAAGGTTGTTAAGAGTAAGGATCCGGCTCCAAACAGCATTCCAGACGAAAAAAGCCACCTTGTGGGGAGCCCTAGTGTGCGAAACAGCCTAGAGAACTCAAAAAAAATATTATTTTTCCTTTAGAGGTACAATATCTCACCTTGAGCCAACAAAAAAGAGTAGACATAAAAATATCTGTTATGGTCCCTGCCTAGAGCTCAACTCGATCGAAGCTCCTCTTATTATGTTCTTTTCAGAGGCACTACCAGATTCAAAGAGGCGCCTGCCTCCAACACCCATGAGCATGGGCACCCACAAAACAAGCTCTCCGAGCCTCCATCCCTCCTCTCATAAAAGAAGGAATGACCCACTGAATCCCTAATAAACTGAACAATAAGCACTAACAATCATAGGCAAACGGGCAGTGAAGAAGAAGGAGAAAATCTACTCACCGTTCCTCTGACATATGAAACAATTTTAACAAAAATCAGATTTCTCCTCCTTGGGTCATTCAGAGTGAAGATTTGACCGCAAACCGCAGACCAAATAAAGAAAGCCACATTTGAGAGGAGTTTTGGAGCGCTGAACATGCTCCCGAGAGCCACTGGAACAAAGACGAAACTTCAAAGCGCCCTTGAGAGGTGGGCATCCACACGTAAAAATCCCTAACTCCTCCCCCATAGGCTCTGATGGTAGAGAAGTGCAAGAAAGCATGATACACCCTCAATCTTTCAACCCTAAAATTGTCTTAGGAACTTCAGATGCTAGCCTACCAGTATCGAGTTGAAGCGCAAACAAATAACTTTCCTCCACTATCTTTGCTGCTCAATACCAAATCACAACAATCACTTCCCTAAAGGGCCCCCTATTAAAGGGTGTCAATCTCCTAATTCCCAAACCTTCACCCTGAATCAGTCTGCAAACCTTTTCGTAACAGACAAGATGGAATTTGTTTTCCCTAGTGCCTCCCTGAAGAAAGTTCCTTCAGGCCTCTCAAACCTCAGAGCCACCAAAGAAGGAATCTGATAGAGAAAGGATATATGTCGTGAGGTGAGACAAAGTACTCTTCACCAAAGAAAGCTTCCTGCGGTTAGACAAGTACTGTCTCTTCCACCCAGCTAACTTCTTCTCTACACGCTCAACCACTGAAATTAAGCATTTCCATCTCTGTGAATAAGCACCCAAAGGCATCCCAAGTACATACTAGGAAGATGGCTATCCCCATAGTCAAGAACAATAACAAGAAGAAGAAGATTCTTCACCCCCTACAGGAATCATTGAATTCTTTCCAATGTTCAGTTTCAACCCTGATAGTGCCTGGAAGTAAATCTGAACACACTTTTAAGTATTTCAATTGGACCTCATCCGCATCACAGAATACAAAAGTGTCATCAGCAAAGAAAGGTGAGAAATCTTCGATTGCTGAGAAGCCTTACTACCCAACCTGAAACCCCTGATGAACCCTGACTCCACAGCCTCCCCATCAACCTGCTGAGCGCCTCTATTACAATGAGAAAGATTAGCGCAGATAAAGGGAGATGACCACGTGAACTGCTAACGAAGTCTGTCGAAGTGCCATTCACCAGAATCAAGAATCTAGCGGTGGAGATATGGAACTCAATTTGTGTTCTGCATCTCTCACCAAAATCAACTCTCTCCAATAAATAAGGCAGAAAGTTTCAATTCACATTGTCATTTCTTTTGCAGTTTCTGATTCACTGAATCTGCTTCTTGGACATGCTCTGTAGGTTTATCTGATGGCTTTAAGCAAGAGGCTCCATCATCTCTTCCGCCTTCGCAGTCCTCATTCGTCTCGTGTTTTGCCAAAAAATTGGAGCAAAATGTATGATGATGTTTTTGAACTAGAGTTGTTATTTGTTATATATTTTAACATTACTATTATTATGATTTTTTTGTCCCTGCTTTATGGGAAATAAAAGTTTTTTAAATCATATTTCTAATATATATTTCTAGCAGTCAGATTGTAATACAGTAGGTGCCTTTGACAAGGAACTATACCCTTTGACACCCTGTGACCGTCGGAATATGAGGCATAAGGCGCAGGTTACACCAAGGGCAAAACTCAGGAACAGTTCATCTTCAAGACAATCAGCTTTTCGGTGCCCTAGCAGTCTTTCTGACAAACGGACACTTCCAAATGGGAATCAAAAGGGCAAAAACTATTCTTCTCCTATTCGCATTGGCAAAAGAATTTCTGGCATATTCTCAAACAAGTATGCACTATTTTCCTCCTCCGATTTCAATTCACTTTCGGAATTTCGTGTTAGAATATTTGATATGCTTTTCTGACACTAGTATGTGGATATAGACAAAAGTACTGTTTTGGAAAGACATTCAGCTCTGTTACTGGTATTGATATCTTGCTTGTTTATTTATGTGTTTTTATGCTGCTGCATCATTCATGTCTTTGAGGTGCTTTGCGGCATAGAATTTAGACATATTTGGTTTGCGAGTTTGTCATGGTATCTTGTTGGGGCCACACTGTATGTGTATTTAGGGGTATACAATATTGGCTACTGTTTTTTGTACATTCTGTTGCATTTAGAGCGAAAGTACTGCTCATTCACTTATGTATCAATTTCAAAATTAAACATTTACTGACTTGTCAAGAAGAAAAAAATAAAAAAACCTAAATCAATATTCTTTTGAGGTTACAAATGTTGCAGTAATACAGGAGGCACTAAAGCTTCTTAAACCTTGCAGTTTTAATAAGTGGAACTCATTCCTTTGTTATGATTTTGTAAATCGGTTGCTAGTCAGGCTTCTGTCTCATGGCTTGTTGCACGGACGCTAACCCTTGTTTAGAGGATTGAATAAAAGTCAATATATGACTACAGAGTGAGACGAGTTAAATGGACAAGAGATAGAAAAGATGTTACATGCTCTTCCTCCTCAGTACTTGCATATTTAAGTTTTGTTTTTTTGATAAGTAAGTATTTTATTAAAAAGCACCTGAAACGGGGGGCAACCCCTTACAAGAGAACTATGGGCCAAGAGACCCCAAAAACTGTATCTAACGAAATACAATTTCGCCCTTCCACCCAACTAAACAAACAAGAAATAAATACATCTTTTATCCTTACTTCTTGTTGGGTTCTTTTTCAAGTGTTTCGAAGTCTCACTGGTGTCAGTTCTTGAGTACCTACCTATAGCTTGCTTTGGCAGTGTGATTGATCAAAGTGGAAAATATGGGAGGGGGGCAAGGGGCTAATTAGGACATATTGTGTATATTTTCAGTTTAAGGACGTTTATATTGCTCGTGGATAAATAATTGGATTTGTTCAGTTAGTTTTAGTCTAAACTGCAGGACCTGACTGTATGATATCATAATTGTATTCTTCTTTGTTTTCCCCTTTACTTTCTTGCCAGGGCGAATTTCTTTCAGGTCCGTCATGCGAACGATTTGAGGCATAAGAATGTAAGTTCTTCCCATTTTCTTTTTGTATCCCCTGTTATATATGATGATCATCATAATCGTTTTATTTTCTCCATATTGATGGTATTGAACACCCTGTTTTATTATGATTCTTCAACTATATTTTACTGAACTAAAATCAGATGTCACCACTGCCATGTGTAATGGTTTTGGTAGAACTTTCTTTTTATTATTGGGTACTTTTAAAGTTTTGCATCAGTTATTAAATAAGTCCCAGAAGTTATGGGCCTGCTTGGTTTGTATTTATGGAAACAATTTTCTGTTGTTAGAAAACTGAAAATCAGAAAACTGCCTGCTTGGTTTGTATATCTGAACTGTTTTCTGAAAATTGAAAATCAGAAAACTGTAAAAAAATCTGTTTGGTTTAGTTTTCTGAAAATTCAGTTATGAAAATGGATGTTTTTTGTTCTTAGAATTCTCGAGAACAGTTTTCAGAGATACAAACCAAGCAGACCCTATATATTTCTCTTTTCATTCTATTTGTTTTGTTTTTATCCCTGGTTAGGTAATGCTTGCACACACTAACTCAAACACCCACTATGGGGTCTGAATCCTCACCTTCCCATTGGGAGGAGAGGTTAGACCACCTGGACCACTGGCCGGACTTTCCAGCCACAAATTTTTAGATGCTCAAGTAAAAGAAGAAAAATGAGAAGGGACAAGTATTTGCTAGGAAACATCAAGAGATGCTGCTTGAACGTGTTAGATGAAGTAACTGACATCTTGTTTGAAATTTAACCTTTAATGGTTCTAAACAGCTAATGCTGTACTTTGAAAAATCCCACCTACTTCCGAAACTTCATGCAACTGCATTATGGTGATTTAGTAAGAGGAAGGTTTATCTTTTGGTTCTAATAATTTATTTGCTTATCTTTGTATGGTTTATTTGTTAATTTATAACTAATGCTTTAGCACTTGCTAAAAATGTTTAAACTTCAACCAGGGGAAAATTGTTGTTCTCGTGGATGAGGAGGAACCTCAGCTAGTAGAGACGGTGGAACAAACCAACATAGCAGATGACTGGTAATAAAATTTCTAATTCTGATTTTCAATTTTTTCACCTTCATATCCCAGCTTGCCTTAAAAAGTGATCGGGGTTTGCAATATTTATTCCAATAACTTTCTTTTCTATTCTTCTCTTTTCTTTGTCCAGTTTGAAAGACAGTAAGATCTACTATCCATCAAGGTACTCCATAATCTTTTTTCCCTTCAGAAAGATTGGGAATATGACTTCCTTGGTGCGTGATCCTTAAAATATAACTTGAGCATTCTATTTTCTCTCATCTATGGAGACAGGGATGATCCAGAATCAGTTGAAATATGTTACCCAGACCTGAAATGCCTTGCTCCTGAAACATATCTTTCATCCACTGTGATGAATTTTTACATCCGGTATGTGTACAGGCATGTTAAGATAATTCGATACATTCTTTAGGCTTTATGAAATGTGTTTGAATTTGGCATTTTTTGGCTTTTCCAAGTTTTGCTACTTTGAGGACAGATTTGTAAATCTGTTCTGATTCTTAATCTTAAACTTAAACTTGATGTTCTTTATATATGATATGCTGTCTAATAATTATGGCAAATACTTTTGTGTTCTGCAGCTTGGAATATGATATTTTTGTTCATCATTCCTGGATTCAATAATATGGTATAAGAGTTAGAAGTTGTTGAAGGACACCCTCTCTAACAGCTTAAGCTTTTAAAGTATTTAACAGAAGTAAAGAATCATTTGAGATTCATATATTTATTTTTCAATTTTGGTTAGTTTTATAACTCATCGATCTCGAGTGCCAGAAAAGAAGTCACGAGCCAAACAAACTGAAAAGTGAAGTACCCAATAACTTGTAGAAGAATTTCACGTTTGGGCCTTTTTTTTCCTCTTTTCCCCCGTGGGAATTGTTTATTAGCTTCAATAGATGCTCCTCTGTACATTTTTTTTAGCATTATTCAGAATGGGTTAGTGGGATTTTGAACTTGCTTTTTGGCCTCTTCGGTGTGTTGTGGGTGATGCCGGTTTCGGTCCGTGAGGTTCTCGATATTTGGCGTGGTTGTTTTGTGGGATCCCATGCTCGCTCTTTTTGGAGGGTTGCTCCCCTTTGCCTTTGTTGGTGCATATGGCTTGAACGCAATAGGCGTTGTTTTGATGGGATCGAGTCTCCGATTGCCGCTATCAAGGATTCCATTATTTCTTATATGTTTTATTGGGTAGAAGGTAGATATTGTAAACCTATAGATGAAGAAATTCACTTTTTGGGTTCTCTTGGTCCGTAGGACCCTCTTTGTATCTAGGTATGCATTCTCCTTTTGAGTGCCTTTTATACTATATCTTACCTATAAAAAAAAAATAATAATAAAAAAATACTGAACTAATGAAGTCCAGCTGTACATAATATATTGTAGGACGGGTAGATTTTTGGTCAAGCTTATCACTTGATAGCTGGATATATGGTTTTGGATATCATTTAAGTTCTTTTCTTGGTCGACAAAATAGACATATCTTGCTAATTTTTCTTGATTTGAAATGGTTTTTCCCCTTTTTTGCAAATATAATTTGTTTAATTGAGCACTACTGTTTAGACTTTGCCCGTCCAAACACATATTGTATGGATCTTACAATACTGGGCAGCTATGCAATGATAGTGAACCTTTGTCCCCTTAAATCATGGGTTGACAGGTGAAGGCCATAGCCATACATAATTGTCAATATTCATCCTTCTTGAGCGATGAAGGTCCTCTTCTCAGTCAACCTGAGTTTGAAGAATATGCTTATTGGGACAAATATGACCCAACCTACAATCCTACATGATTTATAGGAATATAGCCTCACTTTGCAAAGTAATGGGTGAATGAAGAAAAAATCCCCAGGCTAAGTGGAAGCAGAGAGCTTCATGTCGTGCAAAGCGAGTATTGATGAGTTTGAAGAAAATGTTTAGTGGGTCATGGAAGTATGACCCAACCAACAATCCCTCATCTTTTCTAGGAATATAGCTCCACTTTGTAAATTAATGGGTGAATGAAGAATATCCTCATGCTAAGTGGAAAAGCAGAGAGCTACATGTCGCGCATGCAAGGATAATCATTGTGAGTTTGAAGAAAATTCTTATTGGGGCAAGGAATGATCGAACCTACAATCCAACATGAGCTATAGTGATATAGCCTCACTTTGCAAAATAATAGGTGAAATGAAAAATAACCCCCCATGCTAAGTGGAAGAAGAAAAGAACGTGTCGCACATGGTGAGGATAAAGACCAACACCTCTAATTACCAGAACTTACCATGAAGCGTAAGAGAAGACTTCCTGAAAGGAGGTCCTCAGACCATCTACCAAGCTTTCCCTTTATCCTAGTGTAGTGCAGTAGCTTCTTTGGCTGTACCTTAGCTTAGTTACCGTTAGTTTAGCTTAAGACCTATAGCCTCCATGGCTGTACTTTTAGTTAACCCAACAATTTGTTAGCTTAGCTTTATGGTTCTTAGTTTATTATTCTATTTTTTTTATTATTTGTCTTTTTGGCTTTTTTTTTTTTTTGTTGTTATCGTATTTAAAATAGACGGAGTTCCCTTTTCAGGATTTATACATTTCATTTTTCTATTTCTTGCCTCCGATAAATTTCAAGTCCTTGAATGTCTGTGGTCTCAATAATCTAATTGTGCAGGAGAGATCCTTTGCCTCCTCCCAGTAATAACTATAGTCCCTTTTGATTTCCAACTCATAAGCTTTGCACTAGTACTATTCTCTTCAATCAAATTTGATTCCCAAGCCATGATTGATTCTCAATCAACTTGGCCACGGAACACTGGATTTTATGTATTGTCAAAGTGGATCTTGCGTACATATGGAAAAACATGTACTGACTTTTTGGGTTCTTATGTAAGACGCCTATCCGTTTCTATAATATGTACATGTGATTTTTTAAGCATATTCTGGAACAAATGAGCAGATTTTAGTAGTGAATTTGATTGCTAGATTCATTATCAGTTATCGCCAACTTGATGGTTTCTTTGTTTAGATATTTGCAGCAGTCCAGTTCTCTGAAAGATCGGGCAAGATGTGATTATCATATCTTCAACACATATTTTTACGAGAAACTAAAAGAAGCTGTTTTGAACAAGGTATTTTATTTATTTTGTTTTATTACCTCCATTGGAGTTCTAGAAACAAATCTTTATCCTTGGAAATAAAAAAACCTTGGTTCTAGTTTCGCTTCAGATTCACATATTTTGAATCTGGAAAGAGTTGACACTTAAATTGTAACTTGGCACCAATGCTTGTTGCTAGTCGTGTGCATATTGTGCATGCCTGTGGATTGTTCTAGTGTGTTGTTAGTAAATCAAAAGAACATGGCAGCTTGGTTCCATTTGGCCTAAGATTTTTCCCTGATGATTGTTTAAAGCATTAGAAATATTAGCATGCACTATACAGAGGCATCAGCAGTGTTTGGTAAGATGTTAGAATGAAAAACTTGTTAAGGTTTCCAGAAATTCTTGTGTATATTATTCACAAATATTCTTAATTATAGTATCTAAATTCTAGTTGTTGTATTGCATCTTGTGACTTGCGTTCATCATTAACTTGTTTTTCTGATGATCTGTAGCCAAGTGACAAGGGAACTTTATTTATCAAGTTCAGAAGGTGGTGGAAAGGTGTTAATATATTTCAGAAAGCATATATACTTCTTCCAATTCATGAAAAGTAAGTGTTGTTACTTTTAGCTCTGTACTTTTAAATTTTTAATGCCCTGCAAATGTCAAGAGAAACCATAAAAAAGGATATAATTTTCAGTTATTTGATAAAAGAAATAGATATTATGCTACAAGAAAGAGAAAAAATGGTAAGAAAGAGAAAAAAAGGTATACTTTCCATTCTCCAATGCTCGAATGAATGAGCTATTGTTGGTCAGGAAGTTTTTATATCGAATGGATGTTATGTAACTTCCTGGTTGATATTTTGTTGGAAGGATGTTCTTTGTGGTTGTTTTCCGTTTTGCTTTTAAAATAAATTTCATTTCTTTCTCAAAGAAGGGAAAACAAGTCGGGGCTTGTTGGAGGCGCATAGAGGGCAGGAAGTGTTAGAAGAGAGACGAAATAGAAACAAGAGGAATTAGACTTGGAAAGATGGATTTATGAGAATTATATCCTTGTATGTAATTTAATTTTATCCATGAATTTAAATCTGGGCAACACGTCTTTTTTCTCATCATTTGGTTCATAGAGGCCAATCTTACTGACATGCACTGACATGCTCCTATAATTGTATGTATATTTGAGCAAGCATGTAGGCGGTTTGACCAGTTTTTCAATTTCGGAAAAATTCTTAATTATTTCTTTTGGTTGTTCAATGCAGTCTTCATTGGAGCTTGGTGATTATCTGTATCCCAGATGAGGAGGATGAGTGGGGACCTATTATACTTCACTTAGATTCACTGGAACTTCACTTTAGTAAATCCATTTTCAATAATGTGAAAAGGTGAGATAAAGGGAGTTATTTCCAAGCAATCAGTCTATGGTTAATTAATATCTGTGGTAATTGTTGTAGTTCCTCAATTTTTAATTCTCCTTCTAGTACTTTGATTTGCAAAAAAAAAATTTCATCAATGCTATAGAATTTCTGTTGTTTGGATCTTTTTTTTTTTGGATAAGTTAAGTATGTATTAAAAAGACGCTCAAACGGGGAGTGCACCCATATACAATAGATCTATGAGCTAAGTAAGCCCAAAAATTTTAATTTTTCATCTAAAGATGTACAAAAGCGACCCTCCACCCAAAAGAACAAATTTGAAATAATAAAATCCTTTAATACCCCTTTAGAGGACTCAATGCCCTCAAAACACCGTTTATTCCGCTCAAGCCATACACCCCACCATAAGCAAAGAGGAGCAACCATCCAAAAAGAGCGAATATGCAATCAACATGCATACCCCTCCAAGCAAACAAAACATCACGCACCGACATTGGCATAACCCACTGCGCACCAAAGAGAGCAAAGAGAAGGCACCAACAATCTTAGGCCACCAGACAATGCAAAAGGAGATGATCAATAGATTAACCCTCCTTCTTGCATAGAAAGCACCGATTGACAATAATCACACCCCTTTGCCTCATCACATCTAACGTGAGAATGCGACCCCAAGTCGCCGACCAAGTGAAAAAAGCCACCTTGAAGGGGGCCTTAGATCGCCAGACCGCCTTTCAAGGAAAAACCACATCCGCCATAGGAGAAAGGCACCGATAGAAAGAGGGCACCGATAGAAAGAGGCCACCGAAAAGCATCGCAAGGGAGAAGGAATCCATAATAGAGCATCCTGCCCAGCACCCACAGCCTGAGAATACAAAAGCTCCAATAAACCAACGACCTCCTCCAACTCACAATCCTGTAAATGTCGTACGAACAAAACATCCCACATAGTCCTACCGGTATTAAGGTGATAACAGTCGGCTACAGAGGCATGACGATCGCGAGCAATCCTGAAGAGCTGAGGAAATGATGTGGCGAGAGCTCTCTCCACACCACTAATCCGTCCAAAAGCAAGTATGACAGCCATCACCCACACTGAATCTACAAAACATAGCAAAAGCATCCCAACCCTGACGGATAGCCTTCCACACCCCTACACCACGACGGATCCGTACCTCATCAGAGCACCAACCACCCTTGCCCTCACCAAACCGACAAGCAATTACCCTTCTCCATAACCGATTCCTCTCCGAACCTAAGCGCCACAACCACTTTCCCAACATCGCATGGTTCAAGGGAATCACCCGCCAAATGCCCAGTCCCCTTTAATGTGCTTTAGAAACCCTATACTCCCTCTGTCCCATAAAAATAGTCCATTATCTGACAATATAGTGTTTCCATTTTTGCCCTCAAACAATATACTATAGCTTTACTTTTTTAGTGGGGTCCATTGCTTTTTGAAATTAATGAAGAGGGATAATTTGGGAAAGTAAAAAATTATATTGTATTAGGATTCGAAAATGGACATTTATTTATTTTTGATGAGTGGACAATTATTTTGGGACGGATATAGTTGTGAAAGTGGACTATTAATATGGGACATAGGGAGTAATAAGTTCATGAGCTAAGTTTGAACCAATGCATTTGGTTGGAACGCAATAGGCGTTGTTTTGAGGGGATTGAATCCCCGGTTGCTACCATCAAAGATTTTAGTATTTCTTCTCTTTTTTATTGGGTGGAGGGTAGATACTGTACATTTAGAGATGAAAATATTGATTTTCTTGGTTTGCTCCGTCCTTAGGGCGACCTATTTGTTCTAAGGGGTGCACTCCCTTTTTGAGTGCTTTTAATACAACTCTTATTTATAAAAAAAGAAAAAGGTAAAGCCTCTTAGTGGAAGGCAGCTCTAACGCTCGTCAATCAATCTGATTTCATTTGATTTCATTACAAATTTGTTGTTGTGTAGTGCTACTTTATTTGAGTCGTTGAATGTTCTAGATGAGAAGCTTCCACTTGCACCATATGACTCAATTTATTTGCAATAGGAGGATTTCACTCGTGACTCGAATTTAGTAACCACATTTGATAGACACACATACCCCCTTAAGGAATTGTTTTCACTGAAGAAGAGTCTAACCATAGACATGACGAGCTGATAGTCACCCACCCACCCTCAAGGAATTATTTTCACCCAAGAAGAGTCTTGCCTTAGACTTGATGCTTCATGAGGCACCAGGGCCAACCGACTTGAGCTGTTGAGCCAACGCATTGGGCTTAAGATTCAGCTTTATATCCATATTAGTTGAAACTATATTTATTATTTGCCTTGCATGAAATTGCTGAGCTGTTAGTGAGATTGCACCTTATACTAAGATTTTATTATGTCTTCAAAGCTGTGTTTAGGTGCTTTCGATGTTAACATGGCTCACTACAATCACATTATGTAGGAATCAGTTTACATCTGACTTGATCTTTGCTAGTTCAACAATTTTTTTGTGATGTGGTTCATCAAATTTCGCTTCTTCATTGTCTCTCGACCTCTAGTTTATCATGATCATCATCTTGTGTGGGATCTGCCACATGAATTCTCCATGATTCGTCACGCCTTGTAGCCTAGTGGTATCGCCTTGATACCGGCAGACTAGTGTGGGATGTGCAGTTCGTGCGTTCTTTTAAGGATTGGGAGTTGGAAGAGGTATCGGGATTACTTGAGCTTTTGGATTCTTTGTCGGAAGTTGGCCACGGTGCGGATTCTTTGGTGTGGGTTCCCACCCCGCTAAAGAACTTCACTGATTCTTCTTTCTTCAGGTGCTTGTCTCCTCGGGATGGGCCAGCTTTTCCATGGAAAGCGGTATGGCGATCCAAGGCCCCTTTGAAGGTTGCTTTTTTCTCTTGGACGGCGGCGTGGGGTCGTGTCACCACTTTGGATTTGTTGAGGAGGCGGAATATTGTTGTGGCCAACCGGTGTTTTTTGTGCAAAAAGGATAATGAATCCATTGACCATCTTCTATTGCATTGCCCTATCGCTTACGATTGTTGGTGCATTTTCTGCCTCTTTCGTATTTGTTGGGTGATGCCGGCCTCGGTTCGCAGCGTTTTCGACATTTGGAGGAGCAGAGTAGTTGGATCCCATGCGCTTCCTTTTTGGAGGGTGGCTCCCCTTTGTCTTTGGTGGTGCCTTTGGCTTGAACGCAATTGTCGTTGTTTTGAGGATATTGAATCCTTGGTAGGGGTCATTAAGGATTCTTTTATTTTGAATTTGTTTTGTTGGGTGGAGGGTCGTAATTGTAAATCTTTAGAAGAGAAGATCGAGTTTTTGGGCTCTCTTGGCCCGTAGGGTTCTCTTTTGTTATATGGGATGCACTCCCCGCTTGAGTGCCTTTTATTCAATTACTTACCCAAAAAAAAAAAATCTCCATCTTCAACCTTTTCTGTTACATGACATTTCACCTGCTATAATTCACTTTTAAAGTGATTCTGAATAACCTCATCCTAGGACAAGTAGTCTTCCTCAATTGACTAGGCTGTCTCTAGGTCTCTGCCATATATGTCTAGACTCTAGACCATCCAAGTCTGCTCTCTTTAATTTTCTCATCAATGCGTGCTATACCTAATTTATTTCATACATTCTCATTTTTTCTACATGAGGGTGTTGGTCTTTCTGGAGGGGAAAATTCCACCAATAAGAAATAAAAAAAGGTGTTCTGCTCACGACCTCGTGAATGATAGCGGAAAAATCCCTTTGGTTCAGGAGTTGTAAGAATCACTGAAGAAATTTATCTTGGAACCCTCAATCATGGGATTAGCCCAATCCGCGAATAGACTAGTAAAGCTGTTCTGCAACAACCCTTGTGAATGATATCGGAATAAATCCGTCTGATTCAGGAGTTGTAAGAATCACTGAAGAAATTTATCTTGAAACCCTCAGTCACGGTACTATCCATATCCCAAGGAATCGCAGATTGAAGTGGAGCAAAACTTGTATAAATCGGCGGAGACCCTGGTGAAAAGGGGCCAATTCTCTATTATGTTCTTATTCTTCCTAGAAGCAACGATTTATTCAGAGAAGAGTACTTTGGATTTAATATTTGGGGTTGTGAGGAGACTCTGGTGGAAATGGGCCAATGGTTTATAGGAGCATTTATTTATTAAGAGAAGAGTACTCAGGCTTTCATATTTCGAGTTGTGATTCTGTTTGTATGAAGATCCCGAATCTTCTAAGAGATATTATGCAACATCAAAAGGAATCAGCGGAATCCCCATCCCCCTTCCTCCATATACCCGTCTCACCACTCCACTCCCTCACCACCCCACACCTCCCTTCATATTGTATTAAAGCCAAATGTTGTGATTATCTTTCATAATCTTCATTTGTAGTTTAGCTTCCAATTTCGTACTTCTGGGTTTATTTCATTCTTGTCTGGTGAAAAGCATAAAACAAGAAAAGTAGTTTGGTTCTCCATACACTGAATACTTGGTTTAAAGGTACCATGTGGGAAGTTTAAATAGGAATTGTACTTTGGTTACCTTGTGTCCTTGACTTAATCCTTTTGTTCTTTTGTTGCACCTTACTCACTTCTGTTCTCAAACATTTCATTGACTCTAGGAATTTTTAATACGTGGTTGAATCTATGATATGTGAAATATTACCAAGGGCCTCCTCTCCTCTACCTCCAAAAGTGGTTGAAGAGGGTCCAAGTTTCCGTAGGGGCAAATGGGTCTGTGTTACTTCCCTAGGAGAAAAAAACATATTTATTCATACATATATGAAATTTTGGGATAAAATTTTCACCTAATGCTTTTTATTTCATGCAAGATGATCTGATTAATATGATTACCATAAGCATGCACGTATAATTTCCCATTCCGTATCTTCTTAATCAGGAGCTTGTTCTTATGAAAGTTGTCTCAGTTTTTTGACAGAAGAATGGAACCATCTGAATCAACTAGAAGATCCTCCGGATCTTCCTATTGCTGAAAGAATATGGAAAAATATCCCTCATAGAATTGATGGAAAGACAATTAAGGTAAATTTCTTTCCCAAGTGCCTCAAATTTGAGGATTATATTCGTTCGTTCCTTTTGTGGTTAAAAGTACACTTGAAAACCTTTAATTTGTCTTTCATAGCTATATGGCACATTACGTGCCATGGAATATCAGAATCACTTTTAATGAGGACCTACGAAAAGCTGTGGGAAATGTTGTTTTCCCTCCCTTCTTCATTATATGGTTTTTGCTTCTATAAATTAATTTTCTTTCTTTATCATTAGCTATTTATCTCCTACTATTTCAGTTGACTGATTGAATGTTTTGAGTTCCCCATCGCAGCAAACAGTATCACTTGGGTGTTACTCCGAGCTTTAGACCACAGTTTCTTCTATATTCTATCTATGGTCTAGAGCTCAGATATTCTTTTGCTGGAATTGTGAGAAAGTAAAAGAATCATGGACCTATGTTTCAAAAGAGACATAGAGGGTGCAGGAAGATTTGTCTAAGATTGTGTGCTGCAAAATTGAATACAATATACCTTCGCAGAAAGTTGATCACTTGGTAAATTATTGACTTTGAGTTTCTGAGAGACTGCTTTCTCATGTTATGCTATCTGTTTCTGACCAGGTTCCACAACAGAAAAATGACTATGACTGTGGTCTTTTTGTTCTTTTTTTTATGGAGCGGTTCATTGAAGATGCTCCAGAAAGGCTGAAAAGGGATGATTTAGCTATGGTACATTATTTTCAAAATGTTTTGTGGTTCTTTGTCAATTCAGTTTTGTATACGTTAATGTTTATTGTTGATTAATATTTTTCGAATCTTAGTTTGGCAAGCAGTGGTTCAGACCTGAAGAAGCCTCTGGTTTGAGAAAGAGAATCTGGAAGTTGCTTATGGAAGAATTTCAGAACGCAAGTAAAGCTGACTGCGTTCTGAATCCAAAGCCTTTGTCTTCAGTGGGTTCTCCAGTACGAAGGATTGAGAACCTCGTAGATTGATGTAGTTTGGTTCAATTGCAATACAACTTCTCTAAAAGTTGTAGTTGCATGTTTCTTTCTTTGTATAGCCTGTACAATCGATGTGGATATGCTGTTCCTTGGCCGTGCAAGAAAATTTGGAATTTCTGTTGTATGGCCCGGGATATTGACCCAAATGCCTCTCCTTCAAGTTGGGAAAATGGTGGCAGAATTTTCCAGGGCATGAAGTTTATCATGTAGATTGTCCTGTCGACCATCTCCAGCTAAAAGCACTTTGAACAATGTTATCTCAATTGTACATGAAGAAAATGGCTGGACTGGTTGGTAAGTGGTGATACTTTAGGAGATGATCATCACCATTTTAGTTGTCTTGAGCTCTTTTTTCTTTTCTTCTTTTTCCTTTTTACCTTTCATGCATCTCCTTTTGTAAATGACGAGGAAGAAAATGGATTTCAGAGAATAATATTCTCAATGAGAAGACAATTTCTTGATTCATGGATTTGTGTTAGTGATGTTTATGACTAGTGTAATCCATAACAGCTTCGTTTAGTGTTTTACAGCGGTTAGTATGTTCTATGGATTGGGTACAATATAATATAATATATATATATCATCCTGCATTACTCTTAGGTCCGTGTACGCAGAAAGAATAAGTGAATAATTGTATATTTATATTACTCATGGTCTTGCAGTATTCTTTTTCTAGTACTTCAATTATATCTATTTTAATGTAAAATTACATAAAGGACTATAATGAATTTCACTTTGTTTTATGTGAATATATGGATACTACATTTTCTACTAAGGTCTGTTCCGCTCATTCAGTTTTACTCAACAATGTGTCAATGACCCAATGTACGAGAGAACCTACCATGTTCTGCCATTGACCCAATGTACGAGAGAGCCTACCATGTTCTGCCATTCATGCAACTATTTGTGACAATTAAAAAGTTAAAGAATGTCCCAGCATTTTTAACATCTACAAATAGCATTGCTTCTATAAAGTCGGATAAATGAAAACAAATGATATATGCATACACAAAAAGGACCACTGAGTGGTTCAGTAAAGTCATTACGTTTGTTTATTTCAAAACATCATTGAATTTTGACCCAAGGAACATATGGCTCTAGATAGTTAATCGAGGGCACAACCTGCAGGATCATAGATTCAGAGATAGTTCCTATATCAAAATCATACGAATGTAAGCTTTCCCGTTCCATTCCACTCCGTCCAATTTTCCGAGATTTAATTAATCATCACCATGTCCATAAACTCTATTTTTTTGCATCCACATTCCTCCTATTTTCAAGGTTGGGCATGAGAGTAACTACTTTATACACCAAGATGTCAAATGTTAGCTTTGTCCTTACCATAGTGTCAACTAGACATACAGCGAAACTTGGACAGACCTCAACCCACTTGTTCATTCGGCCTACTGTTCGAACCCTTTAGGGTTTATTTTATTGCTACACTTTGCCACAACAAAACAGCCCAGTAGATCAGACTTGCTTACAGTAGAAAGATCGAAAAAAGCAACAAAAGCAAAATTCTATGCAATTGTGCAATAGTTTTATTTGACCATGAGTGCGATGCTAAAAGACTTGCTTAACAATGTGAATTCCAACTACTACTTACAATATCTGCTTGTTTTTCGGAACGATATATTTTCACTATATCAACAATGCGATATAATTTGTACATTACAACAGTCAGTACGTGAGAAAATGCAGCAGGAATGAAGGTTGATTATCTGAAGCTTGGGGGATGTCAGGAAAAGATTTGTGAATTTTATACATCTTCGAGTTGCGACATATCATCATCAAACTGAGGACTGAAAACCAGGGGACATATGGAATATTTACATGTATACGTTCCTGCTCAAACTCAAGATGAGGCAAAACAGATAAGCTTAGTAGTTACCTTCTGCGCATCTTCTTCCGAGGAGTTCCATGTACTTGGGTTTTCATATTGTATGTTTTCAGTTGAAAATTCTCAAAGGCCTCAGAAACTGCTCCCACCTATATGATATTGTCGTTTGTTTTATTCCAAAGGGAATAGAGAGAATGCAAACAAGATTTTATTATTCAATGAGATTTAAAAGCTACTCATCTTACATACCAGTTCAGGCTTTTTAGTGTACACCCTGACTATCATATCTTGGTAAAATGCAGGCAATAAGTGACTGACACGATCATCTTGTATTGGGAATTTTTCACTGCTCTCATAATCCTGGTAAAATTGAAATTGCCAGTGAAAATTGTGCAAGAAATGAACCTTAAGAGGGTCAATGTGCCGTTGTCTGTCTAGCTTCTAAAATGGTTACAATTTCCAGTTTGGCCAGGGTATTAAGTGAATTAGGATTGTTAGGAATTTTCAAATCTTTAAAAATAAATAAAAAAAGTTTGTTCTAGGTTCATATCAATGGTTGACATTTTGCTTTGTCAATGGATTTCCCAGTATTAGAAGACCCCTTGTAAATGAAATGGCTAATTCATCATCACAAAATCACCACCTTATCAGATGCCGATCTATTTCTATGCAGATATCATCAACTACACCAACAGTGGCAGCACTAGAAGCTCAACTATTCTAAATTCCAACGTCACTATGTGCATACTTCAGGAACTTAAAATTCTTATCACTTGCTTAGAAACAAGATTTTCACGAGGATAAATACATTTGATTTAAATTTTAGTCAAAGTGTAGTACCTGGAAGAAGTTGATGCTGAATGAGGAACAACATGCACACAGAAGACGACGACATTATATGAGATTAACAATTGTAATTCCATTGAAGGCTTTGAGAAAAAGAATCGTGTATCATAAACAGTAATAACTCTTCCTCAACTTCAAGTACCTTTCAAGAGGGTTATTCCTTCCACATGTCAGATCAATTTTGACATTGCTCACCACAACATCATCTTCGTTTAGCGTAACGCCAGCAGATTTCTGGTTGGAATTCACAATATAAGAAATTTGGTGCCCCTTTCTTATTGTTTTCTAAAATTAGTAAAATCTCTCTTTATATCTACGCAAAGCACATGCTGATCTAAGTACCTGGGAACAGATGATATCTTGGGGAGTGACCTTTCGGAAGTGATCTAGTTTTTCTTTTGGGACAGCAAACTCATTGCAGTACTGTGACACCAAAAAAAATAGCTACTTAGTTGTGTTGCATCTGTAGAGCATAACTATTTAATAATAGGGAACATATTAATGTCTCTGAATGTACTTGAACAATGCCAGACATTGTGAACCATGCCATTTTTGTTTACTTTATGAGAATACCTGGTATAAATCTCTCCTCCGAATGCGTAGCATCAGATCTCTGGACTCCTTGAGCTCTGGTTGGGAAGATGTTTCAATGGTTTTGACAATGGAGTCATCTAACTGCGGTTTCCAGCAGATTGTATATCACATGAGCTTGAGAAATACAACCCAAATAATAACAAGTTTGAGAATAATTTATTAGTTCATAAAACCTTCCAATATTGAGCAGGTTCATCAATGTAGGATGAAATTTCAAGAAAATCATTTGCTTTCACCAGGGCATCTACAACCATGAGTTCTATTGCCTGAAAAAATTAAAATTTTTAGATCAACTTCATTTAGTAATCACATGCAGAGCAAAATTATAAATTGTTGCTGTATACTGCAGATCCAGTGTAGGTGTAATTTGGTACCTTCACTTTTGCATGCGTATAGACAGTTCGATGCAGGTCCGCACGAGAGGAGAATAACTTGTGTATTGTTAGATCTGACCACATTTTCAAACAGAAACTGAAATAATTACAATAGCTTTCGACATAATTGGATATAATAAACTTTTCAACAAATACATACACTCCTTGGCACGATAACAAATTTCATCATCCATAACTCGCATTGTTTCCAATAACCTGCTAGTTAAAATAACAAGACATGGTTCCTTTAATAGTGCTGGTTCAAGTAGTAAAAGACATCGAAAAGTAAAGAAAACGTGAATACTAAACGAAATCCAACTATAAACTTCAGCACATTCAAATCTTTCATAAGCATCATTTGGGTTTTGATCAACTATAACTGAAGAAGGTAGCTGAAGATACGTTCACGAACAAATCAAGCTCTAAATGTTTTTATACATGCCTCTTATACTCGAAATTGCAGCCTACACCACAAGCCCTAGAGTCACGACCAATGTAGTCAAATCTGCCAACAAATTTTCATGACTCTTCTGAGTGTTAAAAATTGGCAATCAGTCATCAGAATTATTCCAAGAGGAGGTGAGAATTGACATACTTGTCAACATCAATTCCATTTCGACCATTTGCAACAATATCATATAAGAAGTTCTTCTCTTTTGAATGCTACACAGAAAAAATAAAATAAAATAAAATAAAAAACTAAAAATAATATTAATTAATTAATTAAAAAATAAGAAAACTAACTGACTACAACAAAAGATCGGCATTATTTAAAGTGCAACACCAGAAATTCTTTGGTTTCGATGACTTACTTTTAATGGAGCATTCTCCGAGCTAGCGAGTATCATTCCCTGTAAAGAAAACAGACATATGTCAAAGCACAGACAAAATATCAAATAATAAAATAGAAGAATAAAATAAAGTTAACAAAGAACAAGAAAATGTTATTTAATAGTTTTTCTTATGTTACCAATGGAGTTAAAATCCATAATTTTCTTATTCAAAATCAGAAGAATAGAGAAGAAAAAATTAAAGAGAGAGAAGAGGACAAAAAGGAAGAGGGGGGGGGGGGGGGGGGGGGGGGAAGGACGAGGAGAATGTTGTAAGTGGTGTTTTATATTTGAAAGCATGCAACATTTAATCTTCACAGAAGGAGCATCAACAAGAAACAGAGTGAGAAAATGTGCTCCTTGAGCATCAACTTTTCATCTTTCAGTCACATGTTGGGACTATCTTTGAGAAAGGCTCCATGCAGTTGACTACTAAAGCAAAAACAGAAAAAAATTAAAGGATGAGAGTATAGTAATTGAACCTTCACTTTCGTCAACATTTCAGAATCAATTTCAATATTGTGCTCATCAACAATGTGGTCTATCATCTTGATAGACATTTCCTCATGGGACCTATGAGATATTTAGTAGAATTAAAAACAGAAGCATAGATTAAAAAGCAACTTTTCAAGCCAAGTACCAAAAAGGGACAAACCAGTATCCCACAGGAATATGCCTCTATCCACATCACCACAACCCAAATAAAATTAAAAAGACAACTGAGACATTTATATACATATATATAACAAAGGTAGTTTCTAACTCTATATGCAGCAATGTTTAGATGGACCCTACAAGACGCACAATATTATACGAACTTGGATTAGTGGGCCTTAGGCTTTGCAAGCCTCCATTAGAATTGCAAACTATAACTGATTTATGGTAGCTGTATTTCTTTGTATGGGTCCAAGAAAAAAAAATTATGCAATATGTAGGAAACTGTTGTGGTATAGAGAGTAAGCTCTTTATAAATTAAAACTTCAAAACTCCTAGGGAACACAAAACCATGTCTTTTACATATGGAAGCAAACTCATGACTTTTTGTGCTAAGAAAGAAAAATAGCATACTCTCTACTGTCAACAACAACATAGTTTTCCTCAACGTACAAAGCAAAATCCTTTTGGTTGAGTCAAGATCAAAATATAAATGAACACCAAAACATTACAAAAATATAACTGCTAATCATTTCCTTTCCCTCTCATGCTAGAAAACTTCTTAAAAGTCATGTTCCAACTTTCTATTGACGAAAATGATGCTGCCTAAAATCTCTAGTGGTCATTCCATCACCTTCAGTATCAGAGGAGCACATTTAATTACTTATCTAAAAAAAAAGGAGCACATTTAATTATGTCATAATTATAAAATGCTATTACCACAACTTCAGCGAAAACAAGAATCGTGACAGAAAAGCAAACACACTGTAAACAAAGAACACTGCGATTTAGATTGTTTGGCACAAGGGTACCTACGTCTAAGACTTTAAGCTGAAGATTCGGCAAACGATTTCACCATGCAAAAAACAAGAGATTACAAGTTTCAGCTCCCAAGCCCTACCTCTCAGCTCTGTCTTTCATTCCTGCAATTTTCAGTGTTCTCTCATTATCCCGCTCTAAACTTTAACCACCCTTATATGTGGCGCCAAAAAAGAGTCCTAAAAATAGTCCATGACCCTTGAGTGAAAAAATGTGTCAGAAATGTTCCCCAAGGGCGCTGCCCCGAACCACAACATTACACATGCTTATGGCACACATCAGAATTCATGTATGATACTGGGCATTGCAAGGTTCAGAGCGGTAAATTATTAATACCAAAGATTAACACTGATGTAGTCATTGTCATTTAAAACTTCGTGTCTTGTCAGTTTCATTTCATATCCCAAATTCAAGTGGAAGACGTACATGTTTATTTTGAAGATTTAGTGTTTCCTTCTTAAGATAAGGTAAGAGAGTCTCGAGAGTTAAGTTGATCTTTTAAAAAATGGTTTTGAAGTGTTTTATAGTGTTACAAATGTTATAAAAATAGGACGTTAAGATTCAAATGCTTTTGGTAAGAGCAGAGTAATGTACCTGTCCAAGTTAACGATGTTAATCCCACCTCAGTACATAACCTAACAGAGAGATCGGTAAGGGTACAAAGTTGTGATGTTTGGTACTTGACTTTATAAAAACAATTCTGTCAATACATTGGAAATTGATGTGGTAGAAGCACCTGATGTCTGATAAAGAAAAATTAGCTGTTCTAACTTGTAAAACTTGTCCAGAAAATATGTTAATTTCATTGTTTCCAGATTGAATTCTAAGCTTTGGAACTTCACCTTTACATACAAACTCTCTGTTTTTCAAGTCTCTCTAGAACCCTCATCTCTCTTTGCAGCTGACCTGAGAATAATATAGAGAACAATCTCATCCTCACTCCTCAACCGTTCTGTCCAGATTGCTTAGGTCAGTTGCTAGTGAGGTACACAGATCAAGGGTTTGATAACGAGAAACCAAACCTACTGATCTCATGAAAGTAGATGTAAGATTGAGATGCATTGCAATTGGATTATGGAAATAAGTAGGAATCAGGTGTATGTAGAGGCATTGGCAGTTTAGTGGCTAGGTATGGGTCTTGTCAAGGTTAAACATGATCTTCGCACAGTCAACTTATTGACATGGGATGAGGTCCTGTAATTATTTTAGGTTTGGATTTTCTACAAAACATCTGATTGTGTCTTTTCTCTTATTCTTCATTTTACTGCTTAGTACAGTGAATGCATATATAATCTGAAAAACATAAATTCAAAGAAAATGAGAAAATGAGATATATTCAGCCCCTCTAGGTTTGCTTTGTATCTCCTAATCCATCTTGAGATTTTCTAGTGCACTACACACTCTTTCATGCAATCAGATATGCTTAAATTGCACTAACGAAGGTACAGAGTTTCTGCTCTTGCAAAATGAGGACTGGAAGTGGAATCTAATCAAATATGGAAATATTTATATGCAGTGAAAAACATGATTTCAGGTTTCATGAACATAGTATTATTGATGACATATTATGACTTAACCAAAAAGGATGACACATTATGACCTGGTTGATACACCTTCCATAAAAGAAAGAGTTTCAATGAAAAAGCCATTATTGTTGCAAAATAGATGATTTAAGTGTAGCAGTAATCAAATGTTTAACTAGTGATAGAAAATGGATCACTGTTTCAATAACAATTCCCAAAAGTGCCCAAACATTGAGATCACATATTGAACCAATAGCTTTGGCACTTGAAACATGAAAGCTTAAGGATATAGTAAGATGCAAATAGTCATATGCTTCATGTAATTATATTGAAGAATGTCAGAATCACCATTCAAGGCCGTGAAGAACCCGTGGAAGAAATTCACGCTCAAACAAGTGGCTGAAGGGTCCATGGCCCACATCATGCAATAGTCCTAGATATAGAATAGAAAGGAGAAAAAAAAATCATATATGGGCTTAAGACAAAGTAGTTTCTGACATGAAATACTCACCAGCAAGTTTTACTGTCTGTATATCGAGAGGATCAATGCCAAGCTCCAAGCCCTACAAGGATGCATGTACATGAAAGGAATATTCTCAGCAATAGGAACCAAAAGAGAATGATCAGACCAAGACCAAAATTAAAAAAAAAAAACAAAAAATGAATCAGACCAAGACATTGTCCTACTTGGTAGGTTTTAATTTTATGAATGGCTTCACCAGCCAGCCAATACACCCCAAGTGAATGTTCAAATCTAGAGTGCACAGCTCCAGGATAAACCATGTCTGTCAGACCTGAGGTCAAGTAAAAAATGACTCAGAAACAACTTTAAGACACAAATACGGCAGTTGGAAAAGCAATATATAGAAACAGCAGGTCAAAGAATAGTATGTTGGGCAGCGTAAACTATCTGGAACATTGACCATGAACAATATGACTTGATTTTGGCATATAGTCTTGTAGAAAAAAACCTTTCACTCAATCATAAAATTTGTAATGCTTTCTGATTCGGCAGTATTGTTATAAACCAGAACATGCAGCATAAGTTGAAACTGAAAGCTAGAAAGCCATCATATTGCTATTAATGCAGGAAACATTAAACCTCCAAAGACTATTTCCATTATGGACATCACTGACCCAGAAAACTCGCCATGTTTTATAACTTTTGTTAATATGTAACAGACAAGGTAAGGCTGAAGAAAATTGTAATAGAAGAGGTAAATCAATTCTCCAATGTTGCAGGGGAGATCATTCTGTCCTCTGGTCTTCACTGATCTTGCACAGGTATTAGAGAATATCCTGCCACCAACCTCAACCTAGAAAACTAACGAATTCCACCATATTGCCCATTAATGAAAATCCTCCAAGGCTACTTTATCGTGGAGATCAGTGCTTTACCAAACTAGGCATGCTAATATATTTGATTTTATCAATGCTATACTGATCAAAAAACAATTTATAAAGTAAAGGATTCTCCAACACTGAAGAGGATATGATCATTCTGTACTCTAGCCTTCACCAAATTTGCAAATTTAATAGGAAATACCCTGCCACAGACCTCGATGAAGACAAGTAACAACATCCACGATAGTTAAATTAATTATAAACATTTTGGTTGTAAAGCAGAAACTGCTCATTGAACGTATACTTTCCAAATTTTGGTAACTCTAGGCTTTGATGGTAACAAGTACCGATTTTGTGTGTTTATTCTAATTAAATCACTCACAAAGAAAGTTTACTCTTCATTTACCGAGAGAAAAGAAAAATTCTACTATTTTCCTCTTTTGTAGCTTATGCTCAACATTTTCTGTGGATAGAGTTAGTAGAATTTCTGACAAACCATTCAAAATGTTGTATTTCATTCCACTAGTTATCAAATTCTGGAGTGGACTGAGGTAAGAGTGACATTGACACATGGACTTGAACATAAATCTAAGTCTAGCCTATGAATGCGATTTGCAGGATAAAATGGACCCAGATTCGTTGAATACTTCTATCAAAGTTTATGAATGTTCTATGGCTTGAGTGCTGTTAGATCAGACATTTTTAAATTCTATAATGTTGATCATAATTTTTCAGAATCTGGATCTTTTTTTGTCATTCACTGTCAATCACATTTTGCAATAACTTTCCTAATTAAAATGCTTATATGTTTATATCAATGCACTTCATTCTTCTATAATAATGGTGAAAAACAAGACATAAATGTGCTGTAAATTACCAAACAATAAAAGTCGAGCAAAAACCCAAACCAACTCTAACCAAAATTAGCTACAAATGAACTTCAATTAGCTACAAATGACTTACCAAGTTGCTTGAGGTCGCGAAGTCTGCAATATGTTGGAAAATTATCACGAGAATAATTATAAAAATCCTTGTGAAGAAATCAATTGCAATGAAAACTAAATACACACATACAAATAAATACAAAAAGAAGAAATGTTGAATTAGATTAACTTGCCTCTGAAATTGTTCGGTATCAATAAACTTCAAAGAGAGCTGCAATTCGGTGAAATTAACTTAAATATTTAATCAAGTATATCGTTGATTAATACTTGTATCAACTCATGATGCATTTTCAGAACGAGTATATGGACTTTAGTTCTTTCATAGTTTTATATAGCCTGAAACTAAGCTAAAGGAAAGCAATTAACATTTTCATTCCAAACAGTCATTGCAGAAAGTCGCCTATTTAATGAATAACAAATTCAGTAAAGTAAGAAATTCAATTTAAACAATAAAAAACAAAGTGAAATAAAATGTAAGAAAAAAAAAACTACAAAAGCTGAAACAAGCATTGTAGAGCTTTGTCCTTTTACAAGCTAACAGTATATTCCTCCAACAGTATTCCTCATAAAACTATTCAAATTCTTTATTCTCTTTTAAAATTATTGTTTGACTTTCTTGATTCACTGATATTTCTTTACAGTTAGATACATCACACATATGCAGACATACCAGAACTTTGCAGATTTATGAGATTCTCCAGTTCTTGAATGAAATTCAATTGGAGTCTTTGAACTGAAACAAGCATTGTCAAGCATTGTCGAGGACAAAACAAGAGCTACTTTGTAATTTACAAGCTAACAAAATATTCCTCAAATTATATTTCTTCTGAAAAAATTCATTCAAATTCCTTCTGTGTTCCAAATCTCTTGTTTGACTTCTCTAGATTCACCGAAATTTCTTATATATATATATATATATATATATATATATATATATAGAGAGAGAGAGAGAGAGATACACAGACACAAACAAACGGACACACATACACATTCATTATACTTTTGCAGATCTATGTGATGTTCAGTTCTGAATGAAGTTCGATTTCAATCGATTGCAATGAAATTGAATGTTTGAATAAACAATTCAATTAAGCAATAAATTCAGTTTATACTATAAAAGAAAAACAGAATTTAGCAGAAAAAATCAAACTACAAAAGCTGAAACAAGCATTGGAAAGAACAAGACGAGACCTACTTCGTATATTTATAAACTAAATATTTATTCCTCAAAATCAAATATTCTTTACAAAAGAACAAATTCAAATTCCTCATATGTTCTATATCTCTTTGAATTTTCTCGTTTAATCCAAATTTCTTCACACACACACAAACACACAGTAAATAATTGTATGCATTTGTTGAATTGCGAATCGGAAGATAGAAAAGAGCGATTGAATAGAAAATGCAAAAAGAAAGATGAGATTGAAGGCAATACAGGATCGAGATAAATATTTCCATGGACGTTGTCGTAAACTTGCTTCGAGAACCGCCTATCGTCGCTAGCAAACTCTCCGTTGCCAAAAGCTTTCATTCTTGCTCGCAGAAACGATAGAAGCAGATGATTTTGTGTATTTTATCTGTGTGTGTGAGAGAGAGAGAGTTAGGGTTTCTGAACAGGTTGAATATGAGATATATACATATATGATATATATATATAGAGAGAGAGAGAGTTAGGGTTTCTGAACAGGTTGAATATGAGATATATACATATATGATATATATATATAGAGAGAGAGAGAGTAGTGGGAAGGAAATGAGCAGAGGGAAGCTTGGAGTAGTGGAGAGGGCGATGCCGCCAAAAAGATGCTTCACGTGTGCACGCGCTGAGAGTGCGCGTGGGGAAACAGTAAATTGGGTGGGCCCAGTTTGGGTAACGTCTAGCGTTCTCTCAAATTTATTTGGACACATAATCAGTTACGAAATCCATGTAGTTTTTATTTTTCTTTCATTTTATGTTTAAAATAATTCAGTTAATGCTATAATTCTGCTGAAGGAATATAAAGACTAAGGCCCGTTTGGGAACTTGGTTTTGGTCTTGGTTTTGGTTTTGGCCTTGGTTTTGGTCTTGGGTGGTTTTAGGTAAATCTAAAACCAATATATAATGTTTGGTAAGGAGTTGGTTTTGGTTTTGGTCTTGGTATAATTATATATATATATACTAATATGTATTAAAAATATATAAATATGAAAAATATATATATATAAAATTGGAAAAAAAGTAATTTTCGGGAAAAAAATATTTTTCCGAAAAATATAAAAATATTTTTTTGGAAAATAATTAATTTTCGGAAAAAAAAATAATTAATTTTTTCCGAAAATTTAATTTTTTCAAAAAAATAATTTTTTTGTCAAAATTCTTTTTCCGAAAAAATATGATTTTTTTCCAAAAATTTATTTTTTGACGAAAAAATAAATATTTTCCGGAAAATAATTATTTTCGAAAAATTAATTTTTTTCCGAAAATTAATTTTTTCCCAAAAATATGATTTTTTTCCAAAAATTTATTTTTTGAAGAAAAAATAAATTTTTCCGAAAAAATAAATATTTTCTGGAAAATAATTATTTTCGAAAAAATAATTTTGTTTCGAAAATTAATTTTTTTTCCGAAAATATGATTTTTTTCCAAAAATTAATTTTTTCCCGAAAAAAATAATTATTTTCCAAAAAATAAATATTTTCGAAAAAATAATTTTTTGGAGAAAATTAATTTTTTTCCGAAAAATAAAAAAAAAAATTCAAAATAATTCATATTTTCGGCTATATATATATATATATATAGAGAGAGAGAGAGAAAAGTCAAAAATGGTGAGCCAAAACCAGGTTTTAGTGGTTGGTTTTAGGGTGTCCAAAACCAAGTCCAAAACCGGCCAACCAAACATGATCTGGTCTTGAAATCAAAGACCAAAACCAAAACCAAGACCAAAACCGGGTTGCCAAACGGACCCTAAAGATATGAAGAGGTACTGCGTTAGCGTCTCCATCCTCTTTAAGCATTTCAGGTGGGGATACTCAATGTCATAGATACATACGTATAAACTTATATATCATGATGTTGACTTATCATACAATAAGATGCATGTATAATATTTATGATTTAATTTAATATTATTCGACTTTGTTATATAATTGTGGTAAAGAAAATGATATAGGTTGTTTCAAGTTGAATATTGATGTTTCTTTTAATCATATTTTCAATATAAATTTTTTTAGAATTTTATATATATTTTTGAATTTTATATATAAAATTCTAAAATTTTATATATATTTAGATATATATATTCGGAATTATATATATATAATTCAAAAATATATATAAAATTCTGAAAAAATGTATAAATTTTGAAATATATATATAAATTTCGAAATCTATATATCTAATTCGAAATAAATATATAAAATTTTGAAATATATATAATTTGAATAAATATATAAAATTAGAAAAAATATATAAAATTCGGAAAAAAAATATAAATTCGAAATAGGTTTCTTCTTTTCTTCATAATCTCAAATGGGTTTTTTCTTTTCTTCATAATCTCAATTCAGAAATATACTTACTCACTTTGAAGATCAAAAATAATATTGATTTTGCAAGTTCAAACATGCATATATTTGTAGAAGTTACATTACAGGAATGTGTTAATTTAAACTTTATTCAAATTTCAATATTTGTTATGCAATGGGTGAGAAGTCTATCAAATCCTAAGTATTTTTTTTCTAATATATTTTTTCTAATTTTATATATTTATTTCAAAAAATATATTTTTTTTAAAATTTATATATGTTTTTCAAAATTTATATTTTTTCCAATTTTTATATATTTTTTCAAATTTTATATATATTTTATATATATTTTTGAATTTTATTTATATATTTTCGAATTATATATATATTTCAAATTTTATATATTTTTTAAATTTTTAAATAGTTTTTCGAATTTTAGGAGGTGGAACTGTAATTTACCCATTAGGGTGGGGGCAATATGAAATTCAATAGTTTAGGGGGGTTTATTGAAATTAATCATAAATTTATAATATAATATGAAGGGTAATTACGTAAAATCACACATGAAATCAGAGTTAACCGGTTTGACTTTGGACGGAGGGGGTGAAAGTGATACCGGAACTAACCTGGAGGGATGTATCTGCTCAATTTAAAAACAGTAAGAGTACCACGTGTAATATCACTAAACCTCAGGGGAGGTATGTGATATTTTTCCTTTATTTTTCTTTCATTTTATGTTTAAAATAATTCAGTTAATGCTACAATTCTACTGAAGGAATATAAAGAGTAAAGGTATGAAGGGGTACTGCGTTAGCGTCTCCTTCCTCTTTAAGCATTTCAGGTGGGAATACTCAATGTCATAGATACATACGTATAAACTTATATATCATGATGTTGACTTATCATACAAATACGATACATGTCTAATATTTATGTTTTTAATTAATATTATTCGACTTTGTTATATAATTGTGGTAATGAAAATGATATAGGATGTTTCAAGCTTAACATTGATGTTTCTTTTAATCATATTTTCAATGAAGTTGCTTCTTGGTTAAAGTTGCTTCTCGGTTTATCCCTTATGTCACAAGGTCCAATTTTCACACAGCAAATTTCACCCTATGATGGCCTTGGTTGCACACCAAGTCAGTCAATTCTTTCAACACTTAGCCAAATATGCACAGAATATGAATAACATACAAGTAATGTAAATGACACAAAGAGTTACAGAGGTTCACACCTCCAACCTTTCACTATATTCTCAAATAGTACAAATGAACACTTATCTCTGTAATGGAGTATAAGACAATCTCCCCATCTCTATCCATTTACAGAATCTCCATTAGGGCATATATAAACTAAACTCACAAAACTGTCTATACAAACCAACCCCTAAGATCTGTGAGACATCCCTGTTGGCCACATATTGACAATTAGAGGGGGGTGAATATGGTCAATGACAAACTTTGAAACTTTTTTGGTTTGACTTTATTTAGAGAAAAATAAGCATCATAAGACTCTAGTCAAACACTTAATGGTTTATATAATCTCTTTAGTGATTTTCACATTTCATACTTGTAATCATGCATTAGTAATTTATACAATAAAATACATGCATCATTGATTCAAGTAAATGTGAATTGTTCTATTAACCAAGTAAACAATTCGACCAAACATGTTGAAACACTTATCTCATAATGATAATATATGCATTATGGATTCAAGTAGCATATGAAACAATTCAAGCACCAAGTGAATATGTTATTCAACTAAATATGTAAATCACTTTTATTATATATAGACTTAATGTATAAAGTGTTATTTGTCATGAAAAATATATTTGTAGAGTTTTTATAAAGTGATTAAATATTAAGAGTATACATAAACTCTTAAAATGAAGGTTGTGTTGAATATGCATTTTGTCAAACACTTGGTGTACATATGGAATTTCAATGCTATGGTTTGTGGAAGATGCATTTTATCAAACACTTGGTGTGCTCATTAATCATGGCTAAGTAAAACAAGTAGAGAAGTTATAATCTAAGCCGTATCCTATTAAGTTCATGATCTAATCAACCACAATTAAGCATTTTACTATCCTCTTTATGAGTTCTTCAACACAAGCAATTTCATAGCATGACATTAATATGAAGTTCTAGATTGGAAATGACAATTGTTTATGAAGTAAAGAGTTTAAAGGATAGAGAAAATGCAAACCAAAGACACCGAGATTTTACATGGTTCAACTAAATCTTTGGTCTACGTCCATGCCTTGAGAAAACCTCCCAAAGATTCCACAATCATGCTTTTCTTGCGGGTGAAAAACAAACCCTTACATGCTCATTCTTGCGGGTGAAGAGCCAACCCTGCTCACTCTTGCGGGTGGAGAGTCAAACTTCAATCACTCTTGCTTCCGGGTAAAGAGCCGACCTTTTCTCACTCTTGTTGGTGGAGAGCCAACCAAATCATCTCTCTTTCAAGGTTGAGAGAAACATTTACAAAGCTTCAATAAGCTATTCCCATGCCAAGATAACTTTTTGGTTTTTCACTCACAAAAAATAAGAATTTTACATTGAGTGGTACAACATTATCTCTCAATAGATAGATATGAAAATTCAAAGTTCACTTCCTCACATACTTAGAGTCATAAATGAAATGCTCAATTGAAAAGCTCAACTCAAGTATGGTATGATGAATCACAAGAAAAAATATGAATGATGCTCATGGGGTGATTTATGCAGGAGTTTTCTACCTAAAAATGAATTCAAAATTGAAGCACAAATGATAGATTTTTTCATACTCCTATATTCCTCTTTTTTCTTGCTTTTTGGCTCAAATATGACATATATATAGAGTGGGAAACAAATGTAGCCGTTTGGGGGTGTTTTGGGAAGTTATAAAAAAGTTTGAACCCAAAAATAACCGTTGGAAGTCGTTCCAGGCCAAGTCAGTCGATTGAAAAATGTCAAAAAAATGGCTCAAAAGTCTCTGGAGGATTCGGTCGACTGATAGTTCATTCTAGATATGTTCTGTCAAGTTCCACTCTTTTGGTCATAACTCGAGTTCCGTAAGTCGGATTAAGGAGTTCTTTAGCTTTTTGGAAATCTGACTTCAAGCTCTTGATTTTAGGCTTTTTAATCGCTCCATTTAATTCATTTTTGAGTGATGTATAGTCATTTTAATATGACGGTTTATTTCAATCTCTTAGACCGCATAACAGTTTTTCGGGAAATCTTTTGGGATATTTCCAAAATAACTTAGAAACATTCCTAGGATGTCTTAGAGACTTATTAAGTTCATTGACATTCTTAAAATCAATATTTAGATCATAAAATAATATTTTCATTTAAACAAATTCTTAATATTTGACAAAAGTTTTTCATGATTGAAATAATTTTGTTCAAAGCTTTAATACATGTCTATAATCCATTTCAAGTTATATGAAATTAGTTTAGGTTCTAGGACAACCTCTTTGTTGAGTTAGCAAAGACTATATATATGAATGTATCATCAATGTTGTTCATAGTCTAATACTAATGGTTTAAGGACTCATGAATGATGTAAATGATATGTATGGTCCTATATATTAAGTTGTCAAGAGTTGAGCTTTCAAATAAGTTATTTCAAAAATAACTTTACATTTAATCTAGCACTCACCCAAGACTATTTTACCCAATTCTTTGATCTTCAATTTCTTTAAGTTTTGGGTTGATGTCTTCATCCTTATCTCCAATATCTTTTGAGCTATAAACATCTTTGTTTGATTTTTATATGAATCCACAAGCTCTCTTGAGTTATTCTTGATTATTTAACCTACTAAACATAACTCAAGTAGACATTAGATCATCACGTTTAATTGTTTGTTATCATCAAAATATCTCATTTACCCATGGTGAAAAATCTTGGGTCAACAATCCCTTCCCAATAGGTGTGCTGGCATTGTAAGCCTTGTGCCACATATGTCAAATAGTTGCAACCACATACCATCTCAACAAACTGCTCAAACTGTCCCAGATCCTTGGAACTGCCATGCCACATGTGTCTTCCTTGTCTGAATATCACATGTTGTGTATTGATGCACTCCAGCACACCACACTAAGCTATGTCCAGCATATGCCTTAGTGTATTTCAGCTTGCTTGTAATGTTGTCTTCTTGTCATGCACAAGTGTCACCAATCTGGGCATGCTCTAAGCCACACCCATGCCATGACATCCATTGTGCCATGTCATGAAAATGTCAAGTCGTGCATTGCTCCACGCCTTGCATTCCGAAGTCAGCCATCTGTGGTGTTATGGCTTTATCAAAGACAAGTTGGCATTGCCAAGACTTGATATGTTCATGGCTTGCCAAGCCACGCACATTGCATGTACTCCAGCACATGTCAAGTCAAGGCAATCCTTGTCCAAAGGACAGTTAGCACAATAGTGAGCACGACACGCAAGGCTAGCCAAACCAAGCGTACACACAAGTGCCCACATTGTTATCAGCACCACACCACCATCATGGACCCATACCGTCAAGCCAATTGTTGTCAAATCATGCCCACGCATGTCCATAGGCCTCCCTATACATACCCTATCCAAGGCTTGCTAAGGTATTGCTTGGTTGTTGGCTACCAACTTTTGTCAAGCTCACTTACCCCCCTATATATGCAAAATACAAAAAAGTTACTCTGGCCAGAACAAATATCAACCATGTTTGAGGATGAATAATTGATTTAATTAATAATTCCCAATAACCTCATTTTGTAGATTCATGACATTTGCTATAAGGGTGTTTTTTGACTTTTCTCCAACACTTAGTTTATTTTCTGATTTCGAATCCAATGCCACTCCAAGTGCCAACTAATGTCACTCTACGTGTCATTCTCAGCCCCCATTGCCCATGGGTGTTGTCTTGGGGCCTTTGCCCATGTCATAAAGGCAAAACCCCCACCCCCAAGTCTTCAAGGGGCTAACAAATCTCCCACACTGGAGGAGCTAAACGCCCTTGTCGGTTGTTTCTTGCTTAGATACTTCTGAATCTGCTTTTCAAATTGCCACAATGTCACATCTCTTTCCTATGTAGCCTCCTGCACTCCACTAACTTTCCATAGAACCAAATAATCTGTCCTCTGATTTTTCTTGCTTTGGCCCACAGTACTGTAGTCCAAAATCATATCAAATTCCTTATCAAATTGCTTCCTTATCACCGGTGGTGCTCTGTTGGTCTGTACTTTGCTTGCATCTGTAGTATCCTCATGGAATGGCTTGAGGAAACTGCAGTATGGAACGTTGGGTGTATCTTCAATCGATCTGACAACTTCAATATGTAAGCAACTTCACCTACCCTTTTTATCACTTCAAAAAGACCATCATATTTTAGGAACCAACCCTCTATGCACAGTCTTGCTGCTAATGTTCTTCCAGATTTGTGGTGTCAACTTCAGTAACACTTTGTCACCAACAACAAACTCCAAGGTTCTCCGATGTTGGTCAGCATACTTCTTCATACGCCTTCCAGCCTTAGCTAGGCTGTCTTTTGCCTCATCTAACATCTCTTGTCTGGATCTGGCCAAGCTGTAAGCAGCTGGACACTTCCCTCCAGTCTACTGCAATACCACCTCATGTGGTATTCGTGGTTGTTGTCCTGTTGCTAACTCAAAAGGTTGTTGGCCTTAAGATTTTAATCTAATGGCAATTCCGTAATTTTGATGATAACAAATCATTAATGATGTATTTGTACTAATGGTTACAATGAGTATTTGTTCAAGCTTTCAAGAACAGAAAAATCATATATTGATCACGCGGACAAAAAGATCATGGCGTTACCATTTAAAGCGACCGAGCAAAATATCAAATATAAAGAGATTTTAGTTCAAAGATGATCAAGTGCAAATATGTTAAAGCTTAAAGATTATCAATTCAAAAAGGATCAACCACTACTTGAAGATTGAGGTAGATAGGTTGGTGAGTGCTTAAGATTCAATTGTCAAAGTAATTATTTGAATTATCCTTGAAACTCTAGAAAATTAATTTAAACATGCCTCACCTCACAAAACTACTTTTAACGCTAAATTAAAATGTTTTTTAGTGGGGTAACCTGACTCTACAAGTGAGATAGCCTAAGTTTTACAAAGGCTTAAAATTCTTTCTTCAGGAAAGTAAGGTATCCTAACTTAAATAGTCAGGTGGCATGACTTAAATAGTTAGATAGTCTAATTCTTAAAGTTAGATAACCTAACTTATCTAAGAATAACACAAAATAAGCCTGCAACGGCTCTGTTGAATTTTGTGCCTCTTACTAAAGGCTATATTGCCTCTCCAACGGCTCTATGAGTAATCTAATGCCAAAATACAAAGTTGGTCTTGTTATATATATGCTAAAACTCTTTCTATACAAATAACTTCTTGTAATCAAAATAATACACTTTCATATACACTTTTGTGCATCATCACTCATATATTTTCAAAGTCTAGAGCTTCCATCTTGATTCAAATTCTTACTCTAGTCTTATGAGCAAGAGAGCTATAATTGTACAAATCAATCTTTGAGGGATATTTTTATTGTACAAGATCATTGTAATCAAAGGGTTGGTGTGACCCAAATTAAGGCTAAGAGAGGGTGTTCTCTTAGCAAGGAGAAGTGGTGTGCTTATTGTAAAGGTTTGTTCTTCACCCGTAAGGAAGAGTGGTAGGAGAAGTAGTGTGCTTCTTGTAAAGCTTTGTTCTCCACCTGTAAGGAGAAGCCATAGTGGATTTGGGAAGTCTCAAGAGAGCCTTGAGCCGATGATGTAGGAATCAAGGGGATTCTGAACCTCGCTAAAATCGCGTGTCCAAGTATTTACATTTCTCTCCCTACTCTTATTTGATTTATATTGTTTTGTGCTTTTATATTATATTATCTAACATTGCAATTATATTTATCAAATAGTAAATCAAATTAAATTTCATTGTTTAAGCTAAGACTCTATTCACCCCCCTCTAGAGTCATTTATTGGGCAACAAGACTTATCCTTGTTGCTGATGAGCGATGCAAGTTGTAGTAGAACTGCGCCGTATCCAGCAACTCAACCCAATTATTTTGGGAAGCAGTCACATAGTGCCTCAGGTACTCTTCCATCAAATGGTTCATCCTCTCCGTCTGCCCATCTGTTTGTAGATGATTGGCTATGGAGAACTTCAACTCTGTCCCAAGAAGGTTGAAGAGGGCCATCCAAAACTGGCCTGTGAACCGAGCATCCCGATCACTAATAATGTCCTCTGGTAGCCCGAAGTGTTTGACCTCATGCTTGTGAAACAGCTCCGCAGCAACATTAGTCGGACATGCATCTGGTGCAGCAATAAACATTGCATACTTTGAAAACCTATCAACAATGACAGATATGGAACTCATTTCATCTACCTTCAGGAGTCCAGATACAAAATCCATTGATACTGATTGCCATAGCATTTCCGATATGGGCAGGGGCTGTAACAATCCTGCCTATTTCTTTCTCTCAAGCTTGTCAAGTTGACACACTAGACAAGACCGGACATAGGCTTCGATGCCATCCTCTATCTTTGGCCAGTAATATCTCCTGGAAATCAGTGCATGCATCCTCTCAACTCCTGGGTGACCAGCCCATTTGGTGTCATGCATATCCCTCATCAGTTCTCTTCTTAGTCCTTCCCCACTGGGAATATAGAGTGTGCCTCCTCTGGTATAGAGCAACTCATTTTCTATCCAGTACTTTCTCACCAAGCCTTCATTCACTTGATGCTAAAGCTTGATGTAGGCAACATCTCCAATGATTTCACGCTTGACTCTCTCAAGGAAATCAATATATACAATAGATAATGAAGTCACATACTCTTGCATTTCTTTTCTGCTCAGTGCATCAGCTACCTCGTTCTGCCTCCTTGGTTTGCGCATCCACACAAAATTGAACTCAGCCAAGAATTCTTGCCACCTTGCTTGTTTTTGGGACAGCTTCTTCTGCGTCTTGAAGTAGGTGTTTGCAATGTTATCCGTCACAAATGCAAATGGGGTCCCAAGTAAGTAGTGCCTCCAGGCTTCCAGGCAGTGTATGACCGCATTCATCTTCTTCTTATGGGTGAAATATCTTTGTTTTACATCTTTAAGCTTCCTGCTTTCAAATGCACAAGGGTGTCCCTCCTGGACCAGCACCCCACCAATGGCACGATCAAAGGCATCAGTGTGAACTTCAAATGACAAGCTAAAATCTGGGAACCGTAACACCGACTCGGATGCTATGGCTTGATTCACCTTCGCAAAGGAATTGTCACAATCCTATGTCCAACTCCATGGTTGATCCTTCTTTAACAAGTCTGTCAAGGAATTCACCATCTTCGAATAGCCCTTGATAAACCTGTGATAATAGTTAGCAAGACCAAGGAATGATCTCAACTCAGTTACCTTGGTTGGAGAAGTCCACTCCACAATGACTTTCACCTTCCACTAATCCATGCGGATTGTGCCCTTGCTAACCCAGTGCCCTAGAAACATAATCGCCTTCCGGCAGAACTCATATTTCTCTTTCTTGACATAGAACATATGTTCCCTAAGTCGTGAGAACACCCACCTCAAGTGCTTCAAATGCTCCTCAAGAGTATTACTGTAAATCACAATGTCATCTAGATATACAACAATAAATTTATCAATGTACTCATAAAATACATCATTCATTAAATTGCAAAAGGTTGTTGGGGCGTTGGTGAGTCCAAATGACATCACCAGGAATTCATATGAACTGTATCTGGTCACGCATGTCGTCTTTAACTCATCACCTTTTACAACTCTGACTTGCCAATACCCAGATTGCAAGTCCAACTTGGTAAAGTAAGTGGTTCTGGACAATTGGTCGAACAAGTCTGCAGCATTAGGAATTGGATACTTGTTCTTCACTGTCACCTTGTTTAGAACCCTGTAATCCACGCACATCCTCATGGATCCATCTTACTTCTTCTGAAATAGGACAGGGGCACCATATGGAGCCTTGGAAGGTTGAATCAGGCCAACATCAAGTAACTCATCAAGTTGCTTCCTCAACTATGCCAATTCTTTAGGCGCCATTCTGTATGGTGCTTGGGTCGGGGGTCTCGTTCCAGGCCCCAACTCAATCTTATGATCAATTACACATTTAGGGTAGCATTTTGGGTAATTCTGGTGGCATTACATCTTTGAACTCCATCAGAATGTCTGCTATTGCATCTGGCACTTCCACCATCACATCAGGCTTGATCTCAATCAAGGCTGCTAGGTAAGTACAGTCCCCTCTACGTAACCCATCCTTCACTTGCAAGGCAAAATACACATCTTTCTGCTTGTCTTTATACTATACCTTAGTAACAGATGATACAAAACAAGGGCATGTTTCATTAGAAATAAACATACTTCCAAGATATGGAAATAATGCAACATTTTCCTTAAAAAACAAATCAATCCCCAGTATTACGTCAAAATCATCCAAGGGCACCACCATAATGCTGCACTTGTCTTCCCACTCCCCCACCTTGAGGGTCACTGTGGCCAGGCCTTGGATAGGCTGGGCATCCGAATTCACTGCCTTCATTTTACTAGCATTCTGGGATAACTTTAGGCCAAGGTGTTTTACTTCTTTTTCTAGCACGAAATTGTGTGAAGCACCAGAATCAACCATAGCCAAAACTTCTCTTCCATTTACCCACGCATGGACATACATCAGCCCCTTCTGTGGTTTGGATTTTTCTAGTTGTTAGTGCATTGAGAAGTTGCAATGGATTCACCCTTGTTGGTGTCTTTCCATCGTTGTCATTGTCATCCTTGCCAGCCTGAATTACATTCACTTTTTCCTTCTTTGGGCAGTCTCTGGGTCGGTGTGTTCCATTGCAAATGAAACATCCATCAGTGTGTGTGGGTTTGGTGCCACTAGGACTCGCTCCTTTGGCATCAGTTATGGGTTTGTTGTTGTTTTGATTCTGACCACCATAATTCTTCTTAAAGTTGTTTCTTTTCTTCTTGAATTTGGGGGCAACACCTTTTCCCTTGTCTTTATTGTTGCCTCCATTGTTGGATTTCTTTTCATTGCAATTGTCTTTGTTACCCGAAATCTTGAAATCCATCTGCCCATCTGCCGCAACAATGGTTGTAGGCAAGTCTCTGACACATTGCCTTCTCAATTCTGTCTGGGCCCAAGTCTGCAACCCTGACATGAAATTGAATAGCTTGTCTTCCTCCAACATGTTCTTGATGTCCAACATCAAAGAACTGAACTCCTTTACATATTCACAAACAGTGCCTGTATGCCTTAATTTCTTGAGGGATTCCCTTACAACCCGTGTTGTGTTGGAAGGGAGGAACTGATCCTTCAATTCCTTCTTCAATGTCTCCCAAGTCTCAATCTTGGGTCGTCTAGCACTGGCATCATCTTCCATCCGTGTGTGCCACCACAATTTTGCATCCCCGGATAAGTACATGCTTGTGATTGTCACATTTTCAGCGTCTGGAACACGAGAAGCCTTGAAATACTGTTCAATATCCCATAAGAAATTCTCCAATTCTTTGGCATTTCGTGCACCATCGAATGCCTTGGGTTTTGGCACTTTGATTTTCGATGGGGCACTTTCACCATCGCCGACTGTCATGTTGTGGCATGCCCTCTTCAGTAACGCAACATCGTCTTCAATATCCTTCAGATTTTTTTTTGAAGACATCAACAGTAGCGCCAACATCATCAGACACCGAAGTCACTCCGATATCTAATTTGACATTTAAGTCTGTCACTGAATCTTCAATCAATTTGCGTAGAGTCTGCAACTCATGGGCAAGAAGATTTGTCTGGGTTAACAGAGTGTCTGTATTCCCAGAATATGGGGCACCAACCATGGTCTCTAATCGATTAACTCTTTCACGCAGTGCTTCCATGGAGTCTCAACGGGGCTCTGATACCAACTGTCAAAGGGTCCAATTTTCACACTACAAATTTCACCCTATGATGGCCTTTGTTGCACACCAAGTCAACCAATCCTCTCAAAACTCAGCAAAATATGCACAGAATATGAATAACATACAAGTAATGTAAATGACACATAGAGTTACAGAGGTTCACACTTCCAACCTTTCACTATATTTTCAAATAGTATAAAGGAACACTTATCTCTGTAATGGAGTATAAGACAATCTCCTTATCTCTATCCATTTACAGAATCTCCATTAGGGCATATATAGACTAAACTCATAAAACTGTCTATACAAACCAACCCCTAAGATTTGGGAGACATCCCCTCCTCCCAATAGGTGTGCTGGTATTGTTAGCCTTGTGCCACATATGTCAAGTAGTTGCAACCACATGCCATCTCAGTAATTTGCTCAAACTGTCCCAGATCCTTAGAACTGCCATGCCATATGTGTCTTCCTTGTCTGAATATCACATGTTGTATACTGATGTATTCCAACATACCACACCAAGCTATGTCCAGCATATGCCTTGGTGTATTTCAGCTTGCTTGCAATGTTGCCTTCTTATCATGCACAAGTGTCACCAATTTGGGCATGCTCTAAGCCACGCCCATGCCATGGCATGCATTGTGCCATGTCATGACAATGTCAAGTCGTGCATTGCTCCACGCCTTGCATCCTAAGTCACCCATCTGTGGTGTCATGGCCTTATCAAAGACAAGTTGGCATTGCCAAGACTTGATATGTGTATGGCTTGCCAAGCCACACACATTGCATGTACTCCAACGCATGCCAAGTCAAGGTAATCCTTGCCTAAGGACAAGTTAGCACAATAGTGAGCACGACACACAAGGCTAGCCAAGCCAAGCATACACACAAGTGCCCATATTGTCATCAATACCGCACCATCATCATGAACCCATACCGTCAAACCAAGTGTTGTCAAATCATACCCACGCATGTCCATAGGCCTCCCTATACATACCCTAGCCAAGGCTTGCTAAGGTCTTGCTTGGTTGTTGGCTGCCAATTTTTGTCAAGCTCACTTACCCCCCTATATATGCAAAATACAAAAAGGTCACTCTGATCAGAACATATATCAACCATGTTTGAGGAGGAATAATGGATTTAATTAATAATTCCCAATAACCTCATTTTGTAGATTCATGCCATTTATTATAAGGGTATTTCTTGACTTTTCTCCAACACTTAATTTATTTTCTAACTTCGAATCCAATGTCACTCCAAGTGTCAACCAATGTCACTCTAAGTGTCATTCTCAGCCCCCATTGCACATGTGTACTGTCTTAGGGCCTTTGCCGATGTCACAAAGGCAAATCCCCCACCCCTAAGTCTTCAAGGGGCTAACACCTTGTGTTTTCAGTGCTGAATCGACTGAGGCTTTTGTTTTGGTAGAAAGCTTGAAAATTCTTGTTCAATGGGGTTATCAAAATGTGACTATCGAAGGTGATTGTAGTTCTGTGATGAATCTCAAACCCAACGATGATCACACTGCCATCATTTTTTATGATGTGAGATACCTCTTATCTTCCCTTTCGACATTTTCATTGAATTGGGTTCATAGAAGTTGTAATCATGTTGCCCATTTGATTAGCAAATGGGTTGCGAGAAGTGTCTGAATTTCATTGGTCTGTCTGACCCTCTTGGCTCTCTTCAGCCTTAGAGCCTAAATTTGTTGTTGGCCCCTTTGGGTCTTGATTCTTGTTTTTCAATGCAGTCAAGAAAAAAAATATGATACCATGATTATGAATTATAATTTACATTCATGGGTGTTAGGTGAGTAATGGTGCACTAGGTTCGATGCGTATGTTTTTGAGCTAAATCAAAGTGAAATTAGTTAATCGATTTCAATGGTATTGAAAAAATTAGAACTAAAATCCGAATTGTTAAATTTGGAATCCAGCCGGATCAAATTCTGAAATATTAGAAGAAAGATTATGCAATTATTGTACCAATCTACTTTTATATTTTTTTTAAAAAAATGATTTTAATCAATAATTCACTATTAATCATTTAGATTTAATTTGTCGAAACAAATACAACTTGTATTTGTATAGCACATAGAATGATAAACTTTTTAATAAATATATATTTATAATTTAAAAGCAAATTATCTATTGACATGTTCTTAAGAAGTTAATATAAAAATTGGAACTAAAAACTATCCATAACAGAGCTTGAGACGCAGTATTGGTGTAACAGACTGATACATGGATATATAGATCACTGTATTTGTGCATATTAGAGTTGGTAAAATGAGACACGACATGGTAACACGATATGAAATTAAAAGGTTAGGGTTGACATTAGAGCTGGTAATTCGCGTCAGTGTGTTGACCCACGTGTTGACCATATAATCTGACACTAGTCAACATGAAAATCAAATATTTTAAATTTGAGACAATCCAACACGAAAAATAAAAATTAAAAATTAAATTGAAATTAAATTTGACACCATTTAGTAATAGTTTATTAATATGTTTCAATCCATGACCAATTAGAGAACATAAAACATCTGCAAATAAATATAACAATAAATATAATCGTGTCAAACGTGTCATTTTGTGTCAGAAATTGCCAGCTCTAGTTGACATAAAAGGGTTGAGGTTGTATAAGGGTTAACCCGAACACGACACGAGAATATTAGTGTCGGATTAGGGTCAAACCCGATCAAGCCGAACAACCCGTTTGACACGATTATATTTATATTTACTTTTTTTTTCTTCTCTAATTGGTCATGGGTTGAAATATATCAATAAGCTATTATTAGATCATGTCAAATTCAATTTAATGTTGCTGATAATTAGGTTAAATAATTTATTTCGTATTGGATTGTGTCAAATTTAATTTTATATATTATAATAAATAGGTTAAACGGATTACATGAGTCGACACGGGTAATCTATTTAATAAATGAGTTGGATAAGAGTTGAACATATTTCACACGTATATTAACCATGTATTTTTCGACACGATCTCTACCCGACACGAACATGACCTACGAACACAAATTGTCATCCCTAGTGCAGACACACGGACACAAATTCTCAACCCTAGTGCAGACACATATACTCACGGTATTGGTGTAACGGACTCCAAACATGAACAAAAAAATTAGTGATTATGTAATGTCAATAAGATAAAATTCAATGATGGAATGGAAACTTAACAATGACCGCACATGTGTTTTTTTTTTAATTTTTTTTTTTAGCAAAATACAAAGTGAAAGAAAAGACTACAGAGCAACACCCCCATCCACTAACAGGGTGTCTCTCACATGATGATGAAAAAAAGTCCAATTATAGTTGGATTGATTTGCTTTAGGGCTATTTGATTTATTTCATGAGCAACTTGGTTGCAAGATTTAGGCACCAACTCAGTAAGAAATTCGGGCGCTTATTGAGAAAGGAAGTAACATCGTCAAAAATCACATTCAACTCTCCTTCTGAAACTTGCAAATTCATTACGGATTGACAATCACCTTCTATAATCACTTGGAGGTATCCCCATGCAAGGAGAGATCGAATAGCCTCTCTTAGTACTAAACCTTCAGCCACCGAAGCTTTAACTACGTGAGGAAAGAATGTAGAAACAATTCTAATTATATCTCCCCTTGAATTTCTAAGCATTAAACCTCCACCGCATTGATTTCGGGCTTGGTTGTAGGCTACATCAATATTCAATTTGAGCCACTCGGAATTAGTATGAGACCATGATTGTTGGGGGGTCATTGCAACAAGCCGACATATCTGCTCCTGTGAAATTTTTGAATATTCAAGAAAGCTTTCAACAACCCTTTTCACTAGAGTTAGAGGATCACACCTTATTTCGTTGAATTCCCATCCGCAACGATTTTCCAAATATGTCAACATATCGAGATTGCGAGGCATGCGCACTCTTGAAAGCATTTTGCTAATTTCCATTTCTTTGAAAGTTGCAGCCATCTCTTTTGCCAATCTGTAACTTGAGAGTTAGAAAATTCCAATCTTAATGGGCTAAGTCTCCATATATCTTGAACTGTTGGGCATTTGCCCAATATGTGATCAACTATTTCGGCCTCTTGACTGCATCCTTTGCATATATCATGATCAACGACGCCTATCTTCTTCAAATTGAACCTTACGGGTAATTTTTCATAAAGGCTTTGCCACAAGAAAAACTAATTTTTTCTTTGTATTTTGATCTTCCACATATCCTTCCAACATTGTCTGATGTATTAGGCATAACTACAGCTTGCTTCGGAATTTCTTTGACCATCGCCAAGTAACATAAATTTTGTCTCATAATAAACACTTTTCACTGTGAAGTTACTTTTTTTTGACAACCCCCATATTTTTTTGTCTTGAACCTCATTCAAACTCAATGGAATTTGCAAAATTACATTACAATCTTTCTAATTAAAAGTGGACTTTATGACTTCAGTCTTCCACTCCTTCCTTCTAAGATCCATCAAATCCCCCACTTTTACAATGTCGTTCCCACAATTGGATTTTGCTGTTAATAAACTATTTTTGCCGGGGAGCCACTTGTCATTCCAACATTCTATAGACTGACAATTCACAATCTTCCATTTCATTCTAGTTTTAACAAGCTCCTTTAATTGACATATGCTTTTCCAGAACCCTGAAGCACCAAAAGGACATTGAGAATTGAGAAAATTGCAATTAGGAAAATACATTTGCTTCAGCATTTTCACAAACATGAAGTCTTCCCGTGTTTCCAGTTTCCACCCAATTTTTGCAAGTAAAGCTAAGTTAAAAGCCTCTAAATCTCTTAGACCCAAGCCTCCTTCTTCCTTTGATCGACACAATTTATCCCAGCTTATCCATGTTATTTTTTTTGGCGGTGCCTTTCTGCTCCACTAGAAATTCAATAGATTGTTCTTTAAAGAGTTGAGAACTGATGTAGACATCTTGTAATATTGCATAGAATAAGTTGGGAGAGATGAAATAACATAGGGTAAATCCCAGTTACACCCCCTCTGATTTGACCATATCCCAGTTACTCCCCCTCTACTATGGTATATCCCAGTTACATCCCCTCAGTTTTGGTTCCGTGTATTAAACACTCCCTCCGTTAGTCAACCGTTAGTTTCCAACTGTTATGTGATGATGTCATTAGTAAAAAAACTATTGAATGGTCTGTTTTGCCCCTAATTTGTCTCACCAAAGCATCTTCACTCCCTAATTAGTCAACCGTTTATCTCACCCCCTAATTACCATGTATGTAATGTCATTTTTACCCTTACCCCCAACATTAGAAAAGCTAGCCCTAAATTCCAATTTTATAAATATAGATTACTGTATATGTGTATATGTATATACATTACTGTGTATATGTCTCATGCATGACCACCACTACCACCGTACCCGAAGCCACCGCCTCCTCCTCCATGGCCACCACCACCGTCTCTCTCTCTCTCTCTATTACTATATATATGTCTGAATCGAGATGACCGCAACCGCCTCCGCTATAACTACCACAACCGCCTCTGCTATGGCCACCACCACTGCCTCTCTCTCTCTCTCTATATATATATATATATATATATACATTTTATATTACTGTATATGTCTGAATCGGGATGACCGCAACCGCCACCACCATGCCTTCTGCCTCCGCCATAACAATCACCACCGCCTCTGCTACGACCGCCACCTCCACCGCTGCAAAAACCACAGCCGCCGTCGCCTAAAAATCCATCAGATCCCTCTTTCCCCTCTTTCTATTTCTCCCTCACACCACTAGTTAGGGTTAGGTTTATAGGTTTTCCAATATTACTGTATAAGGGTTTTAAGGATTTCAATACTCTGCTGAATTTGTTTATGGGTTGGTGCTCCAGATGGAAAGAGAATGATGATAAGGGGGTTTTCAATAGAAATAGAGTAAATAATGCATTTGGGCAAAACATATTGGATTTTGATTGATTATTCAAATATTTGAAAATATTTTTTCTTTATTGAACAAAAGATTGTTCTTGTATAAAATGGAGTAATCAAAATTATGAAAACTTGTGATGGAAAAGATTGTTCGGTCGGATCACTGTTCCGGTACTGACAGGGAAGAGCAGTGGGATATCAGAAACGTTGGGGGTATTATTTGAAATTATGCCCAAGTACAAGGGAGGTTTATGATATTTACCCTAAATTTATTTTAAAATTATTTTTTAAATGTTAAAAAAAAAATAAAAAAGACAAAAGAGACATTGCACTCAATTCCGTTAGGTCAACTAACGGTCGCCACTGACAGGGGGTGTAACTGCGATATACCAAAGTAGAAGGGTATAACTGAAATATGATCAAATCAGAAGGGATGTAAGTAAAATTTACCCTATATATTTCAAGAGTATCTTTCGCACGCCTTTAACAAAAGTTCGCCTATCAAGCACTTCGTCTTTACCAAAACTTTATTTAACAAAAATTTTAACGTTACAATCTTGGATCGGCTCATGATGGATGGAAGGCCAAGGTACATATTTTTCCAAGGATCAACATGAATCTCTAAGATTCTTCCAATTTAAAATTGTGCATGAATATCCATTTTTGAACTGAAAAGACGTTGGATTTGTTGAAAATAATTAGCTGCCCGTCACTTGGCCATATATTGTCTGAGTATCGATGAGATGAGGAAAGAAATAGAATCTGCTTTTATAAGTGGTGTGGGTCCAAATTTTTTTAATTTGCTAGAAAAATCAGAATCCCCAGAACAGAGACAAAGTAAGGGCCGTTTGATAGGCGGTCCGGTCTGGTCTAATCTTATTTGGATAGTGTTTTGAAAGTCTGTTTGGTAAAGTTATCTGGTCTTATAGTCTTATTCAAGCTGTTTGGTCTTATGTTTGGAAAATAATACAAAAAATAAAAAAATAATATATAAAATTCAAAAAATATATTAAGTATGAAAAATATAAAAAATTTGAAAATAATATAAGAAATTCAAAAATAATATATTTTTCAAATTTATAAATTATTTCAAATTTTTATATTATTTTTGATTTTTTATATTATTTTCAATTTTTTTATATTTTCTCAAATATATATATATATATATATATCTAATTTTGTATATTATTTTTTAATTTTATATTTTTTTTCAAATTTTATACATTATTTCAAAATTTTTATATTATTTTTCAAAACTTATATATTATTTTTTAAATTATATACATATTTAAAATTTTATATATTAATTTTGATTTTTATATATATTTTTAGAATTTAATACATTATTTTAAAAAAATTATATTATTTTTCAAATTTTATATATTATTTTCGAATTTTATACATTATTTTTTATTTTTTCTATTATTTTGGATTTTTTTATTTTCCCAAATTTTAAATATATTTTTTGTATTTTATATATTAATTTTTAATTTTATATATATATTTCAAATTTTATACATTATTTCAAAAAAATTATATTATTTTTTTAATTTTATATATTTTTTTCATAAGACCACTTGAGACCATCATTTTTTGTTATCTCAAATTACCCTTTTGGTTCCAAGTAATCCTTATTTTTTTGAAACCATATTGCCAAATAGTATCCGGTCCCAAAAAAATTATACCGAATCACATTATACCAGACCGCAAACCTAACATGACGTAAGTGACACAGATGTGTGCTTGTCCAAAGCTTCTCCTGGATGTACCTTTTCAATATAATATCACCAAAGCAACAAATATACACAACTCAAAAAGCATTTGATACAGCCTATAAAATAGGTCATTGGTCAAGACTCCTTTCTACAGTGCTCATACTTGGCATATTATATGTAGACATGTCAATTGATAGGATTTTGATCCGAATCCGATTCAAATTCGATCCGATTAGTCGGATATAGATTGAAAATAAAATCCGATAACCTGATTAGGATCCGAATACGATAATCCAATTTCTTAACAAATTGGATTTGGATTTATGTCATCCGATCCGATAATAACCCGATCCGATATAAAATATATTTATATATATTGATATTTTTATGTGTATATATTTAATACTGTACATGTATATAAATGTTAGTTGTTAATTATTTTATTATTTATTAATAATGATTGATCATAAATATAATTATTAAAAGTGTGAATAATTTAGTGTTTCAGTATTTATTGATTTTTGTATTTTTGTATTTTTTTAATTAGATATTCGAATAAGATATTCTATAATGAAGAAATTCGAATATGAATTAACTAAGTAAAAATCTATCGAATAATCGGATTCGGATCGCGGATTGGGAGTTTTTGTCATCCTTATCAATAAACCTGTCAATAATCCGATTATGATCCGAATCCGATCCGAATCCGATATTAACCGGATATGGATTAAAAATAAAATCCGATAACCCGATTAGGATCCGAATCCGATAATCCAATTTCTTAACAAATTGAATTTGAATTTAACTGATCCGATCTGAATCCGATCCATTGACAGGTCTAATATGAGCTCTTTAAAGTACTGTTGTTCTACAGTGCTCCTACTTGGCATCAAGTTCTTGATTCATGATTTTGTGTTGGTGATGTCTATGACTAGCGTAATCCATAACAACTTCGTTAAGGGCCAGCTTGAGAAGCGGTCTAGTATGATCTGATCGCTTTTCTGAAATTTTGTTTGATAAGCGATCTTGTCTGGTATGAGAAAATTGATATTTTTGAAATATATATATATTTTTTCAAACAAATTTATATATATTTTTAATTATATATATATATTTGAATTTTATATATTATTTTCGAATTATATATATATTTTTTAAATTTTATTTATTTTTTCAAATTTTAAATTTTCCGAAATATATATATATATATATTTTCAACATTTATATGATGGTTTCGAAATTTATATATATATTTTAATTTTATATATTATTTTTGAATTTTATATATTGTTTTCGAATTTTATATTTTTTCCAATTTTGTTTTTAAATTTATATTTTTTTCAATTTTTATATATATTTTCGAATTTTATATATATTTCAAATTTTATATTTTTTTTCAAAAATGGTTGTCAACATATATATAGGGTTAATTTTATTTACATCTCCTGAGATATGTTTTTATTTCAATCAGACCCCTCACATTTGAGTATCCTCAATCACACCCTTTGTGGTTTGAGATTCTCATCATTTACACCCCTTTAACGATGACATCATCATAATTATGTTTTGTAAATACCTAAATTACCCTCAATGGGATAAGCTAGTGATGTTTGGAAATAAGGATATATTATTTTATCAATTTGATCCCTTCCAATAATTTAATTATTTAATTTTTATTAAAGTTTAAAAAAATATATAAAATTCAAAAAATATATATATAAATTTTGAAAACATATATAAATTTTGGAAAAATTATATAAAATTCAAAAAAAATTATAAAATTTGAAATATATATATAAATTTAAAAATATATATATAAAATTCGAAACAAATACATAAATTTTAAAAAAACATATAAAATTCGAAAGAAATATATAAAATTCAAAACAACCATATAAAATTCGAAAAAATATATATTAAATTTTGAATTTTTTTATTAAATTAAAAAATAGATATAAAATTCGAAAAAATAAAATTCAAACATACAATTTAATATTTTAATATGGAAATAAAATATAAAAAACATTTATTCATATAAATTTAATAATAATTTTATATTTTTTTAATACATTATTCAATTAAATTAATCTAATTTTCTCTCTCTACCACAACCACCACCAACTCCACTTCCAAGCCACGAAATTGATTGTACAAAAAAAATTAAATGAAATTGAAGCTGAAAATTTTAAAAATTAGAAGAAATGTGTGTGTCTGCAGATGTGTGTGTTATATATAAGAAATTAAAACTGAAAAATAAAATATATATGTGTGTGTGTGTGCATAGATGTGTTATATAATATATATATATATATATATATATCTGTGTGTGTGATTGCGCAATGTTTGTGGCGGCGGCGTGGGATTGGTTAAATTGATTTAAGAGGTGTTTGGATCAAGGGCATTTTAGATATTTCATACCATAAGGGGGTGTGATTGAAGATTCTCAAACTTGGGGGGTTTGATTGAAATAAGAGCATACCTGATGGGTGTAAATGAAATTAACCCACATATATATATATATATATATATATAATTTTGTCATTTTGAAAAAGGCAACATATATATATATATTGAAAAAGTAAAAAATGACAGTTGCAGACACAAAAACCATCATTTTGATGGTCTTGGTTTTGTTTGGTTTGATTTCAATAATATAAACAAAGTCCACTAAACATGGCCTGATATGAGAAATAAAGACAAGACCAGATCAAATAGGCCCAAAACCGCTAAACAAATAGATCCTAAGGGCCCGTTTGGTAGACGGTCCGGTCTTATCTGGTCTAGTTTGGTTTTATCTGGTCCGGTCTGGTCTGTTCTTATCTGGGTGGTGTTCTGAAAGTCTGTTCGGTAAAGCTGTCTGGTCTTATTCAAATTGTTTGGAAAATAATACAAAAAATAAAGAAATAATATATAAAATTCAAAAAATATATTAAGTATGAAAAATATATAAAATTTGAAAAAATATATAAAATTTGAAAAAATATAAAAAATTTGAAAATAATATAAGAAATTCAAAAATAATATATATTTCAAATTTTATAAATTATTTCAAAATTTTATATTATTTTTTGAATTTTATATATTATTTTTGATTTTTTATATTATTTTCAAATTTTTTTATATTTCCTCAAAAATATATATATATATATCTAATTTTATATATTATTTTTGAATTTTATATATTTTTCAAATTTTATACATTATTTCAAATGTTTTTATATTTTCTCAAAAATATATATATATATATATATATATCTAATTTTGTATATTATTTTTGAATTTTATATATTTTTCAAATTTTATACATTATTTCAAATTTTTTATATTATTTTTCAAAACTTATATATTATTTTTTAAATTATATATATATTTAAAATTTTATATATTAATTTTGATTTTTATATATTTTTTTCGAATTTAATACATTATTTTAAAAAAATTATATTATTTTTCAAATTTTATATATTATTTTCGAATTTTATACATTATTTTTTATTTTTTCTATTATTTTGGAATTTTTTTATTTTCCCAAATTTTAAATATATTTTTTGCATTTTATATATTAATTTTGAATTTTATATATATATTTCAAAATTTATACATTATTTCAAAAAAATTATATTATTTTTATATATTATTTTCAAATTATATATATTTTTTAATTTTATATATATATTTCAAAATTTATGGTCCCATGTGTTAAGATAATTTTATATAAGATCACTTAAGACCAATTGAGACCATCATTTTTTATTGTATCAAATTACTCCTTTTGGTCCCAAATGAACCTTATTTTTTTGAAACCGTATTTAACAATTGGTTTGTTCTATGAATTGGGTACAAAAGATATATATATATATATATATATATATTTATAATTTTATATCATCCTGCATTATACTCTTAGGTGTGTGTACGCAGAAAGAATAAGTGAATAATTCATTAATAGATAAAGGCCCCGTTTGGATACGGAAAAACAATTTTTGTTTTTTTATTGTTCACCGAGTTCAAAAAAAAAAACACGTTTGGCAAACGCGTTTATTGTTCACTTTTTTTTTCCCAAAAAAATTGTTTTATGTGAATAGTGTGTAAAAGTGGTAAAAACACTAAATACAACTTTTAATTATTTTTTGAGTTTTTTCACTATTTAGGGTACCACCTCCGCCACCGCCGCCACCAACCACCACCATCCCCCGGCACCAGTCGCCGCCGTCGACCCCACCACCTCTGGTCGCCACCGGGCCCCACCGCCACCGGCCACCGCCGCCGCCTCCGGCCGCCGCCAGTCACCCACCACCATCGCCCCCCGCCGCCACCGGTCACCGGTCACCGCCCACCAATACCATTTTATTTTTCAATATAAATTTTCATCCAAATATTTTTTTGTTTTTAGTTTTTTACTGAAAAAAACAAAGACAAATACAAAAATAATTTTTATATTTGAAGACAGAAAACAAACACCCGATCATTTTTTTCTCCATTGGATGGAGACTGACAAAGGTTTGTACATTTATAGTACACTCATGATCTTGCAGTACCATATGCTTTTTCTAGTACTTCAATTATATATATTTTAATGTAAAATTAGATAAAGGACTTTATAATGAATTTCACTTTGTTTTATGTGAATATGTGGATGCTAGTACATTTTCTACCATGTTCTGCCTGACAAAACAAAAAATTAAGAATGTCCCAGCATCTTCAACATCTACAAATAGCATTGCTTCTATAAAGTCGGAGAAATGAAGACAAATGACATATGCATACACAAAAAGGACCACTGAGTGGTTCAGTAAAGTCATTACGTTTGTTTATTTCAAAACAACATTGAATTTTGACCCAAGGAACTTATGGCTCTAGATTGTTAATCGAGGGCACAACCTGCAGGATCATAGATTCAGAGATAGTTCCGATATCAAAATCATACGAATGTAAGCTTTCCGTTCCGTTCCGTCCAATTTTCTGAGATTTAATTAATCATCACCATGTCCATAAACTCTATTTTATTGCGTCCACATTCCTCCTGTTTTCAAGGTTGGGCATGAGAGTAAATACTTTATACACCAAGATGTCAAATGTTAGCTTTGTCCTTACCGTAGTGTCAAACTAGACATATAGTGAAACTCCTACTGTTCGAACCGTTTAGGGTTTATTCGATTGCTACACTTCGCTACAACAAAACAGCCCATGCATTTTTTTTTTTTAAATTCAAAAACCAGGCTAACATATCCAATAGATCGGACTTGCTTACAGTAGAAAGATCGAAACAAGCAACAAAAGCAAAATTCTATGCAATTGTGCAACAGTTTTATTTGACCATGAGTGCGATGCTTAGACAGTTACTTAACAATGTGAATTCCAATTACTACTTACAATATCTGCTTGTTTTTTGGAACGATATATTTTCACTATATTTTGCATTTCACTATATCAACAATGCGATATAATTTGTACATTACAACAGTCAGTCCGTGAGAAAATGCAGCAGGAATGAATGTTGATTATCCAAAGCTTGGGAATTGTCATGGAAAGATTTGTGAACTTTATACATCTTCGGATGGTGGCATATCATCATCAAACTAATGACTGAAAACCAATGGAGACATGGAATATTTACATGTATACGTTCCTGCTCAAACTCAGGATGAGGCAAAACAGATAAGCGTAGTAATTACCTTCTGAGCATCTTTTTCCGAGGAGTTCCATGCACTTGGGTTTTCTCCCCGTATGTTATCAGTTGAAAATTCTCAAAGGCCTCAGAAACTGCTCCCACCTGTATGATATTGTCGTTTGTTTTATTCCAAAGGGAATAGAGAGAATGCAAACAAGATTTTATTATTCAACGAGATTTAAATGCTACTCATCTTACATACCAATTCAGGCTTTTTAGTGTACACCCTAACTATCATATCTTGGTAAAACGCAGGCAATAAGTGACTGACACGATCATCCTGTATCGGGAATTTTTCACTGCTCTCATAATCCTGGTAAAATTGAAATTGCTCGAGTCAATATTGTGCAAGAAATAAACCTTAAAAAGGGTCAATCTGCCCTTATTTGTCTAGTTTCTAATTTCCAATGCAACTCTGTGAATACTTCAGGAATTTAAAATTCTCATCACTTAGGGACAAGATTTTCATCAAGGATAAATAAATTTGATTTAAATGTTAGTTAAAATGTAGTACCTGGAAGAAGTTGATGCTGAATGAGGAAAAACATGCACACAGAAGACGACAACATTATATGAGATTAACAATTGTAATTCCTTCAAAGGCTTTGGGAAAAAAAAAAACTGTGTATCATAAACAGTACCAACTCTTCCTCAACTTCAAGTACCTTTCAAGGGGGTTCTTCCTTCCATGTGTCAAATCAATTTTGACATTGCTTACCACAACATCGTCTTCGTTTAGTGTAACGCCAGCAGATTTCTGGTTGGAATTTACACTATAAGAAATTCGGTGCCCCTTTCTTATTGTTTTCTAAAATTAGTAAAATCTCTCTTCATATCTACGCAAAGCACATATTGATCTAAGTACCTGGGAGCAGATGATATCTTGGGGAGTGACCTTTCGGAAGTGATCTAATTTGTCTTTTGGGACAGCAAACTCATTGCAGTACTGTGACACCAAAAAAAATAGCTACTTAGTTGTGTTGCATCTGTAGAGCATAACTATTTAATGGTGATAATCTTAATGTCTCTGACTGTACGGAACAATGCCAGACATTGTAAACCATGACATTTTTGTTTACTTTACTAGAATACCTGGTATAGATCTCTCCTCCGAATGCGTAGCATAAGATCTCTGGACTCCTTAAGCTCTGGTTGGGAAGATGTTTCAATAGTTTTGACAATGGAGTCATCTAACTGCGGTTTCCAGTAGATTGTACATCATATGGGCTCGAGAATTTCAACCCAAATAATAACAAGTTTGAGAATAATTTATTAGTTCATAAAACCTTCCAATATTGAGCAGGTTCATCAATGTAGGATGAAATTCCAAGAAAATCATTTGCTTTCACCAGGGCATCTACAACCATGAGATCTATTGCCTGAAAAAAATAAATTTTTTAGTTCAACTTCATTTGGTAATCACATGCAGAGCAAAATTATAAATTGTAGCTGTATAATGCAGTTATAAATTGACCATATAGAAGGTGTAGGTGTAATTTGAGACCTTCACTTTTGCATGCGTATAGACAGTTCGATGAAGAGCCGCACGAGAGGAGAATAACTTGTGTATTGTTAGGTCTGACCACATTGTCAAACAGAAACTGAAATAATTACAATAACTTCGGCATAGTTGGATATAATAAACTTTTCAACCAATACATACACTCCTTGGCACGATAACAAATTTCATCATCCATAACTCGCATTGTTTCCAATAACCTGCTAGTTAAAATAATAAGACATGGTTCTGTTAGAAGTGCTAGTTCAAGTAGTAAAAGACATCGAAAAGTAAAGGAAACATGAATACCAGACGAAATCCAACTACAAACTTCAGCACATTCAAATCATTCATGAGCATCATATGGGTTTTGATCAACTATTAACTGAATATAGCTGAAGATACATTCAATAACAAATCAAGCTCTACATGTTTTTATACATGCCTCTTATACTCGAAATTGCAGCCTAGACCGCAAGCCCTAGAGTCACGACCAATGTAGTCAAATCTGCCAACAAATTTTTATAACTCTTTTTAGTGTCGAAAATTGGCAATCATTCATCAGAATTATTCCAAAAGGAGGTGAGAATGACATACTTGTCAACATCAATTCCATTTCGACCATTTGCAACAATATCATATAAGAAGTTCTTCTCTTTCGAAAGCTACACAAAAAAATTAAAATAATAATAATAAAAAAAACTATAAAGAATAATAATTAATACAAAGAAAATAAAAATTAATTGACTAATTGGCATTATTTAAAGTGCTACACCAGAAGTTCTTTGGTTTCGATGACTTACTTTTTCTGGAGCATTCTCCGAGCTAGCGAGTATCATTCCCTGTAAAGGAAACAGACATATTTAAAAATAGAAGAATAATATAAAATTAACAAAGAACAAGAAAATTTTATTTAATAGGTTTTCCTATGGTACCAATGGAGTTAAAAATCCATAATTTTCTTATGCAAACATCAGAAGAAAAGAGAAGAAAAAAATTAAAGAGAGACAAAGACAGAGAAGGGGAAAAAAAGAAGCAGGAGGAGAAGGACAAGGAGAATGTTGTAAGTGGTATTTTATATTTGAAAGCATGAAAGAGCATCTACAAAAACTAGAGTGAGAAAATGTGCTCCTTGAGCAATATGCTCAATAATATATAATCCTTGTGCCACAGAATTATCGTTTTTTCATCTTTCAGTCACAAGTTGGGACTATCTTTGAGAAAGGCTCCATGCAGTTGACTACTAAAGCAAAAGAAGAAGAAAAATCAAAGGATGGGAGTATAGCAACTGAACCTGCACTTTCTTCAACATTTCAGAATCAATTTCTATATTGTGCGCATCAACAATGTGGTCTATCATCTTGATAGACATTTCCTCATGGGACCTAGATGTTTAGTAGAATTAATAACATAAGCATATATTAAAAACCAAAATTTCAAGCCAAGTACGAAAAGGGACAAACCAGTATCCCACAGGAATATGCTCTATCCAGACCACCACAACCCGAAAAATGTAAAATGTCAACTGAGACATTTATGTACATATATATAACCAAGTTAGCTTCGAACTCTATATGCAGCAATGTTTAGATGGACCCGACAAGACGCACAATATTATAGATACTTGGATTAGTGGGCCTTAAGCTTTGCAACCCTCCATTAGAATTGCAAACTATAACTGATGTATGGTAGATGTACTTCTTTATATGGGTCCAAAAGAAAATTAAGCAATATGTAGGAGACTGTTGTGGTATAGAGAGTAAGCTCCTTATAAATTAAAACTTCAAAACTACTAGGGAACACAAAACTATGTCTTTTACATATGAAAGCAAACTCATGATTATAGACTGTCAACAACAAAATGGTTTTCCCTCAACATACAAAGCTAAAACCTTTTGGTCGAGTCAAGATCAAAAAATAAATGAACACCAAAACATTACAAAAATATAACTGCTAATGATTTCCTTTCCCTCTCACAGTAGAAAATTTCTTAAAAATCATGTTACAACTTTCTTTTGATGAAATGAGGCTGCCTAAAATCTCTAGTGTCATTCCATCACCTTCAGTATCAGAGTAGTGCATCTAACTGTGTCCTAAATATAAAATTCCATTACCACAACTTCAGCAAAAACAAGAATCGTGACAGAAAAGCAAACATACTGTAAACAAAGAACACCACGATTTAGGTGGTTTGGCACAAGGGTACCTACATCTAAGACTCTAAGCTGAAGATTCGGCGAACGATTTCACCATGCAAAAAACAAGAGATTACAAGTTTCAGCTCCCAAGCCCTACCTCTCAGCTCTGTCTTTCTTTCCTGCAATTTTCAGTGTTTCGTCGATATCCCACTCTAAACCTTAACCACCTTTATAAGTGGGGCCACAAAAGAGTCCTAAACAAGGTCCATGACCCTCGAGTGAAAAAATGTGTCAGAAATGTTCCCCAAGGGCGCTGCCCTGGACCACAACATTACACATGCTTATGGCATACATCAGAATTGATGTATGATACTGAGCATTGCAAGGTTCGGAGCTGTAAATTAATGATACCAAAGATTAACACTGATGTAGTCATTGTCATTTAAAACTTCGTGTCTTGTCAGTTTCATTTCATTTCAAATAATTCAAGTGGAGGCCGTACATGTTTAATTTGAAGATTTAGTGTTTCATTCTTAAGATAATGACGTAGCGGAAGCGAATAGGGGTTCAACTAGGAACCAAAAAAAAAAAAAACTAAGACTTTGAAATTCTCAAAGTCAAGAAAAGAACTCGCAAAAACTTGAAAAGAATTCTTGAATAATATTATTGAATGAATAAATAAGTTAAATAAGTTTTCTACAGTTACATGGTATTTATAGGCAAAAAAATCCTAAAGGGTCATGGGCCTAATCTTGGTGAACAAGAAAGCTTGTTTTTAAAAAAACCTAATAAATCTAGAAAATCCCATAAGAATAGGAAACCTATTCTTAGAAGGAAACTAAAAGATATAGAATAAAAGAGAAATAAAAATTATAATTAAAAAAAGAAAAAGAAAATTACGGTCCTACATCAGGCCCCTCCACTTTAGAAGAACTCGCCCTCGAGTTTATTGGATATAAAGACTCATCAGGAAGAGGATATGGAAACAAATTTGCCACATTAAAAGTATTCGAGATTGACATGTCATCCGTGAGCTTTACCACATAAGCATTATCATTAATCTTTCGTGTAATCCGCATCGGCCCATATTTTCGTTTGGATAGCTTCCCATAAGTTCTTGCCGGAAACCTTGATTTGCGCAAGTACACCATGACAAGATCACCTACTTGAAATACTTTAGCTTGTCTATGTTTGTCAGCCGCCTCCTTATACTTTGCATTAGTCCGTTCCAAATTATGCTTGACTTCGTACTGTATTTTCTGGACCCTTTCTGTCATATTCTCTACTGCGATACTAAAACCCGGAATCTTAGGCAATAGAACCAGATCTAAGGCATGCTTTGGTGCCTTCATATAGACAATCTCAAACGGTGTCTTCCCTGTGGATCGGTTGGGCATGCTATTGAAAGAAAATTCAATTTGAGGTTGTCCCATTGCTTTGGCTTATCCCCAGAAATATACTTAATCATATTTCCCAATGTTCAATTCACCACCTCTGTTTGTCTGTCTGTCTGCGGATGACTAGTGTTGCTGTAGTTTAACGAAGTATCAAATTTCTTCCATAATGTTCTCCAAAAGTGACTAAGGAATTTGACATATCGATCGGAAGTAATAGACTTAGGAACTCTGTGCAGCCTCACAATTTCTCGAAAAAATAAATTAGCCACATGACTTGCATCCGAAGTCTTACGACATGAAATAAAATGAGCCATTTTAGAAAATCTATCAACCACCACAAAAATAGAATCCATACTTCTTTAAGTGCAAGGAAGGCCAAGCACAAAATCCATACTTAAATCATCCCAGATATTTTCAGGTACAGGCAACGGAGTACACAAACCGGTATTTTGCGTTTTCCCTTTAGCAGTTTGGCACACTGGGCACTTTTGCACAAACCTGCCAATATCACGCTTCAATTGTGGCCAGTAGTAGCGTTCTTCTGCTAACCCGATAGTCTTATCTCGGCCCAAATGTCCACCTAATCTGCCACTATGCAATTCCCAAATAATTTGCTCCCGCAGTGACGACTGTGGAATACATAGTTGATTGCGTGGAACAAATATCCATCATAAATGTGAAAACCAGCTGCAGGTTGTCGTGTGAGACATTTACTCCAAATCTCTTGAAAATCTGCATCAGCCTCGTACAACTCTTTCAGGTACTCGAAACTTAGAACTTACGGTTATCAGCAAAGAAGCCCGACGACCCAATGCATCAGCTACCTTATTTTGTTGCCCTGACTTGTGCTTGATTGCAAAAATAAACTTTTGTATAAAAAATATCCATCTTGCATGCATGCGGTTCATACTATTTTGCGTGTTAATAAATTTCAGCGCCTGGTGATCACTGTATAACACGAACTCTCTCTGAATAAGATAATGCTCCCAATATTTAAGAGATCGAATCACCGCATAAAACTCCAACTCGTACGTAATCCACTTTTGCCTAGCTTTAGAAAGCTTTTCACTGAAGAACTCCACTGGTTGACCTTCTTGAGAAAGAACTGCACCAATGCCCATGACAAAAGCATCGCATTCCACTTCGAAAACCTTCTTGAAACTTGGTAGTGCCAAAACGGGTGCAGTAGATAATTTCTCTTTGATCACCACAAAGGCTACCTCTTGTTTGTGTCCCCATTGAAATTTTCCTTTCTTCATACACTCGGTAATGGGCGCAACAATACTACTAATTTTTTTGATAAATCTACGATAAAAAGTTGTTAGACTGTGAAAACTACAAACATGATTAACCGTTGTTGGCGTAGGCCACTCCCGAATAGCACGAACTTTTTCTTCATCAACTCGAATGTCATCAACTCCTACCACGAACCCAAGAAATAATAATTGGTTGGTCAAGAAACAACATTTCTTGAGATTGATGTACAATTTGCCTGCACACAAGGCTTGCAAAATTGCTCTCAGATGCTCTTGGTGTTCAACTGTGTCATGACTGTAAATCAAAATGTCGTCAAAGTAAACGACCACAAACTGGACGATGAATGGTTTAACAACTTGGTTCATCAATCGCATGAAAGTACTTGGTGTGTTGGACAAGCCAAACGGCATCACCAACCATTCATAGAGTCCATCCTTCGTTTTGAAGGCGGTTTTCCGCTCATCACCCGGCCTAATCCGAATCTGATGATACCCACTCATCAAATCAATCTTGGAGAAAATCTTAGCACCTTCCAACATATCCAACATGTCATGTAACTGCGGAATTGGAAATCTATACCTCACTGTGATCTTGTTGATTGCATAACTATCAAGACACATCCTCCACGTACCATCTTTCTTCGGTGTTAGTAAAGCAGGAACCGCACAAGGACTCATACTCTTCGTGATTAGTCCCTACCGAACTAACTCTTCAACTTGCCTATATAACTTTGCACTCTCAACTGGACTCATGCGATTGTGAGGCAAATTCGGTAAGCTTGCTCCAGGCACCAGATCTATGTGGTGTTGGATATCCCGCATAGGTAACAACCCATCTGGTAACTCACTTGGAATCAAATCTTTAAATTCTGCTAGCTATGGTCGTAACTCTCAGGATTAGTTGCCTCGTACTTGTCTTCTTCGCTTTTGACAACAAGAACCATGATTTCTTTTGACTCCTCTATAGCTTCAATGAATTGTTCCTCTGGTACCGTAAGAAAAGAATGCGCCTCCTCTTTAAGAACTTTAGATGGTTCTTGGTCTATAGGCACCAACACGACCTTCTGATCATGCCACTAGAATAAGTAAGTATTGTTCTTACCTTTGTGAGTTGCATCCACATCATATTGCCAAGGTCACCTTAATAATATATGACAAGCATCCATTTCAACCACATCGCAAATTACCTCATCCTTGTAGTACCTCCCAATGGAAAACGGAATGCGGCAAAGTTCTGTAACCTTAGTTTCAGCCCCTTTCTTTATCCATCCGATTTTATAGGGAGATGGATGTTTTTCCGTCTTCAACTGCAACTTCTTCACCAAGGACTTCGACACGATGTGGCAGACTACTGCCACTGTCTATGATCACGTCACAAACTTTCTGATTAATTGTACATCTGGTTCGAAAGATACCATATCGTTGTTTGTCAATTTCCTACTTTGGTGCGAATAGCAATCTCTGAATTACATAATTCACCTGTTCAACGTCATCTCCTTCAGTGATAATATGTATCATCATCTTCCATTGTCATAATGTTTACTCGTCCTCTGTTAGGGCACACGTTGGAACGATGACCAGGTTGTTGACATCGAAAGCACTTTTCTGGCGCGGGACGTGCATAAGGGTTGTTGTTCTTCTCTTTATGTGGTGTAGGCGCAATAGATTGTCGCACCTGTCCTTTGCTAATGTTTGGCATCGAGGAACCCTGTTGTTGACTCTGTTATGACTGTTGTGATGACATAGCCGTCTGTTTTCCTTTGTTTGTTTCCAGTGGATGTCGCATCGAAATAAGATTTATTTGATTCTTGCACTCGTGAAGGTGGTCGTCTCGATCGTGCCTTGATAAGTTCACAAAATCACTATTTTAAATGTCAAAAATAAATTTTTAATTCACCATTTTATTGCATAAATGTTCTTATATATATCTTTTTATTTCTTACAGGTTTGAATTGGAAAAGATGAAGAAAATATATTAAAGTGAAGAAAGGAATGCACATGGATGAAAGATGAAGAATATAATACACATGAAGAAATAAGAAAATGACTTGGAAAACATAAATATTCAAAGAAAAAGAAAAGAAAAGTAGATATAACTTCACTTTACAAGATGTCATTATATTCCAATTTTCTCTATAAATAGGAGAGTAGTTGGAAATTGTATGGAGTTAGATGGTAGAGAGTGAGAAATTGTAGAGAAAATTTAATCTTGTATCAAGTTTTTATTTTGTTATAATATTTTTCTTAGTTAATGAAAAATTCTTCTATCATCATGTTTTATTTCTCTATCATTATGTTAGCTTAAACCTCTTCTCAAGGGAGTGATGAAGCCACATTGGGTAAGATATAAATAATTTTATTTTATTTCTTATTGTTTAATTATCTTCCCGAAATAATTCTTTCAAGTAGCAAAACCTACAATAGAGGTTGAAAATAGAGGAAGGATTCTCCGTGATTACCAATCAATGGAAATACGGGGAATGTCTACCACTATTTATATTTATTTGTCTTTAAACCAAAACATTAGAGGGAGGATTTTCCGTGATTATCAATTAATGGAAATACGGGGAATGTCTACCAATATCTATGTTTATGTTTAATAGGTTGGAGGAGAATTTGCAATAGAAATATATAATATTATTTTTATAGACCCGGGTGGTGGATTCTCTTCCCTTGAGATTTCTTCCACCATTTGATAATTTTATCTAGTTATTTTAGTTTACTATTCAAAAATTCAAGAATTGTTTTTAATTAATTTATTTTTATTCTCGAAAATTAAAGTTTTGGATCCTAGTATCAAACCGAGTTCTAAGTTGAGAGTGGTTCGACCCTACTTATTGCTATACTATTTTAAGTAAAGTATTTGTAGGTATTATAAATTTTGTTGACCGAAATTTGGTGAAGCAACAACAAATATCAACAAATCATCAACCGTCAAATGGCGCCGTTGCCGCATCTACATTGAGAATTCAGAGTCCAAGATCCTTAACTTACATTTTTCGGGAACCCACCCGAACTTTCTATCCCTCCCTTTATTTTAATTTTTCTATATTGTGTGATTTTTGTTAATTTTCGAAAAAAAATAACCATACTGCAGCAGACTCCAACAGTGTAAGAAAAAAAAAACAAAAGAGCAAACCGATACAGTAGCTTCCAATTGTTTTACTATGAATTTGATTCCATGTGTTACAATAGCTTCCAATTCAACTAAATATCAATTGGACAAAACATGTCATGTGCTCCAATTGTGACCTGATAACATTTATCAGTGTAAGGTTTCTTTAAAAATAAAAAAATAAAAAATAATAAAAAATAATCCCCTGTTAACTTTCCAAGTCTGCAGTTTGGACTTTTCAAAAAAAAAAAAGATTAGTTTGGTGTTGATTAAAACAATAACCAAAATCATTTTTCCTTTTCACCCCAATAGCCCCATTTCTCAACTGTGGCCCAATCAACATTTCAATTTTTTTCTTTCCACTCATTTTTGTTTTCATTTTATTTATTTACTTACTTGTTTATTTTTGTTCTTTCTTTTGCAGGAGATACTGTACCGGTTTGTCAGCCATGTTCCATATCTCTAAACTCTTGTTATTTTTTATTTTAGATTAGATGAAAATTTTGCATGCGAATTCTAGGATAGAATAATATTAGAAATTACCTTAAGTTCTCATCCTTTGTATTTAGTTTATTTCTATTTCTATTTTTATTTTTAGTTTTTAGTTTTTTCTAGACACAAATTTTTCATTCGAATTCTAGGATAGAATAACATTGAAAATTCCCCTAAGCTCCCGTTTTTTTTTTTAATTTTTTTTATTTCTTTTTCTCTTGTGTGTGCATATTTTAATTAGCATTTTGCATAAGATACTTAAGGGCAAAATTCCCACAAGATACGGTCGAGATTTCATCACTCGTTTTCGTGGCCCACAAATCACAAAAATCCTTGCATTTGTTAAACCATAAGCCTCATTTTAAAATTCATTAGCAATAATCCAATTTAGGGTTACGAGCTCATAGGTCCTCTTGGAAGGAAGCGGTTGGTAGTCACTCCAGTGAGTCATTATCAAATTGATAAACGGTAGAAAATTCTGTCTAGGAGTGTGGTTGACGCGCCATTAAGCAGGCCACGTGCCTCACCACACTTTCCTGGGAACTACTCCGTTGTTAGTTTGATGATCTTTAACTGGTAATATATCGACTTAATCTGGAATAGAGTAGGAGCTGTCTAATTATGAGAGAATTAATTTGGATACCATCTTATTAATTCTCTACAATATTAGATTTAAAAATTCACCACCCTTAAATTTAAGCTCAAGATAACAAAGCCAAAATTTTTGTGTGATTTTCCCATCATCTAGCCTTTTTAGGTTTCTTTTTGTTTATGCCCCATTGGTTGCGAGTTAACAAACGTTTAGTTAGGTTTTCTAGTGATCTCTCACTCATTGATTTAGAAGAAAAATCAACTACCTTGGTCAATCTCTCAACCACCAATAATTCATCAATGGCTGCACCGAGAACTCTTAATGATTATTTTGCTCCAATCACAGCCAACCCACCCAATTGCATTGTTCTACTTGAGAATGATGCACCCCAGTTTGAGATTAGACCCGCCACAATCAATATGTTGCCCAAATTTCATGGACTTGAAAACGAACAACCCTATATCCATTTAGGGAAGTTTTTAACAATATGCAACACATTCAAAAATCAAAATTTGAATGAAGAGGGTGTCAAACTGCGTCTTTTCCCCCTGTCCTTAGAAGATAGAGCTGCATCATGGCTAAACTCCATTCCACCCAACTTCATTCGATCATGGGATGAAATTGCAAGAAAATTCATGAGTAAGTTTTATCCCATGCAAAAGACCGAATCAATGAGATATGCCATTAGTACTTTTAGAGGAAAAATTGAGGAACAATTCCATCAAACTTGTGACCGATTTCATGATTTGCTACTCAAATGCCCACACCATGGCTTTGATAAAGCACAACTAGTCCATTTCTTCTATAAGGGACTTTCACCTATGAACCGAACCATGATTGAGTCAATGCACCAAGGAAAGTTCAAGGCCCAAACCCCTGACCAAGCCTATATATTTTTGGAGGAACTAGCTGAAAATGCCCAAAATTGGAATTGGAACCAAATTGATAATGAATTTTCTAGGAATGATCAAATGAATAGAACATCTGGTTTTTATGAGATCAAACCTGAAAATGAGTTAAAGTCTGTGATGCAAAGTCTTGTTGATGGAGTGAAAGAATTAAGCAAAAAGTTTGATGCCTTTGCCCTAATATCTACCCCTGCACAATGCAATGTTTGTTCTGGTTTATCCCATCCAACAGAGGAATGTTCGGTCTCTTGTACATCTGAACCTTCGGATGCACAAGTTTGTGCTTTTAATACCTTTAGGAGACCATTGCCTAATACATTTAGCCAAAGTTACCATCCTGATACTAGAAACCACCCTAATTTTTCATGGAGGCAAAATTTACCTCCACAAAACTTAAGTGGTCAATCCGGTTTTCAAGGTAACTCCAATAGGCAACGTCAAACTCAAGGACCAATAATTCCTCAAAATCAATTCCCTAGGAATAACCAGTTCAATCCAAACAGAGATTTAGCAGTTGATCCCATGAACAACTATGTTGCTCCTGTCCCACCGGTCAATAATACTACCAATTATGAGGACACTTTGAAAATGTTTGCCCTTAATCTTGATCAATCCAATAAGCATTCCAATCAGAGATTTCAAAATTTAGAAAATAACTTTGATCTCTTGACTCAAAATCAACTGCAATTTCAGCAGTCTCTCCAAAATCAGTTGAGTTAACTCACTGCAGATCTGTCTGAAAGACAAAAGGGTACATTACCGAGCCAACCTGAAATCAATCCAAAAAGACAAGGAGTTAATCTTGTAGGGACTCCTTCCACTTCTGACCAATCAAATGCCAATGTAAATTCCATCATTACCCTCAGGTCAGGAAAGAAAATTGATAATAAAGTTGAGCCATCCATCAATGATGAAATTGAACCATCCAAATCTCTTCCACCCAATTCCCAAAAATCCAAAAAGGATCAAGGTCCTAAGCTTGATGAGGTCATTTCAAAGCCGTTTGTTCCACGTGCACCATTTCCCTCTAGACTAGTCAACAATAAGAAGGATTCTCAATACAGTGAAATCTTAGAGATTTTTCAAAATCTCCATATAAACATTCTATTTCTCACTGCTATTAAGCAAATTCCTTCTTATGCAAAATTCATTAAAGACTTAGTCAAGAGGAAAACCAATATCCCTAAGGAAGCCTTCATAGCCCAACATTGTTTCTCCTTCCTACAAAACCAAGTCGTGGTTAAACACAAAGACCCTGGAAGTCCAACTATCACTTGTAGGATAGGAGAAAATTTTGAAGGTCAGGCTTTATTAGATCTTGGTGCTAGTGTCAATGTGCTGCCGTATTCAGTCTACTTGGATTTGGGATTGACTGATTTGAAGAAAACTGATGTTAGAATTCAGTTAGCTGACCGATCCATCAAAATTCCAAGGGGTGTCATTGAGGATGTGATAGTAAAAGTTAATGATTTTTATTACCCCGTAGACTTCATTGTGCTAGACACTCAACCAACCCAAGGTAAACAAATTCCAATCATTTTAGGTCGACCATTTTTAGCCACAGCCAATGCATTGATCAATTGTAAAAATGGTAGCATGACCTTAACCTTTGGGAACATGAAAGTGGAAGTCAATGTGTTCAATTTGATGAAACAACCCATTGAATCAGAGTCTGTTGAAGATGTTTGTCTCATTGATTCATTGACCACCCACACCTTTAACCACTCATATCCTGAGGATTCACTCCAGCATTGTCTAGCCCATTTTGATGATAATTTGGACGAAGCTAATAACATTAGCCAAGTAAATGATTTGCTAGACTCTGCTCCACCCTTTGAAACACCCAAGTATAAATCCAAATTTGAATCATTGTCCTTGCCAGTTAACACTGAATCTGAAAATGCAAAGAAACCACATAATATTGAATTAAAGCTTTTACCCGAGACTTTAAAATATTCATATCTTGGTGAATTTGAGACTTTTCCTGTGGTAATATCTTCTGAGTTAACTGAGCAACAAGAGTCCCAATTACTTGAGGTTCTTAAGACAAATAAGGAAGCCATAGCATGGTCCATTGATGATATCAAGGGCATTAATCCTCTAGTGGTGCAACATCGCATTCATTTAGAAGATAATGCGAAAACCTGTAGACAACCTCAAAGGAGACTTAACCCCAATATGAAAGAAGTTGTCCGCGGAGAAGTTATCAAACTTCTTGACGCTGATATCATCTACCCGATTTCTGATAGTCAATGGGTGAGCCCAATAAAAGTAGTTCCTAAAAAGTCTGGCATCACTGTTGTGTCCAATGCCCATAATGAGCTTGTTCCTACTCGCATTCAAACTGGATGGCGAGTTTGCATAGACTACATAAAACTGAATAGCGTGACTAGAAAAGACCATTTTCCACTTCCTTTCATCGACCAAAAGTTAGAAAGATTAGTTGGTCAGGCCTTCTATTGCTTTTTAGATGGTTATTCTAGTTACAATCAAATTCCTGTCCACCCTGATGACCAAGACAAAACTACTTTCACTTGTCCATTCGGTATATTCGCCTATCGTCGCATGCCATTCGGCTTGTGTAATGCACCAGCTACATTTCAGCGATGTATGATGAGTATATTTAGTGACATGGTTGAAAAGTTTCTAAAAATCTTCATGGATGACTTCTCTGTCTTTGGGTCATCATTTGAGCAATGTCTGGACCATCTTTCTCTCGTACTTCAACGTTGTCGTGACAATAACTTGATACTTAACTGAGAAAAGTGTCATTTCATGGTCCAAAAGGGAATTGTCTTAGGTCATAATATTTCCAGTGCAGGAATTGAAGTAGACAAAGCAAAAATTGATCTAATCTCCAATCTACCTATCCCCAAATCTGTTCGAGATATTAGAGCATTCCTAGGTCATGCCGGTTTCTACAGGCGTTTCATCAAAGATTTCAGTAAGATAGCTAGACCTTTGACCCATCTTCTAGCTAAAGATGCACAATTTGAGTTTATCGATGCTTGTAAGTCCGCCTTTGAGTACTTAAAGTCAGCACTCACTACTGCACCTATCATTCGCTCACCTGATTGGAACTTGCCTTTTGAAATTATGTGTGATGCGTCTGATTATGCAGTAGGTGTTGTTTTAGGCCAGAAAGTTGATAAAGCACAACATGTCATATACTATGGTAGCAAAACCTTAAATGATGCCCAAATCAACTACTCAACCACTGAGAAAGAGTTGCTAGCAGTCGTGTTCTCCTTTGAGAAGTTTATATCTTATTTGGTTGGATCTAAAGTCATCATCTATACAGATCATGCAGCGTTAAGACATCTTTTGTCCAAATCTGATGCAAAACCTAGGTTGATACGCTGGATATTACTCCTTCAAGAGTTTGACCTTGAGATTCGAGATAAGAAAGGTTCCAAAAATGTAGTCGCTGATCATTTATCCCGTCTTGTTATTGAATCCACTAGTGACTCCATTCCCATCTTTGATTATTTTCCTGATGAGCAATTATTTGAAATATCTCATGCACCATGGTATGCAGATATTGTCAATCATATTGTGACTGGTCAAATTCCTTCCAACTGGTCCAAACAAGAGAAAGATAAATTTTTGGCCAAGGTTAAGGAATATTTTTGGGATGACCCCTACTTGTTTAAATATTGTCCAGATCAGATCATTCGTAGGTGTGTTCCTGAGGTAGACCAAAAGTCTGTCATTTCCTTCTGTCATGACTAGGCATGTGGTGGCCATTTCAGTTCCAAACGAACTGCTGCAAAAATCTTGCAGTCAGGATTCTATTGGCCAACCATTTTCAAAGACACCCATACATACTGTCTAGCTTGTCATAGATGCCAATTGCTAGGTAAGATTACTAAAAGAAACAAATGGCCTCAATAATCGATTCTCGTCATTGAAATCTTTGACGTATGGGGTATTGATTTCATGGGACCATTTCCATCCTCGTTTGGAAATCTCTACATCCTTTTAGCAGTTGATTATGTTTCAAAATGGGTAGAAGCTTTAGCCACCAAAACAGCTGACCATAGAGTTGTGGTGCATTTTTTCAAAGACCAGGTTTTGCCTCGGTTTGGAACACCTCGAGCCATAATCAGTGACAATGGTTCACATTTTTGTAACAAAATCTTTGGAAACCTATTGTCCAAATATGGAATCAACCACAAAGTGGCCCTATCATATCACCCTCAAACCAATGGTCAAGCTGAGGTATCTAATAGGGAGATTAAACAGATCTTAGAAAAAACAGTTAACCCCACAAGGAAGGACTGGAGTCTTCGTCTCCAAGATGCTTTATGGGTATACCGTACTGCTTACAAGACCCCTATAGGAATGTCCCCATATCGATTGGTCTATAGCAAAACCTGTCACTTGCCTGTTGAACTCGAACACCGTGCTTATTGGGCCATCAAGGCCATGAACTTTGACTATGATAAAGCCGGTCAACGTAGGACCCTTCAACTTGATGAGTTAGAAGAAATCAGAAATGATGCCTATGAGAGTTCCAGAATTTATAAAGCCAAGACTAAGTTGGATCATGACAAACACATTCGCAAAAAGGAGTTTTTCATAGGACAAAAGGTTCTTTTGTATAACTCTCGTCTTCAATTGTTTCCTGGGAAGTTAAGGTCACGTTGGTCAGTCCCATACTATGTCCATCACATTTCTAGTCATGGTGTCATTGAGTTACAAGACCCTAAGAATGGATAGTTGTTTAAAGTCAATGCTCATCGTCTAAAGCCTTTCCTAGAACTTGAAACTTCTGAAAATGAGGAAATTCTCCTCATTGATCCGATTTATTCGGACTGATCTATTTAGGGGTAGCACATCCGTTGAGTCTGGCTGAAGACGTTAAACTTAGCGCTCCTGGGAGGCAGCCCAGTCAGTTGTGTAAATATTTTCTATCAACTCTATTTGGATATGTTTAGATTTTGTTTGGGGGTAAAGTCTGTCATAATATTTTCAATCACTTAACTTTTCTCTTACCAAGAATCTTTGCAGGGACTATACTCCAAAAGCACCACCTCAATTGCGGTAATTTGTTCCAATTTGTCTCTTAGATGTATTTTTAAACACTAAGGACAGTGTTATTTTTGTTTTGGGGTGGATATCTATTTAATCAAAATAGAATTTCATTATAAAAAAAAAAAAAAACAAAAAATTTGAAAATTTTGAAAAAATGAATTTTTTTTCGAAAAGTTCTTTGTTTTTATGCATGAGTGTTTTGCATTATAAGTTGATTAAGTTTGTGTTTATTATGTATCAGTAGTATGTGATGCGATATTCCCTCTCATGAGAGTAATGATTAAATTGAGTTAGTGAAGTGATGTGGTTTTACATAGGTAAATGAATTAGTGAAATTGAAACCGAAAAGGACAACTTTGACCTATAAGCACATGCACACATTTACTATGGGAAAAATAGTTGATCTTTGACTATGTAGTTGGAAAATTAGCTTTGCCGCTATAAAAAGGGAGATAGAATGGAGAAAATTTAAAAAACAAAATCATTTTGAAAGAAATGCAAAAAGTAGTTCTTCGATCTGAGTAATCGGGCCTTGGTATCACCAATATCATTGTTCGCGTAAAAATGGGAGAAAACTAATAAGCATAAATCCCATGGAAGAAGCTCGGGCCTAGTTGGTCGGAACTAAAAATCCTCGCTGGAAAGTCCGGAGCTTATAAATACAAAAAGGGATGGAAGTGAAATGATGGAAATAATGAGTTTTTACAAAAAATATGGCAAAGTTTGATCAATGAAGTAGAAGAAGAGAGATTGACATACCATAGTAGAATGTTCAAAAAAACACGGAAGGTTGTCTAGATTGGGAGTAGAAAGTAACGAAATTATTTACTTCAGTGGGGATCATTCATATCATTAGCTTGAAATAGTTATTGTTCGGTAGTGAGTGGTAGTATTTGCATTCATATTATTTTATATATTGTATCATGACTTGATTAATGAATATGTGAATGCATGAAAATGAAGAATGAAGAAGTTGTGGTTAAGGTTATTGCTCGTCCACTAGGGTAAACTAGGTTTAAGGCCTTATTGTATATGGTAAATGCAATCGAAAGCAGCCTGCGAAAGTGGCACATCTTTAGTTAAAATTAATAAAAGTCTAATTTTGCGAACTAATCTATTTTGCCCTTATTTGCTAGAGGACTAGCAAGAGCTTGTTTATGGGTAATTTGATAAGTTCACAAAATCATTATTTTAAATGTCAAAAATAAATCTTTAATTCACCATTTTATTACATAAATGTTCTTATATATATATTTTTATTTCTTATTGGTTTGAATTGGAAAAGATGAAGAAAATATATTAAAGTGAAGAAAGGAATGCACATGGATGGAAGATGAAGAATATAATGCACATGAAGAAAAGATAAAGAATATAATGCACATGAAGAAATCAAAAAATGACTTGGAAAGCATAAATATTCAAAGAAAAAGAAAAGAAAAGTAGATATAACTTCACTTTACAAGATGTCATTATATTCCAATTTTCTCTATAAAGAGGAGAGTAGTTGGAAATTGTATGGAGTTAGATGGTAGAGAGTGAGAAATTGTAGAGAAAATTTAATCTTGTATCAAGTTTTTATTTTGTTATAATATTTTTCTTAGTTAATGAAAAATTCTTCTATCATCATGTTTTATTTCTCTATCATTATGTTAGCTTAAACCTCTTCTCAAGGGAGTGATGAAGCCACCTTGGGTAAGATATAAATAATTTTATTTTATTTCTTATTGTTTAATTATCTTCCCGAAATAATTCTTTCAAGTAGCAAAACCTACAATAGAGGTTGAAAATAGAGGAAGGATTCTCCGTGATTACCAATCAATGGAAATACGGGGAATGTCTACCACTATTTATATTTATTTGTCTTTAAACCAAAACACTAGAGGGAGGATTTTCCGTGATTACCAATTAATGGAAATACGGGGAATGCCTACCAATATCTATCTTTATGTTTAATAGGTTGGAGGAGAATTTGCAATAGAAATATATAATATTATTTATATAGACCCGGGTGGTGGATTCTCTTCCCTTGAGATTTCTTCCACCATTTGATTTTATCTAGTTATTTTAGTTTACTATTCAAAAATTCAAGAATTGTTTTTAACTAATTTATTTTTATTCTCGAAAATTAAAGTTTTGGATCCTAGTCTCAAACCGAGTTCTAAGTTGAGAGTGGTTCGACCCTACTTATTGTTCTACCATTTTAAGTGAAGTATTTGTAGGTATTATAAATTTTGTTGACCGGAATTTGGTGAAGCAACAACAAATATCAACAAATCATCAACCGTCATGCCTCAATCTTGTAAGCCAAGTTAACAGCTTCTGACAAATTCCAGACCGTATGCATAATAATTTGATCTTGGATTGTCAACTGCAACCTGCCAGTATATCGGGCTACTTGTTGACTATCCGTCTCGGACAGGTTGTTTCGCATGCTTAGCGTGTAAAATTCCTCTGTATATTAATTGACTGACTGATTTCCCTGCCTGCAATTTTGGTATTGGTGATACAACATCTGCTCATAATCTGGTGGAAGAAATCTGGCCCTCAACAATTGTTTCATCTTGTGCCATGTCCGAATAGGTTGCTTGCCTTGTCGTCTCCGGTTGGTTTGTGTCTGTTCCCACCAAGCAGAAGCACCTCCTTTAAGCTTGTAAGCCACGAGCTTCACCTGTTTATCTTCGGGCGTCTCCATATACTCGAAAAAGTGCTCCACATCAATGACTCAGTCAAGAAAATCTTCAATATGAAGATGTCCAATGAAACTAGGTAAATCAATCTTCATCCGGAAGTTACAAGTGTTTGGATCTCTTTGATTTCTGTCGTGTCTGACTTGTTGTCGTCGATCAATCCCAAGTCCTCCAAACTCCTCATCGCTAGAAGAATCTGCATGGGCGGGAGGCCTACATAGATGAACAGGACGATCTCCAATATCTGGTTGGCCGTGAGGAAGAACTCCGACTTGAGCCTGAACAGGTTCACGATCCTGGTTGCCACTAATCCCAAGTCTAGCAAAGCCCCGTTATATCTCACGCATGTCTTGCATCATGAGATCCATCCGGCATTGAAACAACTCTTCCAACGTTTAGATCCGTTGATCTTGAGTTCGCATGGCTGCCTGAAAGGCCTGCGCTCCACGATCTTCGTCGCCAGAGCGCTTGCTGCCATCACCATCGGCTGCCATCAGACCAGGATATATCAAGGCTCTGATACCAACTGACGTAGCGGAAGCGAATAGGGGTTCAGCTAGGAACAAAAAAAAAAAAAACTAAGACTTTGAAATTCCCAAAGTCAAAAAAAGAACTCGCAAAAACTTGCAGAGAATTCTTGAATGATATTATTGAATGAATGAATAAGTTCTCTACAGTTACATGATATTTAGAGGCAAAAAAATCCTAATGGGTCATGAGCCTAACCTTGGTGAACAAAAAAACTTGTTTTAAAAGAAAACTAATAAATCTAGAAAATTCCATAAGAATAGGAAACCTATTCCTAGAAGGAAACTAAAAGATATAAAATAAAAGAGAAATAAAAATTATAATTAAATAAAAAAAAAAGAAAATTACGGTCCTACATCAGATAAGGTAAGAGATTAGAGTTATGTTGATCTTTTAAAAACTGGTTTTGAATTGTTTTATAGTGTTACAAATGTTAGAAAAATAGGACATTAAGTTCAAATGTTTTTGGTTATAGCAGAGTAACGTACCTGTCCCATGAATGATGTTAATCCCACATCAGTACATAACCTAACAGAGAGTTCGGTAACGGTACAAAGTTGTGATGTCTGGTACACGACATTATAAAAAAAAATTCTACCAATACATAACTGGAAATTGATATGGTAGAAGCACATGATGTCGGATGATGAAAAATGCTTTGTTCTAACTTGTAAAACTTGTCCAGAAAATATAATAATTTCGTTCTTTCCAGATTGAATTCTAAGCTTTGAAACTTGACCTATACATATGAACTCTCTGGTTTTCAAGACTCTCTAGAACCCTCATCTCTCTTTGCAGCTGACCTGAGAATAATATAGAACAATCTCATCCTCACTCCTCAACCATTCTGTCCAGTTCTGTCCAGATTGCTTATTAGGTCAGTTGCTAGTGAGGTAGACAGAACAAGGGGTCGATCACGAGAAACCAAAACTACTGATCTCATGAAAGTAGATGTAAGACTGAGATGCATTGAAATTGGATTATAGAAATAAATAAGAATCAGGTGTGTATTGAGGCATTGGCAGTTTAGTGGCTTGGTATGAGTCTGATCAGGGTTTAACATGATCTCCACACAGTCAATTTATTGACATGGGATGAGGTCCTGCAATTACTTTAGGTTTGGATTTTCAACAAAACATCTGATTGTGTCTTTTCTCTTATTCTGCATTTTTTTGCTTAGTACACTGAAACAATAAATAATCTGAAAAACATAAAATCAAAGAAAAAGAGAAAATGAGATATATTTAGCCCCCTCTAGGTTTGCTTTAATTGTATCTCCTAATCCTACTAGGGATTTTCGACTGCACTACACACTCTTTCATGCAATCAGATATGCTTAAATTGCACTAAAGAAGGTACAGAGTTTCTGCTCTTGCGAAATGAGGACTGGAAGTGGAATCCAATCAAATATGGAAACATTTATATACGGTGGAAAAAATGATTTTAGGTTTCATGAACATAGTATTATTGATGTCATATTATGACTTATCCAAAAAAGATGACACGTTATGACCCTGGTTGATACACCTACACACGAAAGAAAGAGTTTCAATGAAAAACCCATAATCCTTGCAAAAATCGATGATTTAAGTGTAGCAGTAATCAAATTTTTAACTAGTGATAGAAAATGGATCACTGTTTCAATAACAATTCCCAAAAGAGCCCAAAAATTGGGATCACATATTGAAACCAATAGCTTTGGGACTTCAAACATGAAAGCTTAAGGACATAGTAAGATGCAAACAGCCATATGCTTCATGTAATTATATTGAAGAATGTCAGAATCACCATTTAAGGCCGTGAAGAACCCGTGGAAGAAATTCACGCTCGAACAAGTGGCTGAAGGGTCCATGGCCCACATCATGCAATAGTCCTAGATACAGAATAGAAAGGAGAAAAAAATCATATATGCGCTTAAGACAGAGTAGTTTATGACAAGATATACTCACCAGCAAGTTTTACTGACTGTATGTCAAGAGGATCAATGCCAAGCTCCAAGCCCTACAAGGATGCATGTACATGAAAGGAATATTCTCAGGATAGGAACCCAAAGAGAATAATCAGACCAAGACCAAAATAAAATAAAATGAATCAGACTAAGACATTGTCCTACTTGGTAGGTTTTAATTTTATGAATGGCTTCACTAGCCAGACAATACACCCCAAGTGAATGTTCAAAACGAGAATGCACAGCTCCAGGATAAACCATGTCTGTTAGACCTGAGGTCAAGTAAAAAATGACTCAGAAACAACTTTAAGGCACAAATACGGCATTTGAAAAAGCAATATTTGTATAGAAACAGCAGGTCAAAGAATAGTATGTTGGGCAGCGTAAACTATCCGGAACATTGACTATGAACAATATGATTTGATTTTGGCATATAGGCTTGCAGAAAAAACCTTTCACTCAATAAGAAAAACTTGTGATGCTTTCTGGTTCGGCAGTATTGTTGTTATAAACCAGAAAACGCAGCATGAGTTGAAACTGAAAGCAAGAAAGTCAATGATCACACAGAGGTTAAATAGCTATCAGATGTAACTTTCATCTGTCATACTCATAATTTTGTGGTGAAAAAGAATCCATCACATTGCTGTTAGTGCATGAAACATTAAACCTCCAGAGACTATTTTCATTATGGACATCACTGACCCAAAAAACTCGTCATGTTTAACAACTGTCGAGAACTTTTCGGCCAAACACATCCAACAACAGAGGTCGAGCACCATCAAGAGGCCCGAAGGGAGTGTAGGATCGAAAGAGGAAGACATCTAAGCGAGAAGGCAAGTATAGTGATTGCCACAGATAAATAAAGGCAGGAATGCACTATTATTGAAAAGACGGAGAAGAAGTTCACGACCCGTTGGCTTCTTCCCCCCTCCCAAAGGGCAAGGAAAAAGCAATCAAATAGGATAGCGCGCTTGCTTGCAATGAAAGCTTGTGTTGACGGACCCCCATCCCAATTGAAACCAATATCAATGGCTGGTTGAGCTCAAGGTCCCGCTCGCCTTGGTATTATTTTCTTCTTCCACTTATTTTGGGCCAGTGTTGCAGGGGAGATCAATATGTCCTCTGGTCTTCACTGATCTTGCATAGGTCTTAGAGAATATCTTGCCATCAACCTCAACCTAGAAAACTAACGACCACCATATTTCCCAACAATGAAAATCCTCCAAGGCTACTTTTATCGTGGAGATCAGTGCTCCACCAAACTAGCGATACTAATACATGTGATGTTATAAATGCTATACTGAACCAAAAAAAAAAAACAATTTATAAAGTAAACAATTCTGCAACACTGAAGGGGAGATGATCATTCTGTACTCTAGCCTTCACCAAATTTGCAAATTTAATAGGGAATACCCTGCCACGGACCTCCACGAAGACAAGTAACAACATCCATGATAGTTAAATTAATTACAAACATTTTGGTGGTAAAGCAGAAACTGCTCATTGAGCGTATACCTTCCAAATTTTGGTAACTCTAGGCATTGATGGTAATAAGTACCGATATTAGATTTTTGTGTGTTTATTCTAATTAAAGCACTCACAAAGAAAGTTTACTCTTTAATTTACCGAGAAAAATAAAAACTCTACTATTTTCCTATTGTGTAGCTTTTGCTCAATGTTTTCTGTGGGTAAAGTTGGTAGAATTTCTGACAAACCTTTCAACATGTTGTATTTCATTCCACGAGTTATCGAATTCTTGAGTGGACTGAGGTAGACATATGGACTTGAACATAAATCTGTAAGTCTACCCGATGAAGAAATATATAAACTTTCTATGGTTCTATATAATACTTCTAATAAAGTTTATGAATGTTCTATGGCTAGAGTGCCGTTAGATCAGACATTTTAAAGTTCTATAAAGTTGATCATAATTTTTCAGAATCTGGATTTTTTTTTTTTTGTCATTCAACTGTGATTGACAAATAAATTATGCGATAACTTTCCTAATTAAAACGTCAATAATTCTATATGAATGCACTTCAGTTGCTCTATAAAAATGGTGAAAAGGAGGACATAAATGTGCTGCAAATTACCAGACGATAAAAGTCAAGTAAAAACCTAAACCAAATCTTACCAAAATTAGCTACAGATGAACTTCAAAGTTCACAAGATCAAGACTTACCAAGTTGCTTGAGGTCGCGAAGTCTGCAATATGTTGGAAAATTATCACGAAAACAAATATATAAATCATTGTGAAGAAAGTAGTTGCAATGAAAACTAAAAATACACACACAAATAAATACAAAAGGAAGAAATGTTGAATTTGATTAACTTGCCTCTGAAATTGTTCGGTATCAATAAACTTCAATGAGAGCTGCAATTCGGTGGAATTAAATTAAATATTTAATCAAGTATGTCGTTGATTAATACTTGTATCAACTCATGATGCATTTTCAGAACAAGTATATGAACGTTAGCTCTGCAAATATATGATTCCAAATAGTCATTGCAAAAATAAATAATCATATGATAAATCAAAACTACAAAGTCACCTATTTAATGAATAACAAATTCAGTAAAGTAAGAAACTCAATTCAAGCAATATAAAAAACAAAGTGAAATACGACAAAAAGTAAAATAAACTACAGAAGCTGAAACAAGCATTGCAGATGAGACATCAAGACCTTCTTCTCCTTCTACAAGCTAACAGTATATATTAAACTATTCAAATTCATTATTCTTTTCTAAAACAATTGTTTGACTTTCTTGATTTACTGATATTTATTTCCATTTATACACACACACATATCAGTATTTTGCAGATTGATGAGATTGTCGAGTTCTTGAATGAAATACAATTTGGAGTATTGAAGTGAAACAAGCCTTGTCAGGACAAAACAAGACCTACTTTGTACTTTACAAGCTAACAAAATGTTCCTCCAATTATAAAACAATTCATCCAAATTCTTTACTGAGTTCCATTCTCTTGTTTGACTTTTCTCAATTCACCGAAATTTCTTATATATAAATATGTATATCTATATATAGACACGCACACACAAACAAACAAACAAACAAACACACATACATACACATTCATTCTACTTTTGTAGATTTATCTGATTTTCAGTTCTGAATGAAATTCGATCTCAATCGACTGCAATGAAATTGAATTTTTGAATAAATAATTCAATTAAGCAATAAATTCAGTTTATACTATAAAAGAAAATTAGAATTTAGCAGAAAAAGTCGAACTACAAAAGCTGAAACAAGCATTGGAGAGAACAAAACAAGACCTATTTCGTATATTTATAAGATAAAAATATATTCCTCAAATCACATATTCCTTATAATAACGGTCAAATTTCTTCACACACACACAAACACACACGGTAAGTAATTGTATGCATTTGTTGAATTGCGAATCAGAATATAGAAAAGTGCGATTGAATAAGAAAGATGAGATTGAAGGCAATACAGGATCGAGATAGATGTTTCCGTGGACGTTGTCGTAGACTTGCTTCGAGAATCGCCTATCGTCGCTCGCAAAATCTCCGTTGCAAAAAGCTTTCATTCTTGCTCGCAGAAACGGTAGACGCAGAAGATTGTGTGTGCGTTTTGTGTGTGTCTCTTTGTGTGTGTGAGAGAGAGGGGGTTACGGTTTCAGAACTGGTTGAATATGTAGATATATATATATAGAGAGAGAGAGAGAGAGAGAGAGAGAGTAGTGGGAAGGAAATGAGCAAAGGGAAAGCTTGGAGTAGCGGAGAGGGTGATGCCGCCAAAAAGATGTTTCACGTGTACACTCGCCGAGTGTGCGAGTGGGGGAAACAGTTTCATTGGGTGGGCACTGTTTGGGTAACGTCTCTCAACTTTATTAGGACACCGAATGGGTTACGAAATCCATATAGCACTTTATAAAGATGTAGGGTTCGTTTGATTTCTGGTCAGGTTTGCTATATTTGTTTTGTTTGGTTTTGTAAAAGTGGTAAGCGGGCCCACTATGAATTATATATATATATATATAAGGATAATTTGCATTAACACTCTTGATGTTTGGTTTTGTTTGTCATGACACCCCAAATGACCAAAATATCTTTCATAAAATTCGAAAATATTAAGGATAATGTGAAATGACATTTATTCCCCAACCCTAAATATATAAAATTTTGAAAAACATATATATAAATTCGAAAAAATATATAAAATTCAAAAAATGTATAAAATTCGAAAACAAATATTTAAATTTTGAAAAAATATATAAATTTCAAAAAATATATAAAATTAGAATAAAATATATAAATTTTGAAAAATATATATAAATTTCAAAAAATATATATAAAATCAAAAATATATATCAAATTCGAATATATATATATATATATTGAAAAATATTTAAATTCGAATATATATATTTCAAAAAATATATATAAAATTCAAAATATATATATATTCAAAAACAAAATTCAAAACATTATATAATTTCGAAAAACATATATAAATTTAAAAATATATTTCAAAAAATTAAAAAATATATATATAATTTGAAATATATATAATTCGAAAATATATATATAAAATTTGAAATATATATAAATTCGAATATATATATTTCAAAAAAAAAATCAAAATATATATATTTTCTAAAACAAAATTCAAAAAATTATATACTTTTAAAAAACATATATAAATTTGAAAAAATATATAAAATTTGAGATATATATTTATAATTTGAATATATATATATATATATAATTTGAAATATATATAAATTCGAAAATATACATATTTTTTGAAATGATTATATGTTTTTCGAAATTATATAATTTTTTGAATTTTGTTTTTGAAAATATATATATTTTGAATTTTATATATATTCAAATTTATATATTTTTCAAATTATATATATATATTTTCGAAATATATATATATTTGTAAAACATATGTTTTTGAAAATATATATAGATGCAAACCTCAGGGGATGTTAGTGCAAATTATCCTATATAGAAAGAAAGAGAGAGAGAGAAAAGATGATGTGTAGTGGAATGCGGGACCCACCTAGAAAAAACATTTGATCTTAATATGTAAAAACCAAAATACATTTGGTCTTTAAAAAAAAAACAAAAACAAGACAAACCTAAACCAAACTAAAATTCAAACAAGCCCGTAGTGCGTCATGGTCTCCTTCATCTTTAAGCATTTCAGGTGTGACACTCAATGTCGTATATATGTATATATCATGGTTCGAACTTATCCTAATTAATAGGATAAAGTGCTTAAACCTTCGTTAAAAAAAAAAATAAATAAGTGCATTAAACCTCCCTAAATTATTTTATCTCTTTTAACAAATTTTCCTAAATTATATGATGGTCTCTCAAAATAAAAAATTATTACAATCAAGGACATTCCGTTATAACACCGTTAGTTAAATTCGGTCAATTGCACTCACCCTTTGATATTTCATTTTTCTTGTAATGACACCCCTGAAGGGGTGAATACCCCATGAAATGACTCTTGTGCCCTTGCTTTAGTGTAAAAGACATGCTGGCTAAATTAATAAACCAAACAACCCTTGTATCTTAAGTTCAATTTAAAAAAAAATTCAAGTACTTTGAATACAATAATTTTTGAAATATTATCACATTTCTTTATATTATTTTTTTAAAATTTTCATTTTTGTAATATAGGCCCCAAAAGTTATCATTTTTTAATTTTTCCTTAAAACTAATAATATGAGCTTTTATATTAAATAATAATAATACACTTTATTTATGATTATATATGTTTTTTTTTGTATTTTAGAAGGTGATACATGTATTAAATATTTGTGAGCTTATATAATTGAATTGATTTTGTAAATAAATAATATACAACTCTTACAATTTAAACAAGTAGTAATACATTTTAATTATAGTTTTTGTTGTATTGTAAGAAGTGATAAATGTATAAAAATGTTACAAATGGTTTATAATTTATTATTCTTTGTGTAAAATTAATTTAAGCCCTTACACTATAAAATAATAACAAACTTTACTTATTGTAATTTTTTATATTTTTATAAAAATATGACAAATTATTTATTATTTATTAATTTTTTTGTAAAGTTAATTTAAGCCATTACACTTTAAATAATGACAAACTTTACTTATTATAATTTTTTATATTGTAAAAGGTGATAATGAATCGAAATATTAGACAGTCTTTATGTTTTTATTAGTAGTATATAGATAGATAGATAAATATATACAATTTTTTGTATTTTAAGTTATATTATTTTTCCTTGCCGAAATATATTTGTCTTATATTTTTACTCTATATCTTATGAAATATCCATTAGAGTTACATTTTAATTAATGTATAACTTTTTTAAAAAATATGAAAATATTTATAACCCTTTGTCTTATATTTTTATTCTATATCTTTTGAAATATTCATTAGATTTACATTTCAAGTAATGCATATTAATTAATTATTATTATTATTTAAAAGTATTGAAATATTTCCAACCTCTTTTCTTTTACTCTATATTGTTTTGACATACTCCTTAGAGTTGTACTTCAACTAATACATATTAATTCATTAATTTTTATTTTGAAAAAAATATTTAGAAATATTCCCAACATCTCACATTTTAGAATAGTTGTTATAGATATATATACATTATAGAGTTTTCATCTTGTGGCATGAAGGTAATTTCACCACCTAGATATTTGTCTCATGAAATAAGGGAGACAATACAAGGGCATTCCAGTCATTTCTCCCATTTAGGGGTGTCATTGCAAGGAAAATAAAATCTCAAAGGGCGAATGCAATTGATCAAAATCTTAGGGGATCTAAGTGCAAATTATCCTAATTTAACGGGAGTGAATTATAAAAATTAGGATAGTTTGAAAAATTTAGAGTCTAAAACATAGTTCATGGAATTTGTTGAGAGAAATAAAATAATTTAGAAAGTTTAATACACTTTATCCTATTTAATATTTACTTTTTAAATTAATATTATTCGAATCTTTTATATGTGTATTGCAATCACGACGAACCGGTACCACGATTATGAATGATAATATACATCTATTGGTGTTATGCGAGTAGTGGTGCACTCGGTCGATGGTATATTTTCGAGTTAAATCAAAAGTGCAACCATTTCATCAGTATTTAAAGAATTATAACTAAAAGTGGAGCCTGATCAAACTGTGAAATATTACACGAAGTAAGATTATGCCATTGTTGTAACTAGCTATTTTATATATTTTAAAATATATACAAAAAAAAAAAATCAATCAATAATTCACTACCAAACAAATAGATTTGATATATCAAAATAAATACAATTTGTATTTGTACAGCACATAAAGCATGATAAACTTCTCATTAGATAGAGATTTATAATTCCAAAGCAAAAATTATTTATTAACATGTTTTAAAAAGTAAATATAAAATTTGGAATTCAAAATTATGTATGTCAAAGTTCGGTGTAATGGACTCCAACATTGTCCCGGAAAAACATAATTGATGATGTGATGTCAATAAGGTACAATTTAATGATGGAATTGAAACCTAACAATCACTGCACGGTGTTCAATGAGATGAGGAAAGAAAGAGAATCTGCTTTTATAAGTGGTGGGTCCAAATATTTTCAATTTGCTAGAAAAACCAGAATCCCCGAGCAGAGAGATGTATGTGCCACACGCACCAGTGAGGTGCTTGTCCAAGCTTCTCCTTTGGATGGACCTTTTTCAAGATAATATCACCAAATCAACAAATATACACAACTCAAAAAGCTGTTTACCTATTTTACATGAACTCGGTACTCTGTCGAACATGTATAGTGTGTCGGACATGTTACACATGTATAGTATGTATGTTACATATATAATAGAAGATATATGAACACGGTTAAATATTTATTTTATTTAATATTTTTATTTAATTTTTAAATGTATAATAATATTTTGGATAAATATTATTGACACTTCCTCAAAGATACTCTAATCTCATATAAACCCTTTCGATATTTACTATTCTCACTCGGACCCTCTCAAAATTGAATTTTGTCCCACAAAGACCCCCTCCGTCTCCACGCCGTTAAACTGTGTCGTTAACCACCCTGTGAATTGTCTATTTTGCCCTCAAAATGATATAAAATGACCTGCATATCTTTCTTCTTCTTTAATTTGGGCATCCCAAAACCCTAACCCTAATTTATATAGAAAGAAAGATTGGAAGTGGGAAATTGGAAGAGAGATTGAAGATGATGATTGTATATATTGCATACCCATATATATATATATATATATGTATGATGCTATATATACCCATACACCCGTATATATACCATGTATATATATATAGCTATATACCCGTATATATATATATATACTGCTATATATATATTCGTATATATATGTGTGTGTATATATATATGTATAGATCTATATATATATGTGTGTGTATATATATATATGTGTGTGTTGTGCGGCTGTGCAGAGGGAGGGGTGGGTGTGTGTGAGAGAGGGAGAGAGAGTGCGCCTGTGTGGTTGTGCAGAGGGAGGTGTGTGTGTGTGAGAGAATATTAAATAAATTTTAAATATTTTTTTAATTTTATATTTATTTTTGAATTTAGTATTTTTTTTAAAAAAATTTAATGTATATATATTTTATATTTTATATTTATTTTCGAATTTTATAATTATTTTCAAATTTTCAAATTTTTTATATTTAAATTATTTTTTTTGAATCTATATATTTTTCCCCTTTTTATATATTTTTTTCTAAATTTTTATATATTTTCAGATTTTAATATAATTTTACAAAATTTTAAAAAAATTTATAATTTTATTTTTGTTTTTGAATTTTAAATATTTCTAATTTTAAACCATGAATCTGACAATGAAATTATGTTATTGTCAACTTCCTCATCTTCATCTGAAGATGCTCCTCTTTGTACTACCAGTTCTTGTAACTGTGGTATTAATGAAGGTTCTTCCAACTATTGGAAGACTATTGTTGAAATGAATGGTTTAAGTCTTAATGTCTTAACTAGTCAGCAACAATCATTTGTTGATTTATTAGATCAAATTAATGACCCACAAATTAAACTTAAGATGATTGAGTTTTGTTACCAGAATCAGATTAAGGATGATAAGGATACAATTAAGGTTCCTAATCAACCTTTTACCATGAAGGGAGTTTTCAATAGGTTGGAAGGATCTAATTCTCAAAGACCTGTTAATATTAATGACCTACGTCAGGAGGTTAATATTTTGAAAACTGAAGTTCAGCAATTAAAAGTTAACCAAACCAAGAATGAGTTAATAATAACTCAATTGCAATTAGCTCAGGCTTCCCTTAATTCCCCTAGGATTGAGTCTGAAGTATCACCTGAGGATGAACCTGTCAAATATGATTATTTGTGTCTTCTTGATCAGGTTACGTTTCAAAAATGGTATATTAATGTTAAGATTGTCATTAATGAAGAGTATGTCTTACCTGAATTAATGACTCTTGTTGACAGTGGTGCTGATTTGAATTGCATCCAGGAAGGTTTAATTCCTACCCAATATTTTGAAAAAACTACCCAAGGTCTTTTGAGTGCTAATGGTAATAAAATGCAAATCAATTATAAGCTTAATAAGGTTTATATTTGTAATGAAGGTTTTTGTTTACCAACTACTTTCTTATTAATAAAAAATATGAGTTTACCAGTAATACTGGGTACTCCTTTTCTCACATCTTTAATGCCTATAGATAAAATTGATTCTACATGTATTTTTACTACTTTACAAGGGTATTCTGTTGTATTTAAATTTATAACACAACCCCTTAATAAAAATATCAATTCTCTTCGAGAAAATATATTCTTTAAAGAGAAACAAATAAATTATTTGCAAAAGGAAATTATGTCCTTGAATATCAATCAAAGGTTGTCAAATAATGATATCCAAACTGGAATACAAACAATTCAGAATCAATTTTTTTCTGAAGTTTGTAGTGATATCCCTAATGCTTTTTGGGATCGTCAGAAACATATTGTTTCTCTTCCTTATGAAAAAAGTTTTGATGAACGATTCATTCCTACAAAAGCCCGTGCCGGTCAAATGAAAAAAGACTACATGGACTTATGTAAGAAAGAAATCCAAAACCTTCTTGATAAGAAGTTAATTGTTCCAAGCAATTCTCCTTGGAGTTGTACTGCGTTTTATGTTAATAAACATTCTGAAAAGGAAAGAGGTGTTCCCAGATTGGTTATTAACTATAAACCTTTAAATGATGTTTTAAAATGGATTCGTTATCCAATTCCAAATAAAAATGATTTATTGGATAGACTCAATACTGCTGTTTTATTTTCAAATTTTGATTTGAAATCTGGCTTTTGGCAATTCAGGTTAATCCTAAAGACAGATATAAAACTTCTTTTGTTGTCCCTTTTGGTCATTATGAATGGAACGTAATGCCATTTGGTTTAAAAAATGCTCCTTCTGAATTTCAGCATGTCATGAATGATATATTCAATCCTTATTCTGATTTTGTGATTGTATATATTGATGACATTCTTGTCTTTTCTAAATCTATTGAACATCATTTCAAACATTTAAAGATTTTTAAAGATGTTTTGAAACGTAGTGGTTTAGTTCTTTCTGCTCCTAAAATGAAACTTTTTCAAGACAAAGTTCGATTTTTAGGTCATAATATTAATCAAGGAAAAATTGTTCCTATTGATAGAAGTATTGAATTTGCTTCTAAATTTCCTGATGAAATCACAGATAAAACTCAACTCCAAAGATTTCTTGGCAGTTTGAATTATATCTCTGATTATTATCAGAATTTTGCTCAAGATAGTGCTATTTTGTACCAAAGATTAGACAAACATCCTCTTCCTTGGTCCATTATACATACTGAGGCTGTAAAGAAGATCAAGCTTAAAGCTAAACAATTACCTTGTTTATCTTTAGCTAATCCTTTATGGTTCAAAATTGTTGAAACTGATGCGTCCAATAAAGGATATGGGGGTATTATAAAGCAATTAAATCCCTCCGCAAGTAAAGAAGAGCTTGTTAGATTTACTTCTGGTACTTGGAAAAATGCTCAGCTCAATTATGCTACAATTAAGCAAGAAGTTTTAGTCATAGTAAAATGTGTCTATAAATTTCATGATGATTTACTTAACCAACATTTTCTGGTTAGGGTTGATTGCAGTGCTGCAAAACAAGTTTTGAAAAAAGACATAAAAAATATCGCTTCTAAATAGATTTTTGTAGGATGGCAGACAGATCTTTCTGCATTTGATTTTGATATTGAATACATCAAGGGTGAATCTAACTCTTTGCCTGATTTCTTAACTCGTGAATTTTTGCAGGGTATTCCATGAGTGGTCCTTCTAAGGGTTCCCAAGCCAATAAAGGCAAGGGCAAAAAGAAGAAAGATTCAAATAACAATTGTCTAGAATTGAATCTAATATTGATTCCATGATTTTGTCTAAAACCAAAATAGAAGAAAAAGTTGTTTTAACTAATCCTTCTATTAAGCCTCCAATGGAGGTAAAATGTTTTAAACTAAAAGCTCCTGTTTCTTCTCCCCCAATCACTGAAGAATTTTATTCTGTTCTTTTGGGAAAATTAAAGGATCTTAAGTTAAATGTTTTATCTCAGAATGGTTCTGATTTAGAAGATGAAACTTTAGATCTTTCTCTTAATCAAATAAATGATTTTGAACAATCTTTGATTTCTTCAAATAGCATGAATTTGAACAAAGTCAACTTTTCTAAAAATAAACATCAGAATGCTGATATTGGTGGCAGTCGTAACTACTACCAAAGACCTACTCCTCAAGATATTCTTTTTGAAGAAGCATATCTTTACGGACAAGTCTTTTTTAATTCAAAAACTATCTATGAATGAAATATTGATGGTAAATCTGAATATTCTATTTATGAGATGGTACATCAAATTATGATGTACAATACTGTTTGTAAAACTGCTGATAATAATGAACAACAAATTGTTGGATTTATTACTTGTGGTTTTACTGGTATTTTGAAAGGCTGGTGGGATAATATCCTCTCTCAAAACCAGAAAAATGAGATTCAAAATGCAGTTAAAATTGTCAAGAATGAGATTAATCAAGATGTGTTTATTACTGATGTTGTTTATACATTAGTTTTAACCATCATTCATCATTTCATTGGTCGTGAGGGTATTAACCATGAACGTGGTCGTGAAATGTTGCAAAATCTTAAATGTCCCACCCTTACCCATTTTAGATGGTATAATGATGTTTTCTTAGCTAGAGTTACCCAACGAACTGATGCTAATAGTGAGCATTGGAAAACTAAGTTCATTGATGGTCTTCCAACTTTCTTTGCTGAAAAAGTTAGGAAAAAATTAAAAGATAAGCATAATGGTATGTCTATCCCTTACAATGATTACAATTATGGTGATTTAATTAGTATTATTATACAAGAGGGTCTTTCCTTGTGTAATGATTTAAAATTAAGACACCAATTGAAATCTCAACGTCTTTCCGGAATAAAGGAATTGGGAGAATTTTGTGACCAATTTGGTTACAATGTTCCACATGAGTATCCTAATAAAAGGAAAGATAAACTTTCTAAGGATAATAAACCTTATCACAGAAAACGTTACCATAAAGGCAAACGTCATAGCACTAATAAGGAGTACAAGCCCAGAACAAGTTCTAGCTCTAAGCAAAAGGGTAAAAGTAACTCTAAAACTAATGCTAAATGTTATAAATGTGGAAGAATTGGCCATTATGCCAATAAATGTAAAACTAAGGCTAAATTAGATAGTCTGGAGATTGACCCTGGTCTTAAGCTTCAATTGAGTAAGTTGTTTCTTAATTCCAGTGATTCTGATCAGAGTTCATCTGATTCTGAATCTGACAATGAAATTATGTTATTGTCAACTTCCTCATCTTCATCTGAAGATGCTCCTCTTTGTACTACCAGTTCTTGTAACTGTGGTACTAATGAAGGTTCTTCCAACTATTGGAAGACTATTGTTGAAATGAATGATTTAAGTCTTAATGTCTTAACTAGTCAGCAACAATCATTTGTTGATTTATTAGATCAAATTAATGACCCACAAATTAAACTTAAGATGATTGAGTTTTGTTACTAGAATCAGATTAAGGATGATAAGGATACAATTAAGGTTCCTAATCAACCTTTTACCATGAAGGAAGTTTTCAATAGGTTAGAAGGATCTAATTCTCAAAGACCTGTTAATATTAATGACCTACGTCAGGAGGTTAATATTTTGAAAACTGAAGTTCAGCAATTAAAAGCTAACCAAACCAAGAATGAGTTAAAAATAACTCAATTGCAATTAGCTCTGGCTTCCGGAATGTTGTCTTTGTCTATGGGGCCCAGCAGTGTACCCGAAAGATGCTCTCTTATCTCTACCTCCCCTTTCTGACTCTATATAAGAGCAGGGTTTTTATTTTGAAGGTTAGACTTTGTTTTAGTTTTCTTTCCAGAGTTTTCTTTTATCTGAAATTTGTGTTTCTCTTCCTTTGTCTGTAATATTATCTACAACAATATTTGGAATAAAGATTTACAGTATTGTGTAAGTTTCTGATCTATCTTACTTATTTATTTCTATCCGCAATTTGGTTTTATATATTTTTTTCTAATTTTAATTTTTTTTTAATTTTAAATAATTCTTTCAAATTTTATAAATTATTTTTGAATTTTATAATGTTATATATTTTTCGAAATTAAATTTTCTAAAATTTTATATATAAAATCGTCATTTTATATGTTAGTTGGGGGTAAAATCGTCTTTACATATATTTATTTTTATTTAATTTTTTTAATTATATATCGAAGGACAAATTAGTAATTTCACAATAAAATGTTAGTAAACCTAACGGCCGTCTGTCTGAGGGGGTCTGAGTGAAAATACTCAATATCGAGGGAGTGTGTGAGATTATGGTCTCTTTGAGGGGTGTCAGTGGTATTTACCCTAATATTTTTATCAAATATTATTTAAAATTAAATTTAGGTGGACACGAATCCATACCCATGCTGGCCCTCATAAGTGTTTGACAGAGATACTTCACCTACTTAAAAAGAATCCATATAACATAGGTTTATACACCCTATAAAATTGGTCATTGGTCAAGACACCTTGGCATTTCATTCATGAGCTTTATAAAGTACTGTTGTTATGGCATTGAGCAACAAAATAATTACAAGCATGGCTTATTCCTAAATGGATGGTCAAGGGTTCGAACCTCGGCAAAGGTCATGTGCATGAGTATTCTTAATTAAAAAAAAAAAAAACATTTTTACAGTACATACCTATACTGAAGGGCAAATGACATAAATGATTTAACACCAGAACTGAAAAAATAGGACCTTTCTATGGCCATAATATAACCCATGTTGAGGGAAGTCTTTGGCCTCATTTCCAGCATAGTTGCTAAATCACCAAAAGGCAGCAATGCCACAAATCTAACAACAGGTTAAGTCAAGAATGGAATACACACTAGAGGTCACCACCATACATCATTTCTTCAAACATCAAAGAAAAGTTATAAGGTTACATTGCATCATAACCTGAATTCAGACCAAAAACAAAGCTCTATCCCCAGACAGCCCACAAGAATGCAAAGATAATCCCTGCTGTCATTTGATTTTCGCGAATATGCTTTGTATCATCTCCAGTGGAAGGACAGAGATGTCTAATCACTTTGAAAAATAATCTGCCTGTATATTTGGCAGTCAAGTCGCAGCTCCTACTGCCGTTTGGAATTGAGTTGGAATCCGGAGCAAAGGAGCCTGGATTTCACCGGGCTTGCCAAGCTGACCACAGGCAGCCATCTGATCGTCTCCTCTACTGGGTCGCATGAAAACAACACACCCTGCTGCAGCAAGAAAATTTCGAAACTCGATCATCTTCTCGTCCTTGGTCGGTTTAAAGTGGGACCCAGAGTGAGGGTTGAATGAGATGAGGTTGATCTTGCATGGTATACCCTGTACAAGATCAACGAGCCTCTTTGCATCCTCAATGCTGCAAATACAGAGTTATACTAAATAATATGAGATTTAAAATGCTTAAATGCAATTACTATGCAATTAATTGGAGACTTGCGTCAAACTCGTAAACATCTGGGCCTTGTCAAAAGTTGAATAATTCATCAAAACTTACAACAGTCTACGTATTTCTGTGGTAATTTAATGCATTCTACAAAACAGAACTTTGTAGTTACACATGGATCAAGCTAGATTTGGTCTGAATCTAACCCGTTAGCAGGCCAGACAAGATAAGTAGCTATTTCTTTTCACATTTTCCTAATTTGAGGTCAAAGACTTTTTTTTTGAAAAGCAAAATCGTAAGTTAACTTTTGAGGTCCATGACTTTATATTTTTAAAAACTAAAGATATGAGAACAATTACATGGATACAGAATAGGACTCGGATTCTCTCCAGAGATGTTTTCTCTCTAGGATTCTCCAGAGTAAACGAGTAGTTAAGAGAGTGCCCCATCATCACATTATATGTAAAAAGGATAAACTTGTAATTGTAAATATTTTAAATAATGCAGTGGATGTTTCTTAACCGTCAGATCATGCTTTGAAGAAGGTTGGAAAGAGATCTTGCAGGAGAGTATCCTTGCTCTCCAGAATATGGGGGTGGTTTTACTAATTGAGTTGCAACAAGGCAATATAGAAAATCAGATGGATTATTCGAGAATCGGCAAATCTGACATGGATAGAGATAAAATTCTGAACTTGGCGGGTATTCATTCCAGCCTTACTCAGGTTGTCAGATCCAATCTGATCGCAAATATGCCTTCTTGGATTTGGATCGGATCAAGCTAGATTTGGTCTGAATCTGGCTAGTTGGCAGGCCTAATAAAAGAATTTGCTAATTTTTTTTTTCCTTTTCATTTCTTCCAACTTGAGAGCATTAACCATGTCTTAAATAAGAAATGAGTAGACTTATCTCAGTCGAAGATATGAGATGTTACGGACAAAAAGTTTAGTTTCCTAATTGAGTTACAATAAGACAACAATTTGTGTTACTAGAAGAGGCAAAATCGAATAGCTGGAAAATACCCAAACAAATGTTTAAACTCCTTATTGGACTTTAAGAACTTCCCATCGTATAATGCCGCAATGGAACAATAAAGAAACCATGTTGATGGCCATCATCCTAACAAAACAGCACTTTTATGTAATTCAGTTGCCACCTACATTAGATTCTACCAAATTTAATTGCAAACTCATTCTCAAGCTTGGAATATTGTTGGGAGGGAGGTAACTGCGGCTATCCTTTTTCCAAAGTGGGAAGATGATAAAGGAGATTAACTCGACAATTATTGTTGCCAGTAAACTAATGACAATGCAGTCAGTGAATAATATATGAATAAAATATTCAGTACTTTCATATCCTCTCTGTCAATGACAAAAAATAGTAACTATGATATGGAGAAGCACAAAAAAACTGCAGGAAGCCCAGAAAGTATTCATCCCAGATAGTGAGGTAATGGAAAGGATCTGACCTGTCATTAATTCCCGCTAGCATTACATACTCAAACAGAACTTTGTAGTTACGTCTGGAGCTAAGTTCCACCCGAAGTGTGTCAAGAAGCAAACTTAACTTATACTTTCGGTTAATTGGCATGATCCAATTTCTGACCTATAGTATTTTGCAGAAAGGGCAATTAATCCTGTGCCTCTAGCAGAGCCAATGAACTTAAAACTAGAAGAAGATTACCTCATCAGTTGTTGCATTTAGGCTCACTGCCAAAGCACAATTAGATTCATGGAGGAAACGTTTCATCTGGGGGACAAGTCCACTCGTTGAAACAGTAACTTTGCGAGGACTAAAATGGAGACCTTGCTCATGTGTCAATATGTCTACAGCTTTTATGACATTCTCCACATTGTGAAGTGGTTCTCCCATTCCCTACAAGTTCATTTTATTACAACGATTAGATTACGACAGAAGAAATGAAAATGTCATCTTCATTCAATTTGATTACAATATCAACTAAGGATACAACATCTAGCATATAATAACATATAAATGTGTGTTGTGTGTAAATATGTGTGTGAGTGTGTGGTTAAATAACTAAACACATCTTCAAAGACTATTCAACATAAAATCAACATTCCTCTTTTCCTCAATAAATCAAGCTTTTCATATGGTTCACAAGTGCAATAATCCTCCATGACCTTTTACCGTTATTAAGAACCTCAAAATATAGCTTGTGGGTTGTTGAGGTCAAGATTCAACTACAGCCAGGGTGCATAGAGTGGTCAATATAGCACCTTACAACTAATGGTATGCAGCTCAATTACAAATATTGTAATGTAAGCACTGAAAAGAAGATAAAAGTGGGTTGGAAAAGCAACTAAGGCACTTATGAAATAAAGCCCTACAGTTACGTGGACTTGTTTGTGTCTGACATAATAAACTTGGATATCCAAAAAATCATATGTTTTTGCCTTTATTATGTTTCAGAGAGAAGCTTAAACCAGCCAAGTCCATGTTGAACACTCTATCTCATGCTCATTCAAAATAGATCAGTCCAAGTTTAAATCAGAATGGAAAAGGCTAAAAAAAATAATTCGAGGCTGAATAAATTTCAACCAGCGAGAGAGAAAAGTTGTTAAAAGCATTTATCAAGACTGTTACATTGACTCTTCCAAACTAGACGAATGTGTCAGACACGATACTCAGCCATGGGTATGAATATGCACCTACTGCTAACTCAATTTGGTTTATTATTTTTAAAATGAGTCAAATGTCTCTATTGATCACTATGCTCCATAAAAAAAAATCTCTAAAAATAAGAAATTAATAAAATATAAATGATGGAAATATTTAGCAGTTTCCATGTGTCCTGGAATATGACATGTCCGATGCTTGGATTCATACCCAGACCCGACACATGTACCCAAGTCCATGCAACACAGTTGAGACATACATAGATTTGCTGCTAATTACAGAACATAGGCATGTAAAACCAAAGCTCATCTTAAGAGGCAAATTATATGTGGAAATTGGCCAAAAATATACCTCTAGACCAGAACACCATCAACAAAGTGCAAGAAAATATGTAGCTCAAGTATAAACTGTATATGTGAAGTGCAACCTATATAATTGGATGCTACAGCCCAAGCTCTTTAATTTGAGTCATATTAACAAAATTACATAGGTTCATGGCACTAACGCGTCTGGATTTTGTCATCCTATTGTGGACACATTGAAGAACTATCTAAATTGCATACGTACCATGAATACTACATTTGTAATCGAGCCCACTTCACTTGTGAAGAGACGCCGTGCAAATACAGCCTGATCAACTATCTCAGCTGCAGTTAAATTTCTTCTTAAACCCATCCTGCAAGATCGATGGAAGATAAAAATGTAGCATATCTATGCCATAACATGAAACAACCATACTGCCAGTATCAAATGAGTGGGATAAGTTTTCAAAAAAAAAATGAGTGGGATAAAAGCTTGCCTGCCAGTGTAGCAAAACTGACAATTCATGGCACAGCCCACTTGACTTGAAACGCAAACAGTATTCCTTCCCCTAGGACAAGGTATTATGACTGTTTCTATTACAATTTCATCTTCCAACGTGAACAAAATCTGCAGCCCTCTGTGAGTTCACAATCAATGAGAAGATTCTCCAGAAATGCAAATAAATGAAGGAAACCTAACATGCAAACCATGATGATACATGAAATAAGAAAGGAAACCCAAAAAGAGCAATTAGCATAGAGGGGATAAGAAAAGATAATGTGTACCTTCTTCGTGCCATCGGATGCCGTGATAATATCTTTCAACGACAATGCTCTGAATTCAGCATGTTCGCTCAACATTTTCTTGAAATCCTTGTTTAAACCTGTAGTAGATAATAATGAAATGCCCACTTGAGTATATGGAAGTAGATAGGAGAGACAACTTTTCATGGCAGAGCCAGAATGCAAAGAGAGAGAGATAAAATAAAAAGTACACATGACCTTCCAGTTCATCACTGCAATGTGCCCAGATATTATTCATATTGTTTCCATAAAGGAGCTTCCATAACATTAAAGCCTGAGCAGGCCGGTAACCACGTGACAGAACCCAATTCTGTCAAGCAGATTTATCAATAGTTGGAGACAGAAGCATCAGATAAAAGCTTGCATCAAAATAAATCAGCTATAGAATATTTTAAAGACTGAAATATATATCAACCAATCAAGTTACATTAACAAGTTTCCTGAAAATTGTATTCTCATATCGCTTTGTAACCCCTACTGTGAGCACAAGAGGATGTGTGAGGAAATATAATTCATGACAGTTGGAAGTCCAAGGAACCAAGGATGTAGTACGGTTTGGATACGGGCTATAACTCCAGCGATATGAAAAAAATATGGCATTTTTCATGATAAACGACACCAAATGGCACTACATGAGTGTAGTTAACATATTCAATATTGATAACAGCACAAACAACAACACCCCGTGGAGTGCTACCCACATTTGAAGGGAAGACTGGAACAGACATGACATTATTTAGCTTAAATCACTACCCTCAGAGATTTAGACTTGAAGAAACGTCCTTCACAGTTTAATCATGAAATTGGCAGGAGCCAATATGAGCTTTTTCTCGAAAACAGCCAAAATATAGTATTGGCTCATTTTACTTGCTTAATTAGAGTAATTTTATTTTAAAAAGGTTCAAATTTTATAATTATTTCTTTCTTTTGTTTGAAAAAATGGGTTTTCATTCCAGGTCAAAATAACCCTTGGTAAACTTGTTTCAGTAAATAACCCAACTGCATATCAACAATTCAACACCAATTGCCACCAAAAAGAGACGTACATACTTCGAATTCATCATATCTCATCGCCTTCAGAAGCACCTTTGAGCCCTCTTTTTGTACTCCACTCTTGTCACCACCTCCTACCAAGAACAACTCTCAAGTTACTAATTACAATTACAACAATCCTAAACTCATAATACCCATTTTTAGTATGTGGGTACTTCAAAACTCCAAGAAATATATATCACAAGACAATAATTTGTATATATACCATCTTTTGTATATGAGGTATATAAAAATTGGATAGATTTAGATACATACATATATATATATATAGAAGACAATAATTCATGCATATACATGTGTGTGTGTGCGTGCGTGTGAGTGAAGGGGGTTACCTGTTGGGGAGCACGTGTGATGATCAGTGGGTGAAGCGAGAGGGATTGGTGTGGTTGAAAGCGAGCGAGGATGGGGAGAAAAGAGGGTGTGAGAGAGTGATGGCAATGGTGATTTTGGGGAATAAGGGAAGGAGGACATAGATGGAATTATAGAAGAAACGGAGAAGGAAAAGGTAATTGGAGGCCTCTTGGAGAGAAGAAGCAGAGAGTAGTTGGTTCCCGCCATCACTCGCCTCATCCACATACCCAAACTCACCTCCATTTCTGGCTAATTCTAGGGTTTATAATTGAAGCTATACACAGAAATATATATGACTATACTGCCAACAAGAGTTCTTTGAATATCTAACTATAAAGGAAATCCAAAAACAGGAAGCGTTTGTAGTCCAACGGTTAGGATAATTGCCTTCCAAGCAATAGACCCGGGTTCGACTCCCGGCAAACGCATTCTTATCTAGTTTTTTTTTCATAAACTTTAATGCTTTTATAGCAAAATTCATGGTACTTTTATTTCAAGATTTAATATTTTTATACATTCACAATGTTGTTATTATGGGACTGAAGCCACTACTTAATAAAAAGTGAGGTTATACCATATATTTAAGATCAATTAGTAGTGATATATCTTTCATTTTCATTATTTGTCTGTTTATGTTAATAGATATCAGTAACACAGTTATTTGAATTCAATAATATGTGATAGGACAGTAAATATAAATTTATTTATAAATATTTGTTTCTTTTGAAGTTCCTTAATATCTCACACAAACTTTTTAAAATAAATGACCATTTTCAGAGCTTTTTATTGAGCTTTTGACTAACATTCAATATAGTGAGGAAAGTGAAGTTTATTCAATAATGTATTTTGTTTGAGACCTCTTAATTAATTATTATGTGATTATTATATTGACTATAAAAAATGACATTATAACAAAAACTTTAATAGACATCAGATTCAGGTAAACCTGAAATTCTTATGCCAACCTGAGAGTAGTTTGTATGTAGTGCTTGAGAGTGGGAAGACGAACCCTGTAAACAAGTTCATATTTCAATTTTTTTGAAATAAAAATTAACAGTTTTGAGAAATGTATTACAAATATGACAAGTTGACAACTTTATTAGTTTTTTGTTTTTTTTATTTCCTTTGGTTTTGCTTCCCACTAATTCTACAGAATAAATAGAGCATGTGTGTTCAGAACACAAACTAGCTCAAAAGAGAAATTAGTTTCACCTCAAAAGAAAGTTAACTCATCAAATATTAAATGTTATACACTCAAACACTAACCATGGTACATAACCAATTCCAGTTCAACTTTTCACCTTCTCTAAAACCTTGGAAATAAAGATTATAGAAGGAATGGACGTCATTAATATTAATCCGTAAGTTTTAGAAAATTATAGAAAGTTCACTCTCTCTCTCTCTCGAAACATGGAAATAAAGATTACGGGAGAAAATGGACACCATTAAGATTAATGTGTAAATTTTAGAACATTGTACAAAGTTTTTCAGTGAATTTTGCTAGGGAAGTTTACTTATAAATTGAGAAGGTGATTTGTTGATAAGAATGAACATGTCTTCAATTTTTTTCAAAAACTTAACTAATTAAAGAAGGTGTATCTTTAATATATATTTTAAATTTTAACCCTGTTATTAGCTTTTGAATGTCTAATCCCCATAGTTTTTAATAGTGATGATAACGAAAATATAAGAGGTCTCACCACTTGTGAATGAACAGTACTTTCAATTGAATTTTTTTTTTTACTATATGTGTTCTTTATGCAATCCTACTCTTTGATTAAATAATTTCATTTTTTTACTTCTATCATCTTTATGCAATCCTAATCTTTTATTAAATTTCTGTCAAAATAAAAATAATAAATAAAAAATAAAAAAAACTATAATTAATGGCATGCTAAAAAAAACCATGCTCAAAAAAAGATGGATTACTGCATTTTTAGGGCCCGTTTGAAACCATGTTTTTTGTTTTTTGGGCCTGAAATGAGAACAAAAGTTGTTTGGGTAATTTTTCAGCCTAATATGTTCCCTTGCACAGTGAAAAAACAAGTGCCAAAATTGGGCCTGAAATGAGAACAAAAAAAAGCTATTTTTTTGTTTTTTGCACTGTATATTCTCATGCAGATCTGTACAAACAAAAAACACTTTTAATTAAAAAAAAAAATCGATACAAAAAACACATCGAAAATCATTTCCCAAAAGTTGTTTCTCGTCTCTTTTCTGCCGACAACTCTTGCTAGGGTTTGAGGCAATTCTTCACACCACTCAAGATTCGGCCATGAAATCGTGATCTAGGGTACTCTCATCCTCACTTTTGCCCGATCTAGGGTTTCGATTAAGAAAGGCAACGACTAGGGTTTAAGAAGCGATTTTTGTCGATTTGAACTCATGTTTGCTTGATCTCTTTTTATTGTTTAGCTTGTCCACTCTTCCCCCATATATGTGTTGTTGGATCTTAATTTGAGTGATTTTTCTGTAAATTTTTTAGGATTGTGTGTGTGTGTTTCTATGTATGTAATTTTTTAGGGTTGTGTGTATGTGTAAAACCCCCAAATTTGTGCATGTGTGTTTCTATGTGTGACTGTGTATGTGTGTGTACAGGGGCGAAGGCAGGATTATACGGTAGGGGGGCTGAACTACTAATAATTATTAAATATAATAAAATTATATTTTAATAAAAAATATTTAATTATTAATTAAATGTCAAAAATATAACTAGTTCAACCTTGCCATATTTGTGTATACAAAAAAGTTGATTGACTTATCTAATTATTACCAAAAAAAAAACCCAAAACGCAAAATTTATTAGAAAAGTTAAATTCTACAACTTTTTAGAAAATAAATTTTATTTATTATTGAATTGAGCTAAACTAAAAGTGCAAAATTGTTTTCTTTTCAATACTAATACTCAAGTGATTTGTAAGAAATTCATTATGTATCCATTACAAAATTATGATTCACTAATTTACATTTCTGAAATAATCTTTCCACAGTCGTTGCCTAAAAGAATAAATCATGCATTTTTGGAATGTACTAATTGATACTTCTTTTACCTAAAAGAACAAATCATGTGTTATTGAAATGTACAAAAATTAATATTCAATCAAATTAGCATAATTGAAGATTATTTGCTTTATTTATTTATTTAATTTTGTGATTGTTGGACCGCACAACTAATGAATTTTTTTTAATTCTTTCTATAAATTTAGGATCACATAACTAATTTAAAATAAATTAAGGAGGGGCTAAACTATACATATTACCTAATTTATATTTAAATTATGTATAATAGGCAAAGGAAATTGCCCCCCTTCCCTCCGCCCCCGTGTGTGTAAAACCTCATAATTTTGATGTGTGTGCATCTATGTGTGTTCGTGTTTGAGTGTGTGTGATTGTGTATGTGTGTGTGTGGAAAACCCCCAAAATTTGTGTATGTGTGTGTGTTTCATCTTGCATTTTGTATAATTTTTCATTATGAAGAAAGCCTAGAATTTCCACTTTATAGAATTTTTCATTATGAAGAAAGCCTAAAATTCTCACTTTTTAGAATGTATTACTCCATTTTGAGACTGATGATCAGTGAAGGAAGTAATTAACTCAATTTCGTATCTAATTACTCAACATAAATCCTCCACTCATGAGCATAAAAAAAGAAAGAGTCTATATATATATAGATAGATAGTTTTTATGTTCTACATGTTCATTTGATTAACTTTTCCTTAATCTAGACCTAAAAGATAACAATAGAACTTCAATGGCAATCCATAAATTGCTCAGTTAAATTTAGAAGTATGAGATGTATTACACAAGATTGTTTTCATGTAAATGTACACATAAAATAGCTAGAATGTAGAAAGAAAAATCTATTTCCTCATATGGATCTTAAAAGTCGACATGAAGACTTTTAATACTAGAAAATAAATAAAAAACCAATCAGCTTAGAAATTTGTTGTTGTTATTGTTATGCTAGAATCAAAGTTTTGTTTCAGTTCTTTACTCTGATTTTCATATATGTTTTCTAGAAATTTTCAGATTTAATTGTTTTTGATTCAATGTCTTGTTTAACTTTTACCCTAATTTGTTGAGGGTCAGAACGCGGGTGAAGGGGATGTGGCTGATGATGATGATAATGTCGAGGTCTTACATGTTTATCATGACAACCAATTTATGAATAATTTTTGCAATACTTTAGCTGACGATGTTTGGGCTAATATATACGCTTAGCGTTCCTTCCATTGAATATAGTTGTCCCCGTCGATGTCCACATGCTGATCGTGGTGTCCGGCTCTTGCGTCGTCGTCTGGTGGGCAAGGTTTCCCATGAGAGTGTCCAACTTCGAAGACTGAGAGTTGAAGACGTGTGTTTGCTCCGTCTATATATATGTATATATACGCACATATGTATGTCTGTAATCTGTATACACAACATATGTAAAACACACATAATATATATATATATATATATATATATATCCATGTATTTGATAAATTTGGTGGCAACGAGCTCTTCCACTACGGAAGAGAAATTAGATTTGGGTATATCTATCTGCTGACGTGGTTGGTTTTGTGCTCTATTTGGAGTTGGTTTTTGGGTGAGTGTAGATGCATAAAAATACATACACTCCAATGGCTCTTTATTGAGGCTCTAAGCCATATTTATATAATTGGTTAATGGCTTTTTGGCCCCTTTACCCCATGATTACACAACATTCACGTCCCTGATTTTATGGGATTTCATGATCATGATCCACTAATTCCTAAATGAAAGGGATCTTGACTTGGGTCCAAAGGAACTTCTAGATCATTCTTTCTCATGGGCTTGGGCTTGCACTAATTGGATTTGCTCAAATGGGCTGATATTTTTAATCACACATGCATATATTTTGGTATAGTATTGAAAAAGAGTGGTGGAACAAGATCCTATAAATGGTTGTGGCAATATTCATCGTTTTCACATACGACGCCAAAATGTAGATGCGTATTTTTGCATATACTCAGAATGATCTATATTAAAGATCTAAGGCCTTATTTATACAATTTGATAATAGGGTTTTTGGCCCATTAATTTTGAAATGGAAATCAATCATAATCCCTTTAATTAGGATTTGATTTGATTCTAGGTCATTTAGGGCTTAGTGCTAATAGGAGCAGCTTGTTGGCTAAGATTCGGTCTGGGCTTCTTATTCTTTAATTCATTTGATGGGCGTGGAGAAACTTGTTATTGGGCTTGAGAAATCCAACCCTTACAACCTTCTCATACTGCATTTTACTTGGCTGTTTTATAAAATTATTATCTTTGTATTAAAAATTGTAGGAGTTGAATTCTTAGTGCTAAAAGTTTTAAATGGTGTTCAAAATATTATAATTTTTTATTTTTCTATTTTTTTGTATTTCAATAAGTGTTCAGTTTAGGTTTTAGTATTATATGGTGATATTATTACTTAACATTTTTTATCCCAATTAAGTGACACTTAATATTTTCACTATGTTCAAATTGATAGTGAAACGTACTTAATGTAATAAGTGTTGAAATGAAATAAATTGGTCAAATAACACATAATTAATTAAAAAAACTAAAATAAGCTGAAATATAAAAATACACCTGAGACAACTAACTATTATTCAGGGGCGGAGGGGGCCGCTTCACACCAATATTTTTTTTATAAGAACATACCCAATTAATTTGTGGCCAAATAATCTACAAGAGCGAAAAGAAAAAAAATTCTTTGAAGCTCCTATTAAAAAATACCACTTAATGATTTTTGTTTTCCTTTGACACAATTTGTAGGTGTGATTGTGTATAGTGGGGGTGTTAGTTTTTAGGAGGTGTGTTTAATATTTTTTTTTTTTTATTTTGGTGACTTCCATTATATAATTACATATCTTGGATTATTTTATATTTCTATTTCTATAACATTGTACCCACACACAATATCACACGATTAAATTTTGTTTTACTATTATATATATATATATATATACATATATATATATATATTTATACATAAAATGAATTATATGTGTTTTTGGCCCCTCCAAAATAAATTACATGGCCCAATCAAAATTTGTAGCCCAAAAAATATAAAAATTAAAAAGCCACTGTAACGGCCAAAATTCCCGGCCCATCAAAAGAAAAGGCCCATAACGGGTTAAGTGTTTAGGCCTAATTGGCAAAACTCGGTTAGCAAGCCAACTTGGGGCTCAAGACAGGAAGCCCAGTCAGATAAGGTAAAAAAGAATTACAATTGTAAAAAGAAATCAAATCCCTAAAATAAAGGGATTTGATCCTAATCATAATGGGCTAATAAACCCATTTACTATTGTATAAATATATCCTTAGAGCTTCAAGAATATTCATTCTAGAGTAGAGCAAAAAACTGCATCTACACTTTGGCGCCGTCTGTGGGAAGACGACAATTTTTTTTATTTTTCTCCCAAACTTTAACCCTTTCTTTTTCTCCAAAGAGCCTCGCGAAAACATCCATGGTGATAACTAGGTCTTACGCAACAGTAGGGGAAAATGCTGCCCAAAATGCACAGATCAAACAGATCATGCGATGATTGGAGGCCGTGGAGAAAAGGAATAAGGACCTTGAGCAGCAAAATGCAAATCTACGCCAGCAGGTAGCCCAGATGCTAGCATCGACAAGCATGGCCAATGGAGTCAATAATAATGGAGGCATTCCAAATCCTCTGAGGCATGAGGAGGGGACCGGAAGTAGATCGACAGATGATCAAGATGAGATCTCTATTCTAGCGCCCGGGGGTTTGCCTCTTCAACAACCTCCAACTATGAAAGATTTGGAGAGCATGAAGGGCTAGACTCTATGTGATGAAGCTCAATCCCTCCAAGTGCTCATTTGAAGTATCATCTGGGCAATTCTTGGGCCATATCGTAAACAGAACGGGGATAGAGGTCAACCCAGCTCAGATCAAAGCCCTAGTATATATAGAAGAGCCCAAAACTCAAAAAGAAATCCAGACCCTCACAGGAAGGGCAACTGCGTTAAGTAGATTCATCTCTAGACTCACAGACAAATGCATACCTTTCTTCCAGGCCATTAGAGCAGGAAAAGGAAACGTCTGGGGACCGGAATAGACCTAAGCACTTCGAAAGTTGAAGGAGTACCTTGTAAGCTCTCCAGTGTTAATTACTCCAGAGCCAGGGGAAACACTAACCCTCTACCTAGTAGTTTCAATTTCCTCAACAAGTGTTGCATTGGTCAAGGAGGAAAAAAATGCCATACTCCAGTCTTCTACACCAGCAAGTCCCTAAACTAGGTACACCACCATTGAGCGAATTATTTTATCACTAGTCAACGCCAAGAAAAGGCTTAGACACTACTTCGAGACATACCAAATTATTGTCCCAACATCATTCCCCATTAGGGCAATAATGTCCAAGCCTGACCTGACTGGGAGAATTACCAGATGGGCAATCGAATTGGGGGACTTCGACATCACTTATGTACCTAGGACAACTATCAAGGGCAGACCCTAACAGACTTCCTTTTGGAAGTAGAACCAGAGCTAGAGCATCAAGAGCTACAGGAGCCAGAATGGAGTCTATTTGTCGATGGATCAATCGGAGCATCAGGGGATGGAATAGGTCTGAAAGTCATAATGTTTGACGGTACCAGAATCCAGCAGTCAGTCCGTCTGGAGTTTCCAACCTCCAATAATGAAACCGAATATGAGGCACTACTAACGGGACTCAGATTGTGCCAGAGTCTCCAGATTAGACGCCTCAAAATACACAACGATTCTTAGCTCGTTGTCAGACAAGTTAGTGGAGAATATGAAATAGGTGAAAAAATGGAAACTTATAGGGCCCTAACTCTAGCAGAGCTAAGCCACTTTCGCCACTTAAGCCTTGAACAAATACCAATGGAGCATAATGAAAGTGTGGACAGACTGGCCAACGTGACATCATCTAACACTCAGGATCTGACTGGCTCCAATAGATTACCTTGAGATCCCAAGTATTAAGCATCCAGTTAGTGTCTGCATAATACCATGGGAACCCAGCTGGATGGACCCCATCGTATCTTTCCTAAGGGATAGGATCCTGCCTGAGAGTAAACCTGAAGCTAGAAAAAGTTCGATTAAGATCGTCTAGGTATTTCTTGATCAACGGGAAGCTATACCAAAAGTCCTATGGAGGACCATACCTCAGGTGTCTTACCCCTTTAGAAGCCAGAGCCATCATGAAGGAGATACATGAGGGAACGTGTGAAAATCATTAAGGAGGGATATCTCTCGCTCATAAAGTGCTGAATCATGTCTATTTCTGGCCCTACCTTTCTCAAGACACAAAAACATTTGTTAGAAGATGCCACAAATGTCAGATCCATGGAGATAACATTCATCCTCCACTAGAGCTTCTAAATCCCACACTCAATCCACATCCCTTTGCCCAGTGGGGGATTGATATCGTGGGACCACTCCCAAAAGCTTTGAAGGAGGTTAAACTAGCACTAATAGCAACAAATTACTTCACCAAATTGGTGGAGGCAGAATCCTACTTGGTAATCACACACATGCATGTAATCAAGTTCATATGGACAAATATCATATGCCGTTTTGGAGCCCAAGTGGGTCCAACAGATCGATTTTGAACATCCTGAAAAAGAAACTGGAGGATGCCAAAAGACTTTGGCCGGATAAATTGCCAAAGGTTTTATGCGCATACAAGACTACTCCAAGGTTTCCCACTAGAGAAACTCCATTTTCTATGACATATGGGGCAGAAGTTGTGATCCTTACGGAAAATGTAGTGTCGACCATAAGAACTAAGGCCTATCAGGAAGATAAAAACAATCAAAATCTGATGCATGCTCTTGATACTCTGGAAGAAAAGTGCAACAAGGCAGCTATCAGATTAGCAGAGTACCACCAGAGGATCAGAAGAAGCAAAATCCAAAAGGTGAAAAAATGAGGATTCCATGTTGGGGACATGGTCCTCAAGAAAAAGATCAGCATTGATATGTGTTAAATATTGACTATTTTAGACCCCTATCTTGCTATTGTTACGTCTTTACATTCCATTATTTGGTATTTTTATGCCGTTTGTGTGTCTAAGCGTGTTTTATGAGCTTAATGAAGAAAAAGTGATAACTTTGGTGAATTAACCAAGGACGTGTTCATTTCTATTCAAGAGGAGAGTAAAAGAGGTGTTTTCAAGAGAAAAATATCTCCCGGAGGGCAGAAATGTCATTTTTTCGAGCTACAACTCTAAGAATCATTCTAATGGAGTCAAGGGGGTTCAAACGACATTATTCCCAAGAAAAGTGGTTTTCATGAAAAATGTTACGCCCAGCCTACGCGCCCAATAGCTAAAAGTGGCTAGAAAGTGTTATTTCTACGATCAGCTACGCTAGATGATTTTAGGCCTACGCGCTGCGTGTAGCCCCTATACGCGTTACACGTAGTTGTTCTGCGTAAATGAGCTGTGAAATTCCAAAATTGACCCCAACTTGAGTTCTTTGATGTGGCTACAACTTCAACACTTCAATACACGTTATATACATATATTATAGGGTAAATACCACTGACACCCCTCAAAGATATCCTAATCCCACATAGACCCCCTCGATATTCACTATTCCCACTCAGACCCCCTCAAAATTGAATTTTGTCCCACAAAGACCCCCTCCGTCTCTACGCCGTTAAATTGTACCGTTAACCACCCTGTGAATTGTCTATTTTGCTCTCAAAATGATATAAAATGACCTGCATATCATTCTTCTTCTTTAATTTGGGCATCCTAAAACCCTAACCCTAATTTATATATAGAGAGAGATTGGAAGTGAGAAATTGGGAGAGAGATTGAAGATGGGGATTGTATATATTGCATACCCATATATACATATATATATATGTTGTTATATATACCCATATACCCGTATATATATATATCCATATACCCGTATATATATATACTATATACCCGTATATATATATATATATATATAGATCCTGCTATATATATGTATAGATCTATATATATGTGTGTGTGTATATATATATATATATGTATAGATCTATATATATATGTGTGTGTGTGTATATATATATATATGTGTGTGTGCGGCAATGTGTGCAGAGGTGCGTGCGTGTGTGTGTGTGTGTGTGAGAGAGAGAGAGAGAGAGAGAAAGAGAGAATGAATGAAAAAAAATTTAAATGTTTTTTTAATTTTATATATTTTTTTGAATTTAGTATTTTTTTTGAAATTTAATATATATATATATTTTGAAATTTATATTTATTTTCAAAATTTATAATTTTTTATGTTTTTTTTAATTTTATAATTATTTTTGAAATTTAATATATATTTTTAAATTTTTATGTTTTTTGCGATTTTTATATTTATTTTCGAAATTTAATATGTTTTTTTGAAAAACAAATAATTTCGAAATTTATATATATTTTTAATATTATATTTATTTTCGAATTTATAATATTTTTCAAATTTTAAAATATTTTTTTTCGAATTTTATATACATTTTGAAAATTTAATACAATTGTTTTTGAATTTTAAATATTTCTTTCAAATTTTATATATTATTTTTGAACTTTATAATTTAGGTATGTTTATTGAAATTTAAATATTTTTTTGAATCTATATATATTTCTAAATTTTTATATATTTTCAGATTTTAATATAATTTTTCAAAATTTTATATTTTTTTTGAATTTTATATTTTTTTGCATTTTCAGATTTTATATAATTTTTTTGAATTTTAAATATTTCTTTCAAATTTTATATATTATTTTTGAATTTTATAATTTATATATTTTTCAAATTTTATATATATTTTTTCGTAAAATATATATATATATTTTCGTAATATATATTTATATATTTTCATAATATATATATATATTTTGGGCATATGGGTAATTTCATACCTTATATATTATCCTAATGTAATAAGTGAAACCTTAGGGGGTGCTACTGTAATTTACCCTTTTTTTAAATATATATCGAAGGGCAAATTAGTAATTTCGCAATAAAACGTCAATAAAATTAACGGCCGTCTGTCAGAGGGGGTCAGTGTGGGAATACTCAATATCGAGGGGGTCCGTGTGGGATTATGGTCTCTTTGAGGGGGTGTCGGTGGGAATAACCCTATATTATATGTCAGAGTATAGGGTTTTGATCAGTTTAGCGTGAAATTACGAAAAAAGGTAATCTTAGGGTTTCCCTTAAGCTTTGTCTATAAATACCACGGTCTGCTACAGATCTAAGAGACTTCTCTTCACATAATTTCAGAGCTTCGTTTCACGTAATTTTCAGAGCACTATCTCTAGAGATTTACATATTTCAAAGAAGGGAGTCATTCAAGACATAGATATTCGGAGAAGAAGACCATGGAGGGCAATTCTACATCAACGATGCAGTCTCCTTCCACCATGATCAACTAATTCGGTATCTAGGGTTTTCTAGCAAAACCTTAGCAAAGTAATGTAGTTCTTTTATTTGTTTCAATTGTAACGAGGGGAAGCTGTGACCATACTGTGATGGTTGTAGTAGTTGTGTGATCACTTTTATTCTTGACATAAGATTTTATATTTGTTCTAAATTCTTGTCTTAGATTGAATGAATATATTATCTTACACAATCATGATTATTCACTATGGGCTAGAACTCGGATGCTTAATTTATGATTTTCTATATCAATACTTCTTAATACTTGAAACCCTAGGTTTACACAGGCTATGCCTCGGCAAGGTATCATAGACATGCTTTAGTTTAATTTCATGCATAAGGAGTAGATTAGAGTAAAGTAAATAACATGCACTAGATACACTCTGTCCAGAGATGGGTTGTAGCGAACCAGGTTAATGGTATATTTTTTGGGAGCGTATTCGACTATTTGCGGTACGTTCTGATTCACGAAAATAGATTGCCCTTTTTACAATTTGCAAATTGAAAACTATGTTATACGGTTAGTGGTGGAGCGATAAAAACCCTAATTTTCTCTTTCTTGATCAAACTCTCAATTTATTTTTTCCTTTAGTTTAAATTAGTCATAATTCTCAAAATCAAATCCAACAACTTTTGCAAACATAATTCAATATTTTTGAACTGCTAAAGTGAATAACCAAGTCTCTATGGGTTCGACATTCCCTTTCACAAGCCGTTTCTATACTACAATTGACTCATGCATTTGCGATAGGTAAAACATAGACCGTCTTAAGGGTATGTTCTTAACACATATTTTTAGCCACCCTCAGCGGACATCAGGCATCATCGGTAAGCTTCTCGAAAATTGGGAAGGACCTTACACTATGACTGAAGTCATTTGCAAAGGGGCCCACCGGTTGAGGAAATCTAACGGGCGCATGGAACCCCACTCCCAAAATGCCTCCAAACTAAAGAAGTACTATCCCTAGTTAGATTTTCGTCTTCTCAAGCTAGACAGAAGCAACTTACATTCACATTCTTTGTTTCTTATTTAACTACAATGAATAAAAGAGGTTGAAGCCTAATTTCATTATTTTAATTGCCAATGTATCTATTCTTATTCTTAAAAAAAAGATGAATTCATTCCTAACCTATAAAATGGCAGAGGCATACGCCTGAACCATCATAAAGAGGAATTCACTCCTAACTTATAAAATGGCAGAGACATATGTCTGAGCCATCACAAAGAGGAACCTATTCCTAAGCTATAAAATGGAAGAGGCATATGCCTGAACCATTAAAAAAGGAATTAATTCCTAAGTAATAAAGTGGCAGAGACATATGTCTGAACCATTAAAAAGATGAATTAATTCCTAACCTATAAAATGGTAGAGGCATACGCCTCAGCCATCACAAAGAGGAACCTATTCCTAAGTTATAAGAATGGCAGAGACATATGCCTGAGCCATCACAAAGGGGAATTTATTCATAAGTTATAAAATGGAAGAGGCATATGCTTAAGCCATCATAAAAAAATAATTTATTCCTAAGTTATAAAAATGACAGAGGTATATGCCTGAGCCATCATAAAAAATAATTTATTCCTAAGTTATAAAATGGCAGAGGCATATGCCTGAGTCATCACAAAGAGAAATTTATTCATAAGTTATAAAATGGCAGAGGCATATGCCTGAGCCATCACAAAGAGAAATTTATTCCTAAGTAATAAAAATGGCAGAGACATATGCCAGAGCCATCACAAAGAAGAACCTATTCCTAAGCTATAAAATGGTAGAGGCATACACCTAAGCCATCAGAAAGAGGAATTTATTCCTAAATTATAAAAATGACAGAGACATATGCCTGAGCCATTACAAAAAGGAATTTATTCCTAAGTTATAAAATGATAGAGGCAAAAGCCTCTGCTAAGTTCATCCCGAAAATTGCAATCAAACCAAAAGTTGCACGCCTGGGGAATATACTGGTAAAATAAATATCAGTTAATTCCTTCCCGATACCTCCCAAGGAAAATCTCGAATTGGATCCCAAATTGACGGGTTAGTGTGAGCTTATCCATGCGGTTATGCACTATTCGAATAGGAATCCATTTTCTGAAAGATCCTGGCTTTCGTGCTTTGGTGGGTCTCCGAGATCCTTTCGATGACCTATGTTGTGTTGAAGAGATATCTATCTATATAATCTGATCGATTGCGTAAAGCCCGCGGTAGCAACGGAACGACATACAAATTTTGGTAGATTCAAATTATCACACATGAGATAAGTCATGAACAAAATAAAAAAATCCATTAAAATATGTATTACAAAAATTACCCAAAGGGGCTACAAATGTCCAGAGGCAAAAATAACAAAACAAAAAGAAAAGAAAAAACATGAGAGGGTTAGGATGGTATTATTTTGGAGGTGATAGTGCCACGGATAAGATATATTGCAAACTTAAGGCAATAACAAGATTCGTATTGTGGCTCTATCAACATCCCTTGCAAATACCAAAGGGCCCTAAGTTTTAAACTTAGCACTGAAATCTGGCCCAAATGAGTTTACAATCTTTGTGGGAGGAAGGGTTGGAGCCTCAAAGTTCTGAGGGTTAGCAGTAGGGTTCCCTGAAAGGAACCTTAAGAAGAGCACTTCAGCTAGACTGGGGTCAAGATCCTTGTAAGGATGTTGAACCCTAAGATGAGCATCCATAGCATCAGAATCCTTAGGGTTCCTCTTCTCTGGTTCCTTCAGAGCATTGACAAAACCACTACGCCAAAACTCACCAGCAACACTATTGTTGAAGATTTCATAGCGAGAATGCATGTCCAACCTTCCTTTCTTACACATCTCCAACTCAGAGTGGGCAAGGGTCAGGCAATACTTGAGATATTCATTCTTAGCATTCACCTGGGCCCTGTTCTCCTTTAAAGCTGCAATCTCCTCCTTTAGAGTGGCAACCTCTTGGACCCGTAGAATTTCCCTCCCGTCTTCCAGGGCCAAGGCAGCTTTGAGGTAGGCCACCTCATCAACCATTAGCCAACTCATCAGTATGGGTCTAACGCGTGTAGCACAAAGCCCCCATAGTATAAAATGCCTACAAAAAATATAAGGCAAAAATGGTTAGGGGTTAATAATGATACTTACAAAAAAGAAAAGAAAAACAAAACACAAAGGGGAACACATACCCTCATCATCATGCCCATCACCCTGTTTGGCAGTTCTGGACCATCGAGAGCCTTGAAAGCATCCAAGTCCTCCTTGTTCCAGATGGACTTGGCCCTATCAGTCATGGCCTTCATTGTGGTGGGGATTGGGGCACCCCCATCTTCTTATCTAGCCTTCTCTTTTAACTTCTGCCTCTTCGAAGACCTATCTTCAACAGAAGGGTGAGGACGAGATGGAGGAGGCTGAGGCAAGGAAAGGTTACAGTTTGGCCTACATCAGACCCAATTGTTGTAGCAAACCCAGACGTTGGGGCTGCAGTTGTGACTCGGGCAGAAGTTTCTTGAGTGGTAGGGTCTAAAACAGTCTCTTGGTCAACATCCATAAGCTTAGGGCGGCTCAGGCGAAGCATGTCTGTTGTGGCTCCTAGTTGGGATATACCCTGCAAATTAGCAAGAGTTAGAAGATCAGTACACAACAGACGATCAGACCAAAGCTTTCTCCTCAGCACTTTAACCCTTTTGTAGACCCTACTGGATTATGAGTCTTTACAATCAACACCAAAAGACTCATATATATATTCTGCCCTATATAGGTCACACTCACGACATAAACAATAAATTGTGTAACCATGAAGGATAATGTAAGGTTTGAATTTTCCAGGGCCAAAGACATTGAGGATTGGGAAAATAGAGGAATTGAGGTAAAACCAGGGACACTTAATCAGAACCATTCTCTCTTTCCACCCATTCTCATAGTCGTTAGTCCCCACACAAATGCCTCTGCCTTTGAAAGGGTAGAGCATGAACCTTCCCACATTACCAAAAATTTCCAAGAACTGGTAACACAATAAAAGGTCATCAAAGCCCAAATGCAATCCCTGGTCACGGTTTGCCAGGATTAGCATGAAAACAATTTGGAATAAATTGGGGTTAACTTGCAAAAGGGTTATCCCCAGAATGAAAAAAATGAAATGGAAGAGGGGGATGAAGGGGGAATCTGACCAGTTTGACCTGATTATAATAAGATAAAATGAGGCCATAGGGGCCAACTCCATCCCCTTGGGTAAAATCTAGCTCAAGGCCATAGGCCTCAAACTTTACTCCCTCAGGAGGCTTTACTATTTTCTTAAGGGGATTTGACACTAGGGGTTTTGTGTTGCCTAGCAAAAAGCTTATTAGGTTTGTATGGAGGGGATTCTTCGATGTCATCGGTATGCTTATCTTCCTGAGGGAGGACAGGGAGTTCCTCAGTATGGCTCTCAACGGATTCCCCATGGGAGAGAGGAGCCAATGCCTTACTGGCACTGTTGTAAGTTGAAACAAACATGATATGGAAGAAGAAAAAGTTTTAAAACACTTATAGAAGCAAAATAAAGGTCGATGGAGTAGATTACCGGAGAAGGAAACAAAAACCAGAAAAGTAGTAAACATTAGCAAATGCAAAGGAAGATTGGTAACAGAGAGTGCAATAGAGCAAAAAGTTATGAAAATTTCCAAGTGTTAGGTAAAATTGGGTATATATAGAGGTGAGGAAGTGCGTCCAAATGGTGCATTAAATGGGGCTGAGGCGTTGCAACTTTTCAAGATAGAACGACACATCAATTGAGGGAATCAAGCCGTCAAAATTCAATTTAAGATGCACACGTAATTCAAGTCATGATTGCGGTGACGTCAGCGAACAACCCACGATTGTATATGCACATCTATATGTATATATCAAGAGACAAAAAGACATCCCCTATGTTCAACGTTTGGGTCAAGCCCATGGGACATTGGGCCAGACCCAAATGAGCTAGTGTAATGGCCAAAATTCCTGGCCCATCAGAAGAGAAGGCCCACAACGGGTTAAGTGTTTAGGCTCAATTGGCAAAGCCGAGCTAGCAAGCCAAATTGGGGCTCAAGATAGGAAGCCCTGTCAGATAAGGTAAAAAAGAATTACAATTGTAAAAGGAAATCAAATCCCTGAAATAAAGAGAAACCCATTTACTCTTGTATAAATTCACTCTTAGAGCTTCAAGAATATTAATTCGAGAGTAGAGCAACAAACTGCATCTACAGCCACTTTATAGCCTTAATAAAAAAAATAAAAAAATAATAATGCTAAGATTGTATCAACAAATCAAGAAACTGTAAGGTTTTGACATAATTTATTTATATTCTAATGATTAATTGAATTCCAATTTTAACATCACTTCAATTTTTATTTACTAAAAAGAAACTCATACTTTGTTATTTTTTATTAGTGTTGTTTTAGACAAATGTCCGGTCCTAAATTCATCTATATCATTTATTATTTTTTCAAAATTACTTTCGAGATGTTTAGCATTTTTTAACTACAGAATATATTAGGAATAATTATAATATGTTTAAGTTATTGAAATTGCTCATTTAATAGCTTCTGATGAATTTGTGGCCCGGTAGACGGGGTATTTTAATTAATACCTAGAATTTTCAGGAATTATATTTTTTTTAGGATAAAGTTTGTCAAAGCACAACTTCGTTGCAAGATGGAAGACGAGTTTCTCATACATATTACTTTAGTTGAAAAATAAATTATTTAGTCTTTTAGTTCAGTATCTATAATAAATAATTTTAAATCTTTGAAGAAATTTTGAGTTCAAATTTGATAGTAAAATTTGGATTTTGATTTTTTTTTTTTTTTTTTTTTACTTTGTGTAAATATTAGATAGAGACCAATTTTTAGTTTCTTCTAAAAGAACAAGTAGTCTAAACTTAAGCTAGTTATATTTTTTAATTTAATGTAATCAATTGTTGAATACATTTCACTTAACATATATATATATATATTATATAATTTTTTTTTTACTAGTTTGCCCCCCTAACTTGAAATCATTGTTACGCCCCTATAACATCGTGCCACGATTTTGTTATAGTGGTTAGGGGTGCACACGGTTTCGGTCAAAACCGAAACCGAACCAATATTTTCGATTTTTCAAAAATAAAAATAAAAATCGAACCGTTAATGCAAGAAACCGAACCAAATCATTTTTTTTCGATTCGGTTTTGGTTTCGGTTTATACTATTTTTTTTAGGTAAAGATAATTTGTATTAGAATGAATAGGCCCAAGGTAAAGAAAATCGCTTTTTTCGATAATTTATATATATCACTTATATAAGTTTTAATTTTTAAATTATATTTATATATATATATATATGTATGTATATATATGAATGAACTCTTTATGTCACATATAGGAGATGGAGTTTTAATTGTCTAACACTCATCACCCCACCATTGTCAATAAGTGTGTGGGCCAAATTTAATACCAAGGGCCTGTTTTGTAACGCTCCCGCTTCCTGCTTTTGCTCCTGCTTCTATTACTGTTCACAGAGCAGACATGTTTGGTTGGTTGCTCCCGCATCCAAAATCTGGAAGCAGGCTAGAGCAAAATCTCAAATTTGGAAGCAAAGCTCACCTTGCTTCCACTTGCTCCCATCACTATTTTTAGTGGGGCCCATTATAACTTGCTCCCAAATTCTTTGCAACATGTTAGGTTTGCTTCAAGGTGTATAAAATTTCAAAAAACAATTTAATTCCGAATATATATATAAAATTAGAAATAAATATATAAAATTCCAAAAAATTATTTTAAATTTCGAAAAATATATAAAATTTGAAAAATATATATATAAAATTCAAAAAAAATATAAAATTTTAAAAAAGTATATAACTTTTGAAATATATATATAAATTTTGAAACAAATGTATAAAATTCAAAATATATATATTTCAAAAAATAAAATGCGAAAAAAATATATAAATTTCGAAAAATATATAAAATTTGAAAATTATATATAAAATTAGAAATAAATATATAAAATTCCAAAAAAATATTTTAAATTTCGAAAAATATATAAAATTTGAAAAAAATATATATAAATTTTTAAAATATATATTAAATTCTAAAAAATATATAAAATTCAAAATATATATATTTCAAGAAATAAAATTCGAAAAATATATATAAATTTCGAAAAATATATAAAATTTGAAAATTATATAAAACTTTTGAATTTTAATTTTTTTTTGAAATTTAATATATATTTTTTGAATTATATATATATTTCAAATTTTACATATTTGTTTCAAATTTTAATTTTTTTCGGAATTTAATATATTGTTTTTGAATTTTACATATATATATTTTTTGAATTTATATATTTGTTTCGAATTTTAATTTCTTTTTAAAATTTAATATATTGTTTTTTGAATTATATATATTAATTATCGCTTAAAATAATTTATTTCATTTTTCTAAAGGTAAAATTGTAATTTTGCAATAGGGATTAGGTCAATTGCACCCAATTGGGTAGTTGAGGGATTTGTTTTGCCCCTTTTGTAGTTGAGGGAGGTTTTGTGCTCATGGGGCAATAGTTGAGGTGAGTTTTATGCACTTTACCCAAAATAAAATATTATAACCAAATGTTTTGCGCAATACAATATTATAATTTAGAATTTACCTACAAAAAATTTTATAGTTTAAAAAACTATAATTATTTTTATTCAAAATTATAGTTTACAAAAAATAAAGAATTTATTTACAATATCCAAATGAGAGGCCTTGTGCAATACAATTTTTTTTTTTTTTTTTAATTATAGAATTTATTAATTTCTTATATTCAATCTAAAATCCAAAAAAAAAAAAAAAAAAAATCTCAAATCATTTGAAACCAAACATGTTTTGCTTTCACATTTTAGGAAATCAGCAGTTCCACCAAACATGCTCTACATGCTTCAGCTTTCATTTTTCTCATATCAGAATCATCAGCACCAAACATGCTTCTGCTTCAGAAAAAATTATCGAAAATCGTTTTTTTCGATAATTTATATATATCACTTATATAAGTTTTAATTTTTAAATTATATTTATATATATATATATATGTATGTATATATATGAATGAACTCTTTATGTCACATATAGGAGATGGAGTTTTAATTGTCTAACACTCATCACCCCACCATTGTCAATAAGTGTGTGGGCCAAATTTAATACCAAGGAGCCATACATTCTCAATGCAAAATTGCAAAGTCTGTCTGTGTGTTTGTTTGTGCCATTTTGATAGAATATATAGTGACAAGTACCAATAAGAAATATATATTTATAAGTTAAAGAGTCACTAATGACTGCCCTCAGGACCCAATACCGACCCAAAAGCTTGATTAAATAGGCATTGATGAATTTGTTGTACAGATATATATATATATATATATATATATAAATATTATACTACTTGGAAATTAAATTAAAAGAAAAAAAACGGTTCGGTTCGATTTTAAGTGATTGAAAACTAAAATCGAACCAAAAAAATTAGTTTTTGAATTTTGAAAATCGTAACCAAATCGAATCATCTTGGAACCGAACCGCCGGTTTCGGTTTGGTTCGATTCTTCATTTTTTTTGATTTTGTGTGCACCCTTAATAGTGGTGCACTGAATTAAAGTACTTTTCATAAGTGAAATTACATAAAATAAACAGACGCATAAGTGATTGTTGCTCATTCAAATTTAATCATGATTGTTTTAATTTCAAATAATTCTTACAAAATATATGAATATCAATATTTGAAAAATAAATTATTCCAATTTTAGTTCAGATTCTATAACGGATGATTTTTCGTTTTTTGAAAAATTGTCCTATTTTTTTTGTCCTTTGTAAATGATTAGATATAACCTATTTTTTGTTTTGGTATTAGTAAATACATCAAGTTTAGATAGTTAATTTTTTTATACTTATTTATTTGGTATTTGAAATTTTTTGACTTCCGCCCCTGGTACTATTCATGCAATATTCAATATTTCAAAAGTTTGAAAAAAAAAACTATGTTGGGGACATTTTGGCAACATGTTCTATTTTCCATTTTCAATTTTTTTATGAAGCGAAACTAATAAATTTGCTTCTTTTCATTACCCTGTTTTCTAGAATCATTATTAAAAGAAAAAGAAAAAACCTCACCAAACAACATTTTTGGTAACTATTTGTTCAATATTATATATTTTCTGTAATATATTAATTTGTTCTCACCAACCCTAACAAAAATATATGAAGAAGAAAGAAAAACAAAGAAGAAGATAATATTGGAGAATTCCGAGGATAGAAAAATTGATTTATTAGTTTGAATAAAGTGACTGCAACTATTTATAAGGGATAAGGAAAAGAAATCTCGAAGTCGAAGAGTAAATAATGAAAAAAGAGAAAGAAGAGAATTGAGAAAAAATAATTTTAGTGGCAATTTATAATTTTGTATAAAAAAAGAAGTATTAATAAAATAAAAACGATGGGGTCACTGTGGGCCCTATGACACAAGTCACGCGATGGCAAATATTACCGTTGGAACAACGTTCAGAAATCTTGAATTTAAAAAACCTTTTACTTACCGTTACCCACACCCATCTCAAAACAAAACCCTTTTCTCCTCTTTGATCACTACCCATCACAAACCCAGAATTCATATATGTCTTCTGATATAATACCCCAATTTATATGATAACTTTTCCTTTTAAATTTACTTTTTATTTCTTTTCTTGTTCTTCATGCTCATAAGATATTTGATCTTTGGTCTCATCGAAGTTTGAATCAATTTTCGATTGAAAACTCAATTTTGTGCTTCAAATTGGGGTTCGATTTCTTGGAATTCTCATCATAATCTGAGATCATGGCTACATTAGCGCCCGGAATTCTGTTGAAGCTTCTCAATGGGATGAATTCGGGGGTTAAGCCGACGAGTGAGCACCGGAGCTCGCTTTTGCAGGTGACCGACATTGTCCCTGCTGATCTTGATGAGAAGAACCTATGGCCAAAGCATGGGTTTTATATCAAGTTGTCCGATTCTTCGCACTCGATCTACGCGAGTCTTCCCTTTGAACAAGATGATCTTGTTCTCAGCAATAAAATGCAGTTGGGGCAGTTCATTTATGTCGACAAATTGGAGCCGGGATCGCCTGTTCCGGTGGCCAAAGGCGCCAAACCTATTCCGGGGAGACACCCTTTTGTGGGCACACCGGAGCCAATCATGGGTTTAAGAGAAAAGGGGGAGAAAAGTGAGCAAAAGGCGAATCCGAAATTTTCAGCTCCTAGAAGAGGGTCTTGGGGAACAGGACAGAATGGTTCAGAGCCTATTTCTTCTCCATTGACTCTAAAGCCGATTCCTTTGGATTTTGATCAGTGCACACCGATAAAAGAACGGCCTAGTTCAGCAAGAATTGGGTTTAATCTACCAATGTCTCCGATGATAAGAGGGCGAATGGTGAAAGAGGGAAGCGCGGGTTGTGGCGGTGTTAGGTCTTCAGTGGGCGGTGGGCTTTTGTCCAAAATGATGGAATCAAAGGGAGAGAGTCCTTCATTGTTGAGGAAAAGCTGTGCAACCCCTTTGATATCGAAATTCCCAAGGAGCAAGAGTGTCTGCGAAAGAGAGCCAAGAATCCCCAAAAGTCCCTTCAACTCAGCTGTAGGTACATTTTTCCCTCTGTGCTAGTTATATAAGTGAAACTAACCAAACACAATATCGTATATATATGTATATATATATTTTTTTTCGCTAGTAACGATTAAACCCCCCTCAACCTTCTACTTAGAAGACGAAGAAATCCCAGTAGACAAAAATATTTAATTTATTTATTTATTATTGTTCAATTGGTTATGTTCTTCAATAAAAGTCGATGTTTCGATAAAAAACAATTTCTGTAGTTGATTTTAGATTTGTGAATGTAGGAAAAGAAAAGCTCCACTCCACCTCCAAGTTTACGGAATGCAAGAGTGGTGGCTTCTCCCAAAATTTGTGGAGGCGCACAGAATTCATCAAATTCAAGAATGACTTCACAACCACACCCACAATCTGGTGATTCAACCTCCAACAATAATAGTACCAGTGTACCCATGAATTTGCCGGGAAAGCTTAGTCTTCTGGGAAAGGTAAATTCTAGGTTTTGAGCATTTCCTCTTTACTTTTTTAAGCACAAAGATTGTCCTGTTATTGTTGTTGTTGTCTTGACTTTCATGGCTTATGATTATATTAGGAAGCTATGCAGCAGAGAGAAACAGCACAAAAGATTGCTCTTCAAGCGCTAAGAACCGCTTCAGCGACCGAAAGTCTCGTTCGATCCCTCAAGTAGGAAACCTCTCCATCCACTTTGCTTTCGAGATTCTTTGTTGCTAGTACATATAGTTTATGATAATCTCTTAACGGTTGAAACTTTGGAATCACTCTCAGGTTGTTTTCAAAATTGAGCAAATCAGCAAAAACAGATGCTCCAGCAGCCTGTTTTGATCAGTTTCTGGAGTTCCATAACGAAATTGTGCAGGCATTATCCGAAATGGTATCGATACAAGCAGCAACTGTAGCCAGCGAAATGGCGCAAACCACAAACAGTGAACTGAAAGAAAATGTATGTAAACAGCCAGAAGAAGATGCCCCAGTCTTGAATGAAATTGTGCACAATTCGATGGACCAGTACCGAGCCTCGGACTCGAACTCATCCAAGAGAAGAAATGCACTGTACAAATCAATTGCAGCTTTTCCTGAAAGAAGCAATCAAAAGGCAATTTTGGGGAAGAGTTCAGCTTTTAACCAGAAGTTGTCTTCGGAGAGGAAAGGAGGGTCTACGCCACTCGGCAAACTGCTCCTTGAGCCCACAACCGAGAATGATGAGAACAAGAAACCATCATCCCCTTGCAGCCTAAGCAATACAATTAAATTGGGAAAGCAGATAGAAACTGAAGCCGGGAATTGGTTCATGGACTTTATTGAGAAAGCTCTAGAAACAGGTCTAAAGAAATCGAAAGGTGCCGTGGAAGCAGATGCTCGGAAAGTTCCACAGTCCCTAATACTGAAGGTTATTAACTGGGTGGAAGTGGAACAGTGTGATTCTAGTAAGCGACCGGTGCATCCCAGAGCAGCGCAGATGGCCAGAAAGTTGAGGATCAAGATGAAGAATCCTTGAATGGGGGTATCTAAATTAAAGTCCATTTTATCAAATTATGTTTGATATCTGTTGTGGAAAATGTGTGCCATTGTTGGTTTTTACAGATTGAGTTGCATTTGTTAGGACTGATATGCTTGTATAATTTATCAGAGTAAGGTTTGTTTATCACATTATTATATATGTTATCCCCTCTAATAATCAACTCCTATTGCGCATATTGCGCGTATACTGCTTCTTGATTGTTTAGAAACTGATGTCTTTTGATGTTCCATTTTTGAATTTGTTAAAAAATTCGCTTCATTGTGCATAAAAATTCCAATTAGTTTCGTATTTCAACTTCGATCTAATTTTACAAAATATTGGAAAGTTCTAAATTCCTCAATCTAAGTGAATGAACTGTTATTGAGTTGATCATCAACTGTTTACCCAGGCTGAGACTGAATTTTCGTTGCCTATTCGCTAGGTGAAACCTCTTTCAAAAAGAAAAGTGTGGCATTTCTCAGCTGATAAGAACTTTTTGGTCAGGAGTACAAAAAGAATTGCACATCATATGACCTCGACTCAGATTCTCCAATACGCTTTGAGCCTGCTTGATTTGTATATCTGAAAATTGTTCTCGATAATTCTGAAAACATAAAACAGTTTTATAGCTGAGAACAATAATAATGAATTCTCTGAAAATAGGCAATTTTATAGTTGAGTTTTATGAAAACACTAAACCAAGTAAACTTTTGTACAGTTTTCTGATTTTCAATTTTCAGAAAACGGAAAGCTATTTTCACAAATACAAACTAAGTAGATCGTAATCCTGATTATTTGGACAACTAGGAGGAACTCTTACAATACTGCTTTGCATTTTTGTTGTCTTTGTGCCTAATATACTACTATAAATGCGTTTTTTTTGCACCTCACTCAGAATCTCTTTTTATTTAGACTCTAAGGCCATATTTGTACAAGAGTAAGATGGGTTTTTGGCCCATCATGATTAGGATTAAATCCCTTTATTCTAGGGATTTGATTTCCTTTTACAATTTCAATTTCTATTTACCTTATCTAATCGGGCTTCTTGACTTGAGGCCCAAGTTGAGTTGATAATTGGGCTTTGCTAATTGGGCCTAAACACTTGACCGGTTATGGGCCTTTCAGTCTCCTTTATTACCTTTGGGTAGTTGTTACTGGGCATGTTCCTTATTGGGTCGGGGATTTTGGCCATTACAGTAGCCCCTTTGGATTCTGGCCCAATGTCCCATGGGCCTGACCCAAACATTAGGTCTCGGAACCTCTTTGGCTTCAACAGATAACAATTCACGTGTATATATACATACATGCATATGTGTGTATGTTTCAGCGGGCTGACGTCACAATAATCATTACTTGGCTTACGTGTGGATTTCAAATTCAAGATGACGGCTTGATTCCTTCAATCGTCGCGTCTGTCCCTCTTGAAAAGTTGTAACGCCTCCAACCCCATTTAATGCACCATTTGAACGCACCTCTTCACCTCTATAAATACCCAGTTTACCTACCACTTTAAATCTCTACATTTTCAAAAATCATTGCTTATAGCTCTTTGTTTTCTTGTTTTCTCTATTCCTTAGCCACCAAACTTTCTTTTTGAACTTATTTGTTCTTTCTGCCTCTTTGTTACTTTCTGGACTTCATTATCTTCTTCGGTGATCTTCCTTGGCGAACTTTCTTTTGTTTCTATAAGTTTTTAAAACTTTCTCTTCTTTTACACCATGTATATTTCAAGTTCCAGTAGTGCCAGTGAGGAATTGGCCCCTCTCCCATAGGGAATCCGTTGAGAGCCACACTGGGGAGCTTCCTATTCTTGCTGATGACATCGAGGAACTCCCCCCATATAACAATGACAAACTTTCTACTAAGCAACGTAAAACCCAGTGTCAAATCCCTTAGGAAACTAGTGAGGCCTCCTTAGGGAGTAAAGTTTGAGGTTTATGATCCTGAGTTAGATTTTACCTAGGGGGAGGGCGTTGGCCCCCATGACCTCCTATTGTCTTATAATTAGGTCAAATTGGTCAAATTCCACCTTCATCACCTCTTCCATTTCATCTTCTTTATTTTGGGGATAACCATACTCCAAGTTAGCCCTAACTTTTTCCGCATCATTTCCATGCTTATCTTGGCAAACCGTGATTATGGCTTGCAACTTGGTTTTGATGACCATCTCTTGTGCTACCAGATCTTGGAGATTTCTAGTAGTGTGGGGAGGTTAATGTTCTACCCTTTCAAAGGCAGAGGCATTTATGGGGGTACTAATGAGTACGAGAAGGGGTGGAAATAGAGAATGGTTTTGATTCAGGGCCCCTAGTTTTACCCCCATTCCTCTAATTTTCCAATCCCCAGTACCTTTGGCCTTGACAAATTTAACCCTTACAAGATCCTTCATGGTCACACAGTTTATTGCTTGTGCTGTGACTGTGACCTTCATAGGGCTGAATACATATATGAGTCTTTTGGTGTTAGAAGCAAATGGCTTTACTCCAACAAAGTTCATAAAATGGTTAGGTTGCTAAGGAGTAAGCTCTGGTCTGAGCATCTGACGTGTTCTGACCTTCTGACTCATACCAATTTGTAAGATATATCTGAGCTAGGAGCCATAATAGACATGTTTTGCCTAAGCCGCCCCAAAGTTATGGATGATGACCTGGAGATCATTCCAAATCCTGCCACTCATGGAACTTCTACCTCAGTCACAACTGCAGTCCCAACATCTGGGTCTGCTGCAAAAATTGGGTTTGCTATAGCAAATGAGTCTGTTGCAACCCAGACTGCTACTCTTTCCTTGCCTCAGTATTCTCCATCTCGTTCTTTCCCTTCTGTTGAAAAGAGACCTTCTATTGAAAATAGATCTTCAAAGAGGCAGAAGTTCTTTCCCACCACCATGGAGGTTATGACTGATAGGGTCAAGTCCCTCTAGAGCCAAGATGACTTGAATGCTTTTAAAGCCCTTGATGGCTCTGAATTGCCAGACAGGGTCATGGGCATGATGATGAGGGTATGTTTTTCTTATTTTTCTTTTGTGTTTTCTTTTTACTTAAACATCATTTTTAACCTTTGACAATTTTTGCCTTGTGTTTTTTATAGGTGTTTTATATTATGGGCGCTCTGTGCTATATGTGCGGGACCCACACTGATGAAATGACTCATCTCAAGGATGCACTGACCCTCGATGATGGGAAGGAGACCTTGCTGGCCCAAGAAGTTGCAGCTCTGAAGGAAGAAAATGTAGCCTTAAAGGAAAACAGGGCTAAAAAGAATGCTGAAAATGAAGATCTTTAGTATCACCTGACCCTTACCTACTATGAGCTGGAGATGTGAAAACAAATAGGGCTAGACATGCACTCACACTATGAGGTCTTCAACAATAGTGTTGCTGGCGAGTTCTGGGGTAGTGGCGTTGTCAATGCCTGAAGGAGCCTGATAAAAGGAAGCCTAAGGATCCAGATGCCATGGATACCCATTTGGGGGTTGAACATCCCTACAAGGTTCCTAACCCCAGCCCAACTGAGGTCCTCTTCTTGAAGTTCTTTTCGGGGGACCCTTCTACTGATCCTTAAAATACAGAGGTTCCACCCATTCCTCCTACGAAAATTGTGGATACTTTTGGGCCAGGGTTTGGTGCTAAGTCTAAGACTTAGGCTCCCTATTTATTATTATTATTATTTTATTTTTCCTTTGGGCATTTTATAGCCCCTTGGGTAATTTTGTAAGAACTCCACAAAATTCTAATAATATTTTTTTTGTTTCATGAGTTGCATCATGCTAATCACTCTGAATTTCTTCAATTTTAACAAAAAATTTGAATATACCAAAGCTATATGCCTTTTCTGATATTGGACATATCAGTGTATGCCTCAGTCATTTAGCTTCCTGGATTGATATCAAATTTTGTTAAGTGCATGATTCTACCATTTTTATAAATTAGGAATAAATTCCTTTTTTTGATGGCTCAAGCATATGCCTATACTAGTTTTATAACTTAGGAATAGATTTCTCTTTTGATGGCTCAGGCATATGCCTCTGCTATTTTTATAACTTAGGAATATAATCATCTTTTGATGGCTCAGGCATATGCCTCTGCCATTTTTATAACTTAGGAATAGATTCCTCTTTTAATGGCTCAGGCATACGCCTATGCTATTTTTATAACTTAGGAATAGAATCCTTTTTTGATGGCTCAGGCATATGCCTCTGCCACTTTTATAACTTAGGAATATATTTCTTTTTTGATGGTTTAGATATATGCCTCTGCCATTTTTATAAATTAGGAATAAATTCTTCTTTTAATGGCTCAGGCATATGCCTCTATCATTTTTATAACTCAGGAATATATTCCTCTTTTGATGGCTCAGGCATATGCCTCTACAATTTTTATAACTTATGAATAAATTTTTATTTTTGATGGTGAAAGAAAGATAAATATGGGCAATTGATTGCTTGAATATGAAATTAAGCTTTAGCCTATTTTATTGATTACATCAAAATAAGTAACAAAATAATTTAATCATGAATTGCCTTTGTCAGACTTTGAGAAATGGAAATCTACCTAAGGATAGTACATCTTTAGTCTGGAGGCATTTTGGGAATGGGGCTCCATGTGCCCATTGGATTTCCTCAACCGGTAAGCCCCTTTGCCAATGAATTTAGTCATAGTGTAGGGTCCTTCCCAATTTTTATAAAGCATTCCAATGATGTCGATCTTTTTCCTTAGGACCATGTCCCAAACCTGTAACTCACACCTTTTTACCTTCTGATTATAGTTCCTTCTGATCCTCTAATGATATTTAGCCAGTCTGGTAGTTGCCTTATCACGTTTTTCTTCCAAGATATCAAGAGCATGTATCAAGTTCTGATTATTCTGACCTTCCAGAAAAGCCTCAGTTCTTATGGTTGGGACTATATTATCTGTTGGGATCAAAGCCTCTACTCCGTACGTCATGGAGAATGGAGTTTCACCAGTTGGAAGCCTTGGGGTTGTTTTGTATGCCCACAAAACCACTAGTAATTTGTCTGGCCAGAGTCCTTTGGCATCCTCCAGCTTCTTTTTAAGGATGTTCAAAATTGATCTGTTAGACGTTTCTACTTGACCATTGCCCTATGGGTACCCAATTAAGGATGTCTTTAACTGAATGTCGTGTTGCTCATAGAAAGCTCTAGTCCATTTGTTATCCAGGTTCAACCCGTTGTCTATCATTATAACCTTGGGGGTCCCAAAACGACGTATAATATTTGACCAAATGAACTTAATCACGTGCCTGTGTGTGATTACTGAGTATGACTCTGCTTCTACCCATTTGGTGAAGTAATTTGTCACGATAAGTGTTAGTTTCACTTCCCTCAAGGATTGGGGAAGGGGCCCCATAATGTCTGTCCCCCATTGAGCAAAATGATGGGGATTGAGTGTGGGATTCAAGAGCTCTGGTGGATGATGGATGTTGTCTCCATGGATCTGGCATTTGTGGCATATTATAACAAAAGCTTCAGTATCCTGAGAAAGGTAGGGCTATAAATAATCCTTACTTAGAACCTTATGAGCAAGGAACCTCCCTCCCGAGTGATTCCCACACGTCCCTTTATGTACTTCCTTCATGATTGTTGTGGCTTCAGATGGGGTAAGACACCTGAGGTAAGGTTCTCCAAAGGACTTTTGGTACAATTTTTCATTTATCAGTAAGTATCTGGCAGATTTCATATGGATTTTTCTGGCCTCAGCCTTGGCTTCTGGCAAGACTCCATCCCTGAGGTAGGATACGATCGAGTCCATCCAGATGGGCTCCCATGGTATTATATAGACACTGGCTAGCTATTGAATACTCAGGATCTCTAGGTAGTTTATTGGGGCCACCCTTGTCAGGTCCTGTGTATTGGATGATGCCATATTAGCTGAGCGATCTGCATAATTTGATGCCTGCTAATAATGTTTCATACTCAGCTTCATTGTTTGAGGTTTGGAATTCCAGTCGGACAGACTGCTAAATTTTAATGTCGTCTAGAGTTATGACTTCCAGTCCTATTCCATCCCTCGAAGCCCCAATTGATCCATCAACGAATAGACTTCATTCAGGTTCCTCCAATCTTCAGTGCTCGAACTCTTGTTATGCTTCTAAGAGGAAATCTACAAGCGCCTGCCCTTTGATTGTTGTCCTTGGCACATATGTAATTTCGAAGGCTCTCAACTCGATTGCCCATCTAGTCACTCTCCCAGTCAGGTATGGCTTGGACTTGATTGCTCTAATGGGAAACGAGGTTGGGATGATGATTGGGTATGACTCAAAGTAATGCCTGAGCCTCCTATTAGCATTGATTAGTGATCGAATGACTCATTCAGTGACGAAATATCTAGTCTCGGGTCTGATAAGAATTTACTGGTGTAGAACACTGGGGTCTGGCACATTTTTTCTTCTCTTACTAGTGTCGCACTTGTGGAAGAGATTGATATTACTAGGTAAATGTGCAATACTTCTCCTGGCTTTATAGAATCCAGTACTAGAGGGTTTATGAGCTATTCTTTTAACTTCTGAAGTGCTTGGGTCTGCTCTGCACCCCCCCCCCCACACTACCTTTTCTTGCCTTGATGGCCTGAAAGAACGGTCTGTATTTATCTATAAGTCTGGAAACAAATCTGCTCAGCGCGGCTACTCGTCCTATCAAGGTCTGGATCTCTTTATGAGTTCTGGGCTCTTTTGTATGTATTAAGGCTTTGACCTACGCTGGACTGGCTTCTATCCCTGTTTTAATTACTATGTGGCCCATGAACTGTCCAGAAGCGACTCCGAACGAGCATTTGGAAGGGTCGAGCCTCATTCCATAGCTTCTGACTACTTGGAATACTTCATTTAAATGCTAGAGGTGATCCTCCTTCTTCTTGCTGTTAACCACTGTGTCATCAATGTATGCCTCTACTAAATGGCCCATCAGGCTTCCAAATATTTTTTTGACCAACCTCTGATAGGTAGCACCTTTATTTTTCAATCCAAAATGCATTACTTTATAAGAAAATATACATTCTTCTATAATGAATGATGTTTTCTCCTCATCAATAGGGTTCATAGGGATTTGGTTGTATCTAGAGTATGTGTCTAGAAATGACAGTCGCTCGTAGCCTATTGTAGTGTTTACCATCTGATCAATTTTTGGTAGTGGGAAACAGTTTTTTGGGCCTGCCTTATTTAGGTTGGTGAAGTCAATGCAGACCCTCCATTTCCCATTCTTTTTTTCTGATAACCACCACGTTGGAGAGCCAAGTGGGGTACCTGACTTCCCTAATGAATCCAGCCTCTAGAAGTTTCTTAACTTCCTCAACTATGATCTGGTTTCAATCTATCTCGAATCGCCTCTGCTTCTGCTTTATTGGTCTGACCTCAGGGTCGACGTTGAGATTGTGTTGTGTAACCGAGGGATCTATACTAGGCATATCCAAGTATGTCCATGCAAATATGTCTGTGTTATCTTGTAGTAGTTTGATCAGGTGTACTTTTTCAATAGTTAAGAGGGTGGAACCAATGAACATGGTTATGCTATCTCCAGAGGGGTTGATGTCTACTTCCTGGAGTGGTTCTGTTGTGACTTGAATTTCCCGACCCTCCTCAAAAGGGTCTATCTGTAATTGCTATTTATCTTTGTACTTGCAACCTTCCTACCTCTCTTCCTCTGGTTTGGTCCACTTACTTAAATTTTTCATGGTGACTGCATAACATTTTTTTGATGCCACCTGATCCCCTAGAATATCTATCACATCGACCCCATTTGGGTCGAAGCACCTCATGACCTGATGAAGAGTCGAAGGTACCCCCTACATTTTATGATTCCATCATCTGCCCATCAGGGGGTTATATGATGGTTTGACGTCTACCACCATAAAGCACTCCCTGAGGGTTCTTCTAGCGGCTAATACGAATAGTTGGATGACTCTAATTGGTTATACATGTCATCCATAAAATCTGGCGAGGGGAACTTTGGCTGGTTACATCTGGTTTATATCCACCCCGAGTTTGTCAAAGGTCCATTTTGTCATGATATTCGTGTTACTACCAGAGTCTACCGTGACTCTTTTGACTAGGCAGTTGGCTACCAGTAGTGATATGATCAGAGGGTATTCATGGGGTACCTGGACATTCTTCAGGTCTGACTCATAAAAAATGATTTGTGACTCCTCATTCTTGTTGAATGTCTAGCATACCTCCCTAATTCTTCTGAGCTTATACGCTTGACGCATATGGGATCTCCTGACCCCTTTTGTCTCTTCTGTTGTATGTCCTCCCTAAACCATATGAATCACCCGTACTAGTTATCCTGCAGGGCCAACGCTCTGAGGTCACCATCCTGATGTTCTGCTCGAGTCTGATCTTTTGCCACATACTTAGCCAGCTCTCCCTTTACAATCATCGTATCCACTTGCCTACACAGGTTCTTACAATCGTTGTTATGATGGCCATACTTATTATCGAAGGAACAATGTTTAGTCATGTTCCTCTACTCCATTGGTTGTCTCATTGGCAGAGGGGGTCTGAATATTCCCTTCCCTTTATTTTCCTGGTAGACTTTACCCATGCTGGTTTTGAGCGGGGTTCCCTTATCCTCTACCCTCTGCTTCTTAGCAGCTGGATTATTTTACGTGGAAGCGGGTGCTGGATGGGATGGTTTATGATCCTTGATGCGGTCTTTCGTATGGGTCTCAATGGTTACCATGGCCATTCTTTTTCGTCGGAATGCTTCCTCCTCCTTAATACTGAGGTAGCCCTGGGCTCTGGAATTTAACCCCCAATGTTACTGGGGGGGCTCTTTACCAAAGACACGTGAAACTTGGTGCTTGGGATCAAGACCATTTTGCAAGCCTGTACTGCTAATAACTGATCACATTGGTCAATGGAAGACATCTCCCTCGTGAACCTAGAAAATAAGTTCTGGAGGCTTTACTCTTTTTCCTGGGTTATTGTAAACAGGCTGTAGATGATCTTCTTTTGCCTCTGGTTGCCATAGTACTATGCTATGAAAAGTTCGCATAATTTGTTCCAACTCCCAATTGATCCAGGTGGTTGCTTCCTGAACCACATGAAATGTGCCTCTGTTAGACTAGTGGGAAACATGTTGCACAGGAAGGCCTCATCCTTCTTCCAGGCGATCATCTTCATTTGGTACTGGTAAATATGGTTTGATGGGTCCCTGGTCCCATTATACAAGGTAAAAGTTGGCAAGCAAAACTTCTTCGGGTATTCTACCCGGTCTATTTCATCCGTGAAGGGCGATTTGATCATGTCAATGGCAGCGTGGGCTGCTAAGTCCTTCATGGAGGGGGTTTGGACCTTCATGTTTTCCAACACTTACCTTTGAATCTTGGCAGCCATGTTCTCCAAGTCTTTCATGGTCGAGGTTGCTGAAGTGGCAGACCCCCGGGTGTTGGAATAGAGATCTTTTCTTGATCATTAGTCACTCTGCTTACAGTCCCCTCCCGCCTATTGTTTTTGCCCTCATCATACCTGGGTGGATCTAGTACTATGCCTTCATTATTGACTCCGTTGGATGGGTTGGCGGCATTAGTTGGATCGGGTATCTGACCGACCCTCTAGAGAAGATCAGCGTTCTGTCGCTCAAGTTCTCCGTTGTTCCTTTCCACCGCCATTAATCTTTGCATGGTTGCTTGGATCTGAGTGGCTTGGGCTATGCTGGCCTGGGTCGCCGCTGTTGCGGAGGATCTAGTATCTACCATGGCTACTCTCACAAAGTTTTTGTTAAAGAAAATAATTAAAAAGTGAGAAAGAAGATCAATAAAAACATTCGCTTCCCACAGACGACGTCAATGTGTAGATGCATTTTTTTTGCACCTCACTCAGAATTCCCTTTATTTAGACTCTAAGGCCATATTTATACAAGAGTAAGATGAGTTCTTGGCTCATCATGATTAAGATCAAATCCCTTTATTCTAGGGATTTGATTTCCTTTTACAATTTTAATTTTTGTTTACCTTATCTGACCGGGCTTCTCGACTTGAGCCCCAAGTTGAGTTGATAATTGGGCTTTGCTAATTGGGCCTAAACACTTGACCGGTTATGGGCCTTTCACTCTACTTTAAACAAGCCCAGTTTTATTGCCTTTCGGTAGTTGTTACTAGGCTTGTTCCTTGTTGGGCCGGGGATTTTGGCCATTACAACTGCATAATGTGTCAACTGAATAACTTGCTCATGAGTTGAAGTGTTTCTCCAAAGGGCATAAAATAGTTGGAGAATGAATCTGATATGATTTTTCTATAGAAAGATCTTAGGACTCTCGAGTTTGGGTAACAGAGGAGTAGTCCATAACCTGCCTTTTAATATAGGTTTAAGTACAACATTGATTAGTCTTCAGTTAAAATTATATTGTCAATTTTGAGAGACTTTTTAGTTTGTGAGAAATTATCATTTCTTACTGGACTTCCCGAGGACATTCCTCTAGTTTCCCAGGAGTTTTGAACTATTTTTGGTTTTTCTGAGTTAGAACTACAACTTAATGAAGCCTGGTTATAATTTTTAAAATAAATAAAATAAAATAAACTGTAATTTAGGAGGCTAGTCATTTTTTTTATTTGATAAGTTTTCTTGTACCAGGTATAAGTCAAAGAGATGACGGGATGACCTCTAATTTGCTTGTTTTCTGGTTAAACATATGCAATATCTGTTGGAAATAATAAACTTGATTTAGGGGGTTTTGATGTTACATAAGTTTTATTGTGTCTTAATGTGTGTGTTAGTGGGGGTGTTAGTGCAAGACAATAAAGTTAGAATAATTGATAGGTATGGTAGTGGGAGTTACACCACTAATTATTACGTTAATGGGTTAATGAGTCTTTATTTGCATTTAGATATAAAGAGTTAAATATATATTTTGATGCCTATATAAGGGTATGTAATTTACATGTTTTAATTAAGTTGAATAAGAGAAATAAAATATTCTATCTAAATCTTATTTTTCTTCTTAAACTCTACGCCACCATTTCCAACAAAGTGGTATCAGGGCTAGGTTGTGAGACAGTGAGAGTGAGAGGAAATGGCAAACAGTTCAATTATATTTCAAATGCCTCAGTTTACTAAAGAAACTATGAAAATTGGTGTATTCGCATGAAGACAATTTTGGGAGTACAAGATGTGTGAGATATGGTTGGCAAATGCTACAATAAGCCACAAGATGAGGTAGCCTTGTTGCAAGCCCAGAAAGATGTCTTACAAGCCACAAGAAATAAGGACCAAAAGGCGGTTATGGTTATCCACCAATGTCTGGATGATGCAATGCTACAGAGTTGTTAATGCTAGCAATGCAAAACAACTATGGGAGATTCTTCAAAATTCTTTCCAAAGAGTGGAGAAAGTTAAGAAGGTTCGCCTCCAAAGTTTACGGGGTGAATTTAAAGCTTTGCAAATGAAAGAATCTAAATCAGTTTCAGATTATTTTCAAGAGTTCTATGTATTGTGAACCAACTAAGGAGATATGGTGAAGTTGTCATGACAGATACAAGGATCGTTGAAAAGATCCTTAGGTCGCTGGATTCCAAATTTAACTTCATTGTTGTTGCCATTGAAGAATCAAATGATTTGTACTCTATGATCGTTGATGAACTTATGGGTTCGTTGTAAGCCCATGAAGAAAAAGTAGTGAAGAAACAAGAGGCTTTGGAACAAGTGCTCCAAACAAAGCTTTCTTTGGAAGATGGAGATGGCAAACATGGTGAAAACCAAAGGGGCCAATGACGTGGAAATGTACGTGGCCGAGGAAGAGGAGAAAAAGTGGTTATCATGCAACCACTAATGATGAAAAATACGACTCACAAAAAAAAATAGAAGGTCATGGAAGAGAAAGCAATTCGAGGTCATATGGAATGAGGTATGACAAGTCTCATATTCAATGTTATGATTGTCAAAATATGGTCATTATGCACCGGAATGCAGAAATGCTACAAATAGCGTAGAAGAATAGGCTAATTTTGTTGATGAATAAGTGGAACTTACATTATTATTAACATACAAAGGTGAAGTAAGTGAACAAAGTGACGATGCATTTCTATACAAAAAGTTGAAAAATGTTATGGGGTGAAGAAACTATCTCCATAGAGAAGAATGATATTTGTCAAAGATTTCAGAAGAAAGAAGAAATGGGAAAGAAGGAAGTGGACCACAAGTTCACGAAGTCACAAGATCAAGATTCGGAAAATTTCACCAAACCCCTCAAGGTTGAAAATTTTTCAGAAGCTGATAAGTTGACTTGAAGTAGGAAAATCAAGTTTAAGGGGTGGTGTTGGAAATAATAAACTTGATTTCGTGGGTTTTGATGTTACATAAGTTTTATTGTGTCTTAATGTGTGTGTTAATGGGGGTGTTAGTGCAAGACAATAAAGTTAGAATAATTGATAGGTATGGTAGTGGGAGTTACACCACTAATTATTACGTTAGTGGGTTTGTGGTTCTTTATTTGCATTTACATTTGAGAATTAAATATGTATTTTGATGCCTATATAAGGGTATGTAGTTTACATGTTTTAATTAAGTTGAATAAGAGGAATAAAATATTCTCTCTAAATCTTATTCATACACTTCTCTTCCTAAACTCTACGTAACAATTTCCAACAATATCCTTTCGTTCAGTGCAACTCATATATATAATTCCCTCATTTTCACCAAACTTTTCTCTTTTTTGTGATGGCATTCGGGCGTATGTATTCCTCCAAATACTATATTAAAAAATGAAATTCGCCTCAATTCCTTTTCTGAATTTTTTTAGCCATTGTGTCTAATGTTATTGGACCAGCTCAGAGGGGAGGATGAAGTTGTGGTTTTAGTCCATACTAAGCTTTATAAGTCTCGCGTGGAACAACTTTTGTGCAAGAATGATTTAGGATGTAGACCTGAAGGGCATAATTTACTACGAATTCTTTTGCCTTCTAATATACTTCAATCCTTGATCACTACTCTGCATCTTTATTTCTTTGCCACAGTGCTACTTAGTGGTAGCTATTTTGTATGGTACATATTCGTGCCACTCATTTTAACATTTTTATGTTATCAAAATTGACACATGCATGTAGTAGTTCGCACAATTTCGATTTTGCTTCAATTCAAAAGACATCATACCAATAGAGGACAACACTTCACTATATAAACACTTCACCATCACTCTACTCGGACGATGTGGGACATCACGAATGATCCGAATTATTTTTTTCTTGTGTTATCTTTCTGTGTGTGTAAGGGCCCGTTTGGAAACCAGTGTTTTCATTTTTGTTTTTGTCCTCTTGAGAACAAAAAACATTCTTGTTCTTGTTATAAGGGTAACCCGGAAACAAAAACATGTTTTGTTGGGAATTTTGTCTCAAAAATTTTCAAGAACAAAAAACAAAAAAACACGTTTGACAGACCTTGTTTTTTCAGAAAGTTTAAGAATAGAAACAGAAAAACATGTTTGGCAGCGTCTATGTTCCCTGGATTTATGAGAATAGAAACAGAAAAACATGTTTAGCGAGTTGAATTATTTTTTAAAAGATTTTACTAAAAATTTTCCTAAGTGTTTGAATTGAGAAAATTCCGACAGCACATTCCCCTAAAAATGACTAGTAATTTTTTTTCTTTTATAAGTAGCAATAAATAAATCAAAGAGAAATCATGAATATAGGGGCCGAAAGTGGACCTAAGAACTCTTATGATTCAAAATGTTGAATGTAGGAAAATACTCGCATGTGTTCGAGCCTAAGTGAAAATATAAGACAACCTTAACATAACGAAGAATATCGAACCATTCACATTCAAATTCAACTCATATGTATTAAGATGAGTCAAATCCGAAGGGGCCAGTGTAAGGTTGGATTTCTCAAGCCCAATAACAAGCTTTTCCAGGCCCATCAAATGATTTATGCAATAAGAAGCCCGGATCGAAACTTGGCCCACAAGTTGCTCCTATCAACACTAATTCCTAAATGGCTTAGAATAAAATCAAATCCTTAATTAAAGGGATTAGTGTTGATAAAATTAGAGATAATTGCAATCCCAAATGTTAACGGATTATGATTGATTTCCATTTCAAAATTAATGGGCCAAAAAATCCATTATCAAATTGTATAAATAAGGCCTTAGAGCTTAAATAAAGATCATTCAGAGTGTATGCATAAATGAGTAGGGATGGCAATTTGCCTCACCCCGTTTATAGCGGTTTTGGGTGCCCCGTTTATACTATATGGGTGGGGATGGGGTTGGGAAAAAAACCCGCACATAAACGGGGCAGGGACGGTTTTAGGTGTCCCCGCCCTGTTTAGACATATTATAATATATATATATATAAAATAAAAAATAAATGTAATACACCAATCATAAACTCTATTTTTTTTTGTTATCTAGATTGAAGTGAACTTAATAACCGACGTTCCCTTTGTAAAGTAGGCCTTTTGATAACTAATTAGAGTTGACATGAAATGGATCACGGAAGAAGACGTATCCGATGAATGAATGATTCAATCCCTTCCCACTCACACGAGTTCTTCTATTGAAGAGGTTCCCCTTCTTTTATGTGAGGTGGGGCGTACGTAAGAGCGGAACCTAGATAGAACGCGGAGCGCCGACCCCGGCCGCTGATACAGTTACCATGCTTACCAGCTCTTACCATTGCCGCCTATAGATATTGTTATTCTTTTTGGTAGAATGTATTGTAATGTGGATTGTTGGATAATTTAGTGGTTTATTTAGTTTTTATAATGTTGAATTTCATGTTTTAAGTATTTGATTTTGTGGAGTTGTTTAATTTTAAAATGATATATTTAAAAATTTCAACTGTTAACAGGTACCCGCGGACACCCAACGGTTTTAAAAAATCCGACGGGGATAGGGACGGGGTGACCTCCCACCTCGTTTAGTCAGTTTTGGACATGGTTGGAGTGGGGGTTTCTTAACGGTTGTGGGGCAGGAAAGGGTGCACCTGCCGAAAACCGCACCCGTTGCCATCCCTAAAAATAAGCATCTACAAAGGCATATACACAAATACAAGGGGCATAATATGAAGAGTTGTGGTCCTCGTTGAACATAAATAAAAGCATTCAGATACGTTATGAAGTAGAAATTTGACATTTTTTTTAATAAATATATGCAATGTTGAAGTTATAGATCAATTGCAAACAATAAATACAATAAAGAATCAAGAACACTCAGGAATTTATACGTGGTTCGGTCAATGTGACCTACGTCCACCAGAGCGGTCTTTGTATTTCGTTTATCACCACATTAGGATTATAATGATATATATATATATACACCTAATTTATAGTACATGTAAAATACCAAAATTACCATTTATTGTACCTCCCCCCCCCCCCCCCCCCCCCCCCAACAAGTTAGTCAATGCCTAACAAACTAGGGCTCGTTGCAGGCCCGCCACTTGGATCCAGGATCTGCTGTAACTTTTTTCCTGGATCATAAGTCATAACCGAACACGGAAAAAGTAAATAATAAAATGAATTATAGATCTTGTATTTAGATCGAGAATTGCATAATATTTCTTGTATTTGATGGGAATAAATTTTCTCCTAGTGGTGAATCGCGATAATCTTTCATGCTACAATGAATTTTGGAGATACTTTCATAAGTAGCGACACTGCAAAACCAAAATAAAATTCGAAACAAATGGTTTACTCGATTAAAGAACTAATACTTGTACTATAGAATAGGGCATGATGAAATAAAAACTTTAAAATTAAATGAATTTGAAATGGAGCCACAAGATTACAAGAGGGATATTATAGGCAAAAACAGTGCTTGTTCAAATCAAATCCAGTTAGGGCCAAGCCGAAGAAAAACAACATGCCCCAAAAACTATCATCTTAAGAGGCACGGATAAGTTCAAAACGCTACAGTTTTGGGTCAAAATGCATCAAAACGCTGCAATTTTGATTAGTGGAAAAAAGAGTAAAGGTGTGAAGTTTTGTGAAGCTCCGTGTATAGGCCTATATAGATTTTCTCATCCAAAAACATCTCTCTCTCTTTCCCAAACCATTCTTGTCTTGATCTCCTTCATCGTCTTCTCATACAAACACACACAAGTTGATATATATATATATATATATATATATATATAAGTCCAAGTTATCTTGTTAATTATAGAAGGGTTAATTTCAGTAAACCCCCTTATACTATACAATTTAATCAACTAACATCTACTGTGTCCATTTTGCCCCCTATACTATTCAATTTCATCAATATGCCCCATTACCTCTCAAAATGCCTAAACTACCCTCAATAGTATAAGGGGGTTTAGTGAAATTAATAGTATAAGGGAGTTTAGTGAATTATTTCGAAAAAAATAATATATACTTTTTACAAAAAAAAAAAATTGAAAAAAAAATCATATTTTGTTCCAAAATATGATTTGTTTGTTTCGAAAAATATTTTTTTTTGCGAAAAAGTATATATTATGTTCCAAAATATGAATTATTTTTTCGAAAAATATTTTTTTTGCGAAAATGTATATATTATGTTCCAAAATATGAATTTTTTTTTTCAAAAATAATTTTTTTGCAAAAAATATATATTATGTTCCAAAATATGATTTTTTTTCCGAAAAATATTTTTTTTTCGAAAAAGTATATATTATGTTCCAAAATATGAATTTTTTTGCAAAAAATATATATTATGTTCCAAAATATGAATTTTTTTTTGAAAAATAATTTTTTTGCAAAAAATATATATTATGTTCCAATATATGATTTTTTTCTGAAAAATAAGTTTTTTGCGAAAAAATATTTATTAAGTTCCAAAATATGAATTTTTTTCGAAAAATATTTTTTTTGCAAAAAATATATATTATTATGTTCCAAAATATGATTTTTGTTTGATAAATAATTTTTTTGCAAAACATATATACTATTATGTTCCAAAATATGATTTTTTGCATAATAGTATATATTTTTGCAAAAACATTATTTTTCGGAAAAGATCATATTTTGAAACATAATAGTATATATCTTTTGCAAAAAAATTCATATTTTGGAACATAATATATACTTTTTCGCAAAAAAAATCATATTTTGGAACATAATATATATTTTTGGCAAAAAGTTATTTTTAGAAAAAAATCATATTTTGGAACATAATATATATTTTTTGCAAAAAAATTATTTTTCGAAAAAGAATTTCATATTTTGGAATATAGTATATACTTTTTCACAAAAAAAATATTTTTCAAAAAAAAAAAATTCATATTTTGGAACATAATATATACTTTTTCGCAAAAGAAATATTTTTCGACAAAAAAATTCATATTTTGTTCCAAAATATGATTTTTTTTCGAAGTTTTTTTTTTTTTTTGCTAAAAGTATATATTATTTTTTCCATTATATAGGGGGTTTACTGAAATTAACCCATTAGAGAATTAAGTATCTTGAATTTTTTTGTTTTTCTGTATCCTTTGCTTGCAAGTACATCATATTGATTGTTTGATTGATGATCTTATCTTGTGTTGTTTGAGGTTGATTGAGAAAATGATGGTGAGTTATTGCGGAATATGGTCTGGAGGTTGAAGACGAAGCAAAACTTTTCGATTCGGGATAGGCCTTGTTTGGGCCTGCCTTGGTTGGTGCAGATTTTCTTTGTATTTTGGTTTTTATTCTCTTTCTTTTTATTTCCCCATGTATATCTCCGTTCTTAACTTCTTTCTATAAAATATTTTAATTACCGAAAAAAAACAGTACATCATATTGATTTGTTTTTGTATAAAAACGGTGATTATATAAAACTTTTGTATTAAAACTTTGAATATTTTTGTATAATCAAAGTTTTTATTATTTGTTTTAAAAAAATATATTCACATTAGCCAAAAAATTTATTCGTAGTTAATAGAGTTACTACCAATACAGTTACTACCAAATAGAGCTGTAGAATGAATAATTGTTAAATGTGGAGTTAGAGCTAATAATGAAAATGCAGCGTTGGTTTTACAAAGTGCAGTCAACAGTATATCTAAATGTGGAGTTAGAGTATCATTTTCACCAGTCGACCGATATTTGTGCAACACTATTTATAACAACCTTAGCAGACTCAATACCAAATTCAGCAGAATTACAACAATGTACATGTGGCTTTTAGTTTTATATTTTTACCAAATCTCCGTGAAATATATCTCCAAATAGCATAACAAACATTTCTGCAAAATAAAATCATACATATTTTAGTATTCGAAAATATGAATTATTGGTAAAATGGATAAACCACAAGTGGCAAGATACTAAACTCCAACCCTCTAAACCAACCATAAAAATATATGTATTCCAATTTCGTAGAAACGCTAGTACCAAATTCAACAACAGTGTAACCAGATGCCACATGGTTACTACCAAATGTAACAAATCAAGTATTTTGAAATGTTTGGAAATGAGATTTAATTGGTCCCTAGGTGGTAAGGATGTTCCTCGGAAGCTATAAAATTACAAATGAGCTTTAAAAAAAATTTAAACATTAATTATAGAATAATATTGATCAATTCAGCAACATTAATACCAGATGACGCATATACAAAACCAAATGCTGCAGTATTTGTAGCATATGCAGCAAATCCATTAAAAGCCCGTAACTTTGTTCATTTTAATACTGGATGTACTTGAACCCCCACTTCAAATGTCATTATTGGGATGCATAAAAGAATATTGAAAATAATATAAATAATTTTTAAATGTGGAGTTAGAGTAGTAGAATGAAAATACAGCGTTGGTTTTACCAAGTGCAATAAATAGTATATCCAAATGCAACAACATAAGGAGTCTCATTTTCACCAGTCGACCGATATTTGTGCAACACTATTTATAACAAACCTAGCAGACTCAATACCAAATTTAGCAGAGTTACAACCACATACATATGGCTTTTAGTTTTATATTTTTACCAAATCTCCATGAAATATATCTCCAAATAGCATAACAAACATGACCGCAAAATAAAATTATACATATTTCAGTATTCGAAAATATGAATTATTGGTAAATGAATAAATCACAAATGGCAAGATACTAAACCCTAACCCTCATAATACCCTAAACCAACCATAAAAACATATGTATTCCAATGTCATAGTAACGCCAACACCAAATTCAACAACAGTGTAACCAGATGCCACATGGTTACTACCAAATGCAGCAAATCAAGTATTTTGAAATATTTGGAAATGGGATTTAATTTGTCCCTATGTGGTAAGGATGTTCTTCGGAAGTTATAAAATTACAAATGAGATTTAAAAAAAAATTAAACATTAATTATAGAATAATACTGATCAATTCAGCAACGTTAATACTAAATTGCATATATAGAACCAAATGCCGTAATATTTGTAGCATATGCAGCAAATCCACTAAAACCCCGTAACTTTTTTCATTTTAATACTGGATATACTTGAACCCCCACTGCAAATATTGATGTGTACGTCAGGTGTGTAAAAATATGTAGTTAAAAATGACACATTAACGATGCTAGGTTTTACCCTACGCAAGCGCACGTATCAGTTGTAGAATAACAAAACGGCTTGAGTAAAGGATATTGATCCCACAAAGACTGAGATTGTTCACTTTAATAATTTAGAAACACTGAATTATATTTTCTGAAAGCTTGTTTGTTTTGGTGCTCGAAAGACCAAATTATCTAATCTTAACTAAATTAACTAAAAAGCAAAGTAAATTGGGTTATGATTCAAATGAGAGAGAAAACTAGGGTTTTCATTACTCCACCACTAACCGCAAAATATAGTTCATTACTTTTTCAATTGTAAGAGGGTGATCCATAACTGTGAATCAGGTCGTAACGCAAATAGCTAAATACACCCCAAAAAGGAGTACCATCAACTGAATCGCGACAACCCGTCTCATGACTGACCTAACTAGTACATGCCAATTATATTACTCTAATCTACTCCTAATGCATGAAAATAAACTAAAGCATGTCTATATTAAATCGCCAAGGCACGACCTGTGTCAACCTAAGGTTTCAAGTTTCATTACCACAATTGTGTAGAAAACAATGATTAGAATGAAAATACAGCGTTGGTTTTACCAAGTGCAATAAACAGTATATCCAAATGCAACAACATGAGTCTCATTTTCACCAGTCGACCGATATTTATGCAACACTCACTACAAGAAAACTGGCTTTTAGGGACAGTCAAAACTGTCCCAAAAGGTCACAAAACCGTCCCTAATACTAAAAAAGGTCGCGTCGTTAATGCTATTTCGCGACGGTTTTGAAAAACCGTCGCCAAAAATATCGAAATCGCGACGATCCTACCGGACCTAAAAACATACTATTAGGGACGGTTATACTGTGCCCAAAAATATTATCGTGCCTAAAAACATACTATTAGGGACGGTTATACCGTGCCCAAAAACATTAATTGCAACGGTTCGACCGTTCCTAAAAACATACTATTAGGGACACTTATACCGTGCCCAAAAATATTAATATTAACGGTTCTACCGTGCTTAAAAACACACTATTAGGGACGCTTATACCGTGCCTAAAAATATTATAGACGATCTTTTTCGCCTTATTGGCATGTTTTATGTATTATTCTTTTTAAGCACCACTACCTGTTAATTCTCCATACATATTAGAATTTAAATGAATTGCTAATATCAAATGACAAAGTATGTAAATATATAAATGAAATAGTTGATATATATAGAACTTCTTGTATCAGTCAACATCTATATTTAAACAAAAATAGGTACAAAAGAAATTGAAGCATAAGAAAGCTTCAATCAAGGATGTTGACACCATACCATACCAAATTCAAGTGATGTATCACTTGAATTTGGTATGGTATGGTTAACAAAAAACATCACCCTGCTAGCAAAAAATATCACCCTACTAAAGACGCTAAATATCACCAAAAAGAAATCCCTCTAAAATAGATGCGCCTTTAAACATGCACATAGATACCATTAAGGTGCTAGTGGTGTTGGAGCTGATGGTGTTGGAGTTGATGGTACTGGTGCTAGTGGTGATGTCGGGGACTGGTGCTGCAAATATTGCTGGAACCATGCCGGGGGCTGCTGGTACTGAAACCATGGTGGTGGTGACGGCTGTAAGTGAGTGTCTTGTGGTCGTGTTTAGTGATGTTGAGATTGTGATGAAGCTTGCTGGCAGTATTGGAGAAACCACCGTGGAGGGTCATTTTGTTGGGCAACCAACATCTCCCGAAGTTTTGCAACTTCCTCTTCCAATTTTTCAGTTCTTTCATCGGCTTTTTGGGCCCTCTTTTGAGAGACCTCTCCATAAGAAGATGATGCACGTTGACGATTTGGAACAATATACCCATGTCCTAGCCCATAGGGATATCCTTTCCGGACACCCATATGCTTAAGCATTATCTCGACATCATTTATATTTGAACTTGGACAATTCGAATTTTCAGAAGACTGTGTCGACTTCTCCATCATTTCCTCATACTAAGTAAATTTCAGTAGTTTATTAATATCAATGCAATAAAATGCAAGCAAAAACAAAACGAAGACTTACAATGACATCATATTTCTGCCGTATAAAAGTATCGAATACTCAATATGTTCTTATATGAAAACATGAATAAGGCACCAAACCATCTTCTTCAATGCATGTCAAGTTGAACACTAACAAAGCATAATATTTCAATTTTCCAGAAATATGATGTCAATAAAGAGTTTGTTTTCCAGAAACATGAATAACGCACTGTTCAGTTTGTTTCTTTGACTATCCAGCCAATCCATCAATTAACATTAAAAATGAAAAATTTCGAGAGACAAATGAAGAGTTATATTTCAATTTTCCAGAATTTCAAAGTACCCATAAATGAGAGAGTCAAAGAAGTAATCACACATTGAGCCTAATAGGTTGTCCAGTCTGTTCATTTGACCTCTCTCTGTGTATCAGTAGATATATACAGATAAGTATTAGCAATAATGTTTTGACTTTACAATTGGGTTTACAAAACTAATCTAAATCAAGTTTAATTTATTTAATTCTACATTTGTTTAAAAAATTACAAAATTTATCGCTAAAAAAAATCTTAAAGTACTAATCATTAAGTGTACGAGACTTACATAATTTCGCTTAGATTTTTCATTAACCCACCCAGTTTCATCCTTATAGTGTGTCTCCTTGTACATGGCTACTGCAGGACCAGACTGATCAATTTCCTCATCTTCCGCATCTACTTGATTTTTCTTTTTCTTTAGCTGCATATAAATGGTGTTCATGTGTATTAGATATGCTTACACAACTAATAACATTCTATATAATTTGTAATTCTTGTTTCAAAGCTTACTTACCAAACGGTCATAGCGTTTGACATATGACATTGATCCAGAAATATGTTTATCTTCATTTTTTGATCGGTTTTCTTTATTTTTCTCACTTAGTTTCTGCATGATAATGAAAACTATTATTATAAAATACTTGGTTTCCATTACTAAAGCAACAAACAATAATGCATGAAATGTATGATATGGCAGTGAGCTTCCATTACCCAACAAAAAATAGCTCAAAATGTTAAGTCAGTGGAAGTGTGGTAATCAAGTCCCATGGTATGATACAATATGGTTTCGCTATCATGTGCCCAAGCATTATTTTATGTTGTGGTTAGTTAATCATAATCGGATCAACACTAAGTAATCAAAAGGTGAATAAGAAGGGGGAAAAAAAGTTGTTAAGAGCAAGAACCTGCCACTCTGGTGAAATCCACTTATCACATAATATTTTCCAAATTTGAAAGTCAATGCCCTCAACAGGATGACGTCGTGCATTCTCGACAGGAAAATTTACATCAAAATGTAGCTTCAAACTAAACCTATACTTCCGCAAGGCTTCAACAAGTCCTCTAGTTACTCGCTTATATTCAGCTTCCGAGGCATATGCATCCACTCCAAACTTCTCCTTCATAAAAAATAATTAAAAAAACACAGGTTACTTTAAGGTTTGGAACAAAAGAAATAAAAATAGATGAAAATTGTAATCAGTTGTGAAAAAATGGCAGCAACAGTGGTATAGAGAAGCATCGAGATGGAAAATTCAGCACTCGGAATCGGCCAATGTAGTATCCACAGCACTCTAAAGCCAAAAAATATTGCAAATCTATGCAAAATATATCCACATTCCACATTGACTTCCAAACATAAAACATTCACCAAGTTGGAGCAAATAACATGAAGCAGAAAAAAAAGCCAAAAGTTGAGAAATAGTAACTCAAATAAGATGAGAATTGAGGTTATTGAATTTTGATGCTTTTTTTATGCTACTTTTATTTTATTTGTATTTAAATAAGGGCATTGTACAATTTAATGAATGAACACATTTATTTGTTGTTGGGTGACATGGTTTGATGGACATGATTCAGTTTCCAATGGTGATGTCAAATGCCTTCTAAGCAATGGAATGATTTGATATATAGGGAATTTATCTAAGGTTGCGAAGTCGTGTTTGGACAATTAGTTATAAAGTAAATCAATATCTCACAGCCTGTAAGCCATGCCTTTTCCATGTTATCTAAAGTATGTGTTAAGATAGTTTCTATCAATGCCAATACTATGAGTCCAAACCATATTAGATTGACAACTAATTCACACCGCAATATTGATCCACCATAGAGAAAAAAACATTAATAGTTACCAATATGCGATCATAGAGGACCTCTCGCTCGTGATCAGGAACTTGCCTCCATGTCTTATACTCCAAAAGTGCATTGTTTCGGCGCGCAGCTATGTCAATTTCAGTTGTCCATAGCTTACTATTGATGCCAACATGTTTATAATAATTTGGATCAAACTCCACAGGAATAGGCTTTCCAAGGTGCTTCCGAAGTTTTGCTAAGGCTACATTTTTTGCTTTACCCCGCCCAGGCCGCTTTGGTTTCAGTGTTGAGCCTAAAAAAAAAAAGGATGTCTCATTAGTACTAAAATATAAATACACTTAGAAATGATTGATTATCAATAAATAAGGTAAATTGAATCATAAATATCACCCTCTCCACTCGGCTGTGTGTTCATCTGTGTAGCATTGTCGTCACCTTCAACATTTGCTTCATGACAAAGTGGTGAACTTGTAGGTTGTGGCTCAGTTCGTGTCGAGCGAGGCCTCAATAGTCTACGCGTGGGTGGCTCAGAGGTTTCCATGAAGAGAGAGACAATTAACCAACTTCAAATAAAAAATTAGTGGCGCGAATACATATATGATAACAAATATATTACACATAAGGTATTCAAAAAATATTACAAAGTTTTATCTCAACAAATGAGCAGCAAAGAAATAAACCATTACAGCTAAAAAAGTCAATACATAAAACTTAGTAATGTAAATGAACACAAGTACATAAAAACATTAACACTTAGCCAAAAATTCAAGTTATATGTTCAATAATACAAAGAGATCCATTAGTTTTCTAGATCAGTGTCATCATCTTCCGTCTGGAAATCCGGTTCCTCACTAGAACTATCTTCAATGTCATATTCATCACAGCTCTCATCGATCCAAGATTCATCAATAGTTGGTGTTTCGACAATACTTTTTCGAACCATTGTTACATCCAGGTTCTCACCCTCCAAGTCATCCCTATTCAAAGGGTATGGATCCACGTCCAAATCTGCCTCAACAATCCTATCTGCAATGCTTGGTTCATTCTCTTGATAAACGAAATTGTTGAGCATTTCATCATCTTCTCCGGCTTCACCCTCTACTTCAAGTACATCGAAGGAGTTTTTATTTGTTATGTCTTGAACCACCTCCCACGATCCTTGTAATTTGTTGTCTTTGACATAAAAACATTGTTTTGCTTGATTTGCTAATACGAACGGTTCATTTATGTATGCTCTGCTGGCTACATTGACGCTTATGAAATAAACATCTCTACGAACACTAATTCTAACATCAAACCAATCACATTTGAAAAGAAAAACTTGTCTCTACAAAGGATATTGTAACTCAATGATATTTGTTAAGACACCATAGTAATCTTGGACTTCTCCTTTAACAAAGACACCACTGTTTTGCGTTCGTCGATTTCATTCTCTTTCCTTAGTATGAAATCTAATCCCATTAATAATACAAGCAGAATATCGATTCACTCGAAAATCAGGTCCACACGTTAATGAATAAAGATCATCACTAGTTGTAGTCTTTTGATGATGACGCTTTTTCTTTATCTGTTTGAAAATTTGCAATATTAAATAAATATATAATAATACAAAATATATATCAAGTTCAAAAATTTTATTTAATTAAGCCTAGTATATACTTACTTTTGTTTCGAACCATTTCGCGAATTCTTTTGCATGTATTTGAGATGTAGTACGCGGATTTTCTATCTCAAGTATTGCCTTGTGTTTACTAATAAATTATATGATAGTTAGATACACTTATATAAATGCTTGAAAAACCTAAAAAAAATTGTTAGATTTTAACAAATTAGTCACTTACTCTTCCCATTCGGTGATTTGATCACAATTTCGTAACACATACAACCGAGCCACCTCCATGTCTGTGTGGGGCAGTATCTCCAAACTTTGCACTCCTATAGGTCGAATCGATTGCTTTAGATCTGAAAAAATAGTCTAATTATTGGTGCAACCTTTCTCACTATTTTCTTCTCGGTTGAACCGTGTGTCAATCTCACGAAATTTTTTTAAACAAAATGTTAGACACTCATTATCCACATAAGCTTCAGCAATGGACCCTTCAGGACGTGCTTTGTTACGCACATACAATTTGAGTGTGTGCAGAAATCTACATAAACATTATGAAATTCAACTAATCAATTTTCATATACCAAGAGAAAATATCTGAAAAATATAAATCTTGGTTAAAAAATATGAACAATACCTTTCAATAGGGTACATCCATCAATATTGCACGGGGCCTGCGATCATTGCTTCGTGTGGCAAATGCAGAACCAAGTGCACCATTATATCGAAAAACGTCGGGGGAAATATCATCTCCAACTTGCATAGTATAACAACAATGTCTTTTTCCATTGCCTCAAAGAGATCCAATTTCACTATTCGGCAATGTGAGTCAATAAATTACTCTAGAGGGGGGTGAATAGGGTTTAAAAATAATTGTCTACCTCTTTTAGATTCTTACTAGCAATATACAATAAGATCCTATTTTAATTTACAAGGTAAATATACAATGAATATCTCAATTTAATTTCAACAAGCTATTTACCACAATATAAATTAAGCATGCAATAACATAAAGTAAGGAGATAGAGATAGAGATAGAGATATTGACACCGTGATTTTTACGAGGTTCGGTAACTCCTACTCCTCGGCTCAAAGAATCCCCTTCCTTGAGACTTTCCCAACCTCACACTATGGCTCTTCCTTCAATAGGTGGAATAACAAACCTTTAAAAAAGAGCTAACTAGCTCTTCACACAATCAAGAGAACAATCCTCCCTTGATACAATGGGCTTCACTCACCCAAGATCACAAATTTGTGTATGCAATCAATATATCACTCAAGAAACAAAAACACTCAAAACCCTAAGGTTTTTATGGAAGATGGATCAATATAAGCTCAAGTGTTTTTAGGTGATATTTCAAGAACTCAAGATATATATATTCTCACAATATGTTTTCAATAAGAGAATAAACACAAAGCTTGAGTTTAAATCTTCAAAATGATAGGAGTGAAAAACGAGATTTTGATCTTTCTTGCTATCAAAATATTTTTCAGAAGATGCTTGAGAGAATATTAAAGATGAATAATATTTGAAAATTTTCTCACACAAGAACCTTAAGATTTCAATCCATATCTCTTTCTTTATATAGTGTAACACTAGGATTTGGAGAGTATATCTCACCCTAGACAATATGGAGAGTAGGACCTGAAAATCAGCAAGCAAAACCATTTCTTTTTGGGCAAAATTATTGTTTAGAAATACTTTTCCTTAAAATCCTGAAGCACCCAGTCGACTGCCTCCGTGCTTAGATTTAAAATATTTTTCCCAACGGCTAGGGTCAGTCGACTGCCTTGGACAGGCTAGTCGACTGCCTCAGGCAATCAAAAATGTTCAAAACTCTCTGGTTCAGTCAGTCGGTTGGGTCCTTAACTGCCAGTCGACTGGGCACAGTCAGTCGACTGCCTTGGACAGGCCAGTCGACTGCCTCATGCAGTCAAAACGTTTATAGGTCACTGGTTCATCCAGTCGGCTGGGTCCTTATTGGCCAGTCGACTGGGTCACAGTCAGTCGGCTGCCATTTCATGGCCAGTCGACTGGGTCACTCCAAGAAATATTTTCAAGGTCCGTTTTTTATCTGTTTGAGTTCGTTTGATTTATTACTTGAGCTTATAAGATCAATCAACGCATAAGATACCTTGTTACAATATTCTCACCCCGACCTATCTACCCCAGGTCTTGAGTCCAACTTTTGTTCTTTCTTTGATCTTTTTGTCCTTCTTCGAGTTTGCACTTGAGTTTCCTTATTGCTTGTTGCTTTAATGATCTTTCCGAATCATTTACATGTACTTGTTGAAACACTTAGCTCAAAGTCATATTAGTACCTAACACGGTTTTGAATGTTTTGTTAATATCAAAATAAGATTTATTGTTTGAAATAGAATTTCAAAGCCAACAGGCAACATAACTCCTTGAAGAATATACCAAGCTCAGCTATTACGGTACAAATATCGGGATTTAACAATCCTTGTACAACTATGGGGAGGAGACGTTGTATGAGAACATGTGAATCATGACTTTTCAATCCAGATATTTTACATGCGTTGACATTCACACAACGACTTATGTTCGATGCATAACCATCTGGGAACTTAACTGCTTTTAGCCACTCACACAGTTGTCTTCTATCATTCTTTTGCAATGTGTAACGTGCATGTGGCATTTCAATTTTGTCACCATTGTGCCTAAGATGAAGTTCTTTTCTAATCCCCATTTCTTCTAAATCCAGCCTTGTTTTAAAACTATCATTCGTTTTTCCTTCGAAAGAAAACAAAGTTCCTAACACATTATCACATATGTTCTTCTCTATATGCATAACATCCAAGTTATGTCGTAACAGAAGGGTCTTCCAATAAGGCAATTCAAAGAAAATGTTTTTCTTCGTCCAATTAAGTTCATATTATTCACGAACTCGCTTCTTATTGTTTGGTCCCTTTCCGAAATTAACTTCAGGTATGAGGTCAAGTTGCTCTAGAATATTAGCACCTGTCAACTGTTTCGGTGGCAACCTGTCTTCTTTTTTCCCATTGAATGGATTATAACGCTTCCTATAAGCATGATCAAGTGGCAAAAACATGCGACTTCCCTAATAACATATCTTCCATCCATGATTCAATCTCTGCGAACAAATTTTTTGTTACAATTTGGACATGCCAGATAACCCTTTGTCATCCATCCGGAAGTCATCGCATAGGCAGGAAAGTCATTTATGGTCCATATCAGGGTCGCATGCATTTTGAGGTTACATTTACTGTAAGCATCATAAGTCATTGCACCACATGTCCACAATGTTTTTAACTCATCAACCAAAGGTTGCAAATATACATCAATGTCATTACCTGGTGATTTTGGACCAGGAATAAGTAACGACATAAATATATATGGTTCCTTCATACACATCCAAGGTGGTAAATTATAAGGCACAACCATCACAGGCCATACACTATACGCATTGCTCATGTTACCAAATGGATTGAATCCATCGATTGTTAATCCAAGACGAACATTGCGAGGATCAGCGGCAAACCAATTATGTTTATTGTCAAAATATTCCCAAAGTTTTGAATCAGCTGGATGTCTTAGCTCATTCACGTCCTTAACATGTTTTTCCTTATGCCAACGCATGTCTACTGCTGTATCCTTTGACATAAACAACCGCTGAAGCTTTGGTTTCAAAGGAAAGTGCCTAAGAACCTTTTGAGGTATTTTCTTACCCTTCCCTTCCCGAGGTTTATACCTTGGCTCGCCACATTTTGGACAATTTTGTTTACCTTCATTATCTTTCCAAAATAGAGCACAATCATTTTTACATGCATCAATACAATCATATCCAAGACCCAACTCACGCAACAAGCTTTTGGTATCGTAATATGCTTTGGGTAGCGCATTATTGTCAGGAAGCATATCTTTGAACGCCTCAAGCATCATGTCAAAAGATTTATTTGTCATTCGAGTCATAACCTTCACATGAAACAACTTCAATATCGCTGACATCTTGGAGTATTTTTCACAACCTGGCCACAATTCGTGTTGTGCATCAATTAACAATCTATCAAAGCTTCCTCCTTCTACATCAACATCGGCCAAATCTTCTTGTTCCTCTGTATTAGTGGAGTTTCTCATCTGTACATCATTCAACAAGTCGAATAAATTATCCACCCTTCTATTTTCAGCGTGAACACTTTCTTCATTAACATTAACATTCCTCCTTTGTTGACGAACTTCCCCATGATATATCCAATTGGTATACTCTTTGTGCATCCAATATTTCAAGAGATGTTTCTCAACCTCCTCAAGTGGAGAATAAATTGTGTTTTCACAGCAACGACATGGACATCGAGTTCTACCAACCGAGTCTGTATGATGACTAGCAACTTCAATAAAGCGTTGAATTCCATCAAAATACAAGTCACTACCTCTAGTGTGATGATGAATCCAAGCTTTATCCATATAACTGGAATGAACAATAAATTATAAACGTTATACCCTAAACCAAATCATTTGACACTTTTTTAAATTCATAAGCATAATAAATTTAATTTCGTTCGTGCTAGGTAGGTGGTCCTATCCCATTCAAGAACGCAAAGTCTAGATTACCATCACTAGCTCTACTAATATGAATATCATTTCAATAAATTTCGGCAGCAATTCCCCATGATTCTCCAAATATACGAGATAGTTCTAGTAGTACACACTGATGTAACCAACAATGTATGAAACTAGAACTAAATATGTATCCAGAGAATATTGGGAGAAGCTATTGAAATTTATAAATAAATGAGATTCATGATAGTAGTAGCTAATGATTGTAATGAAAATCTACATGCGTTCCCAAACTGTCCAGCAAGGACAATTCAAGTATCGTTGTAGTAACATACTCTTCTCATTGCATAATAGGATAACACATTGTTGGCAGGATTGAACCCACAAGGGAACAAATACCAATGCTTATAAGCATCTCGTGTTATCCTGTGTATGCAATGATTCCTATATGTTGAAAACAACGATCCTTGAACAGGTCTAAAGGTTAGATGTGTGATTAAATGTATAGAAAAATTATAAAAAAATAATAATAATTTACAATGTTCAATAATATTATGAACAATATTCAGAATATTCAATAATATTAAAAAAAAGAAAGTATTCACACAATGCTTAGAATTTTATAAACAAGATCAAGTTTATTGCAACCAAAACGCAATTAATCGTAAAATCACAAATTGGTCCTTGACAGACCGAGTTCACGCGCCAAGATCAAGTTTATTGCAACTAAAACGCAATTAAATATGTATGGATTGCGGTCTCAAGTACGCCACGACTCTAAATGCTTGTTGGTTTTTCTTTTATTATTGTTAATTTTTTAAGGAAGTCTCTTCACTAACTCATACACAGGTAATGAAAGCACATTCCTCTATATATACATATTACACACAAACACAAATATATATATGCTACACAAAATATCGCAACTGCTGCCAAAAGGGGAAATAAGTGTCGCTATGACTTCAATGTCGGACTATAATTTGTCACCTAAAGTCATGACATCAAAAGTGTTTTAGGCTATAATAACATTAAAAACTGTTTCTATAGCTTAGATCTCCTAAAGATAAAATTTAATATATATATATATATATATATATATATTGAAATATTTGGAATGTACAATTTTCAAAAATAATGCACAGATGAAAAAATTGGAATTCCTCCATTAGAAAGGCACATACCTTCAGCAATTTCAGAGACTGCAGTGTTGTCTCTTTCCAAGCCAGCAGATGGTAAAAAATCAAATGTGATACACAACCAATCTGTGATAAAAAAAAATATCATAAAATATTTCACAAATAGTTTAGAATCAATTTGTCACAAACATATTTCACACTACAAATCAGTTTATATTATATACAAAGATTATCTACAACTAAAGACATTTTAATCATTCCCAAAAGTGAAAACCACACCCAAATGATAACAAGAAACACATGTTCACCAAACAAATCAAAGTCCAAATACTGAGAATTTAAAGCTTTAAACATTAGGTTATCCTTCAAATTTGGAACCAAAACTAGTTCTCCCAACACAAACAAACAGATTCAGCAATTAATTTTACCAAAACTAAAATGAGAAGAAGAGAATAAGCTTAGTTCATGTGCTGGTGTGTTGGACTTTGGTCTTTAGAACTGGCTTTGGCAACAAAGGTGTTGCATTGTCAATTGTTATCTCTTATTGGATCAATGTATTCGTGTTGGCGATTTATATCAAGTTTCCGCCTTCTTGTCGAAAGACTTGGACAGGGTTTTCGAAGGAAGGTACGAAGAATCTTGTGGGATTTTTTCGTTAGTTGTTCCTTCAGCTCTTATGGTCTGGTGAGTTTGAATCTTTCACCATTTCCAGCGTTATATTTCTACGTTCCTAATAAATTAGCAAACATACCGGGGAAGAAAAAAAAAAACAAAAAACACCTCCAGGGGTATACTCTAATTTGATCATGTGACGTGATCCAGCTTGGAAATATGGTCAAATGAATTTTTGATTTTTATGTCCGGTCTTCTTCCCAATCCGAAGCTAGAGACCTCAATGATGTCTATCAGGTTTGCATTGTTGTCCTTGAAGTCGATTATTTTGAGATATATATATATATATATATATATATATATATATATATGAATACTATTGCTAGTTTCCTATGCTCAAAAACATTTCTCTCTCAAATTTTGGGACAACAGTTATTTTCATTGTCCTGGTCATGCATATGAGGAACATCTCTAATATAACATGTCTCAATTCTAATTTAAAGAACAATAACTATAATTGTCGCATTTCAGTTCTGTAAACAAAATATGATACTAGTATAATTTATGAACTCGTGCACATGTTTCCAATGCATCATTTTAGCTCCTTCATTGACATAACTTGTCTTTCCACAACCTTAACACAAGTTCAGTGGTCTTTAGAATCCCATTTGGTTTTGGCAATGCAGTAAGGTATGTTCACTATAACACCTCCAAGTATATATATCGACTCCTACATATTAGCTATTTTGGGCTAATAATATTAATTTTGACATTTTCATTTCCTCCTACTTCGTGTTCAAAGCACGAGAGTGTCAAATGAGTTGGGTGCAGAGAAACCACGGGCTGCAAAACTTGCAGTCCGGGTTGTGATATTCCTGGCTGTTGCAGAGGGCTTGGTAGTGAGTTTGGTTTTAGTGGCAGTGCGAGGCGTTTGGGGAAATCTGTATACTAATGAGAAGGAACTCGTAAAATACTTAGCTTGCATAATGCCGGTGCTTGCCACTTCCAACTTCATGGATGGAATGCATGTTGTACTCTCAGGTTTGACCTTTAATTATTCGTACAGAAAAAATAGCACAGTTGTTCTAGTTAGTTGATATAATGATAATCGCAATAGTCTATTTTATGAGAATCAATTTAATAGTAAAGTACAAAACAATATTGTTCAACAATTTTTGAACACCAAGTAAAAGACAATACTTGTTGAGAGAACACTACAAATTTTTTCTGTTTTTTAAGTTTGAAAATGAACCAAACAGACAATTAGTTTATTCTACATACTCCAGGTAAAAAACAAATTGTATTTCCCAACACAAATAAAATTACCCATATGAAGTTCATCAAAAAAGAGTGATCAAAAAAGGAAAAGAAAGTAGAAAAACAATTACTTGTCTAGAACTATAATAGGAAAAAGTCAATGACACAAACAAACCCAAGTGAAATAAGTGGATCTACTATCAGAATCACACCAAACACCATCTATCAAAACAAAACACAGAAATTCAACATACCCATTCTCAGAATTTTGCTAACCCCGACACCCCCTAATCAAAAAAAGAAAAAGGAATGATCCGATAACATTTTGCTGACCCAGAATAGAATTTCGACTATCCCTTATTCCCTTTTCAAATATTGAGAATTTAAAGCTTCAAACATTACAGGTACACAACTCAAAGGCTGTCTTCAACCCATTTTAGTGTCCTCAACCCAGTCCTAAACATTACAGATATATGTATATGCATATAACTATATCTATATCTATATAATATATAGAGAGAGAGCAGTGGATTGAGAATCATACCCGGCCCTGGATCTTAAAGAGAGATAGAGAGTAATCGGTGAACCCTAGCAAGATAGGTTGCCTGTGTGTTGAAGGTCGTGAGAGGTGAGTGTGTTCATCGCCATGAGATTGATGAGGTTAGGGCATGATGGGTCGTTCCCAATTTTGATGACAAGAACAAAGTTTGTGAGTATACTGAACAGAGATGAAACTATGGAGATGAGAAATGGTCAATGGTCTTCACACTTGAGTGACATGGAGCTTTCTCCACCAAGTAACATTATTAGTTTTTTTGTTTTTTTTTTTTGCTAAAATATTTTGGCGCTAAGGCTTGCTTGGCGCCCATCGTTCGCGCTAAAAACATACCAACTCAATTTTTTGGCCTTTTGGCATGGTTTAAATGTACTGTGACTAAAAATAGGGTCTTTAGAGATGGTTTAGAGGCACTGTCCCTTAAGATGGGATCTTCAGGGACGGTTCTTAAGACTGTCCTTAAAGGACCGTCCCTAAAAATCATTTTTCTTGTAGTGACTATTTATAGCAAACTTAGCAGACTCAATACCAAATCCAGCAGAGTTACAACCATGTACATGTGGCTTTTAGTTTCATATTTTTACCAAATCTCCGTGAAATATATCTCCAAATAGCATAACAAACATGTCCGTAAAATAAAATCATACATATTTCAGTATTCAAAAATATGAATTATTGGTAAATGGATAAATCACAAGTTGCAAGATACTAAACCCTAACCCTCACAATACCCTAAACCAACCATAAAATCATATGTATTCCAATGTTGTAGCAACGCCAGTACCAAATTCAACAACAGTGTAACCAGATGCCACATGGTTACTACCAAATACAGCAAATCAAGGATTTTGAAATGTTTGGAAATGAGATTTAATTGGTCCCCATGTGGTAAGGATGTTCCTGGAAAGTTATATGCTTACAAAGGAGGTTTTAATATTTTTTAAACATTAATTAACTATAAAAATTGATAAATGTAGCAATGTTAATACCAAATGAAGCTTATATAGAATGAAATGACACAGTATTTGTAGCATATGCAGCAAATCCACTAAAGACCCATAACTATGTTCATTTTAATACTGAATGTACTTGAACCCAACTGATAATAATATTATTGGGATGCGTCAATAAATACTGAAAATAATAGAAAAAGTTGTTAAATGTGGAGTACTAGCTGTAGAAGGAAAATGCATCGTCGGTTTAACCAAATGCCGTCACAAATAAACCACATGTAGCAACATAATGAGTCTCATTTTCACCAGTCGACCGATCATTGTGCAACACGATTTAAAGCATACTTAGCAAACTCAATACCAAATGCACCAAAACTACAACCATCTACATGTGGCTATTAATTTTATATTTTTACCAAATCTCAGTGAAATATCTCTCCAAATAGCATAACAAATGTGTCAGCAACATAAAATCATATAGATTTAGTATTCGAAAATATGATATTATTTTTTGAATGCATTAATAATTACCTTTTTTATAATGCATTAATAATCATACAAATCAACTCTTGATATTATTTTTTGAATGCATTAATAATTACTGAAAATGATAGGAATAGTTGTTAAATGTCAAGTAATAATTATAAAATAAAATAATGAGTACAAGTAATAACTTAAAAATAAAATTTGTATTTTTTTTATTTTTTATTTTTAGTTTGTAAACACCTGCTAGATTTTTTTTAATAATTTTTAAACATTAATTAATATTATAAAAGTGAAATGCATCAACTTTAGTACCCAATGAAGCATAATCAGAATTAGATGTAACAATTATTATGTCAAATGCAGCAAATGTACTAATCTATGATATTTATTTAAACAATGGATGTACTTGAACCCCACTACTAATAATATTATTTGGATGGCATCAATAATTACTGAAAATAATTTAATAACTAATATTATTTAATTCATAATTATAAAATACAAAAGCATCAGTGTTTGTACCAAATGAAGCAAAAATTATACCAAATGCCGCAACACAAAGATTTTGTTTTTTTTCATCAGTTGACTAAACATTTTTAGGGTATTAAGTGCAACACCGTTTGTATTTTTTAATTATTAATTAATATTTATAAAAGTGAGATGCATCAACTGTTGTACATGAAGAATAATCAGAACTAGATGTAGCAATTATTATGCCAAATACAGCAAATGTACAACCATACTATCTATGATATTAATTTGACAATTGAATGTACTTGAACCCCACTGCTAATAATATTATTTAGATGACATCAATAATTAATGAAAATAATTTAATAACTAATAAAATTTAATTAATAATTATAAAATACAAAAGCATTAGTGTTTTTATTTTATTTTATTTTATTATTATTATTATCTCTTTATAAAAAAAATTAAAAAAAAAATCTAATTTCCGATTTAGAAAATTGGTGGATATATGTAGATGGATATATGTGTGTATATATATATATATATATATATATATATATGTCTGTCCGATTGAGAGAGGAGTCGTATATATGTATTGTATATAGATATTATAGTGTGTACATGTATGTATATAGACAGGGAGTTGTCTGAATTTGAGAGGGATTGAGAGGTTAGGATGAAGAGATAAAGAATGAGAGAGAGAGACGTGAGAGGGAGATGTGGGTATAAATATATATATAGGTATGTTATATATATAGATAGATAGATGTAGAGATATATATACGTACGTATGTATATGCATATAGATAGATCTACATATAGATAGATATAGATAGAAGAGGAGTTGTAGGGAAGATGTATATGTCAAAATCTAAATAGATATTGTAAGAGGGGAAATGTTCAGCCCAATTGAGCCCATCAGGCGTCAGGCCTATAGGGCTGATGGCCCAGCAAGGTTTATTAAGCCCATTAAGAAAATGTATATAAAGAAAATCAAAAATGAATAAAAGCATTCTTTCTTGTGTTCTGCATTTTTGTGCATTTACACATTGGCGCCGTCTGTGGGAAAGACATGACGAGGGGTTCCCAACTTTTCAAATCTGCCCTTCGGGATCTGAAAAATCGCCTCCTTCTTCCCATCTCAAAAGGCTGAGTCTGTTTGTCAAACAGAAAATCAACCCACTGCAGAGATGCCAATCACTCGTTCGTAGGCAGATGTTCAACCCATTGTAGATAATCGTGCGGAGGGTTCCATGGAGCAAATTCTTCAACGCTTGGTAGCTGCTGAGGAACGTAGCATGGCCTTGGAAAGGCAGAATGCGGAGCTCATGGCGAGGTTGACTCCACAACCTGCTGTCCCACCGGTAGTTGCAGATGACCCTCCGGTGGCGGCAGTTGACCATTCTCTAAACCAGCAAGGCAGCGACAGACCTGAGGAGCATGCCGAGTCTTCTCAGCGCTCAGAAAAGACTTCAGCAGCCGACGAGTCCATAACCCCCGAGAAACTTCAAGCGATGATGGATGAATTCCAAAGGAAATTTCTCGGGGACTTGAGGTCCCGATCTACTGATGACATGGCCATCCAGGCGTCCACTGAATTGATACAGTCACCCTTCGTTCATGAAATAACCCAAGAGCCTTTCCCAAAGAAGTTCGTTATGCCCCAGTTCACCCTTTACGATGGCACGAGGGACCCCGAGGAACACATATACCAGATCCACCAGAAGATGACCATGTACGCTGAGAACGAGTCCATGCTTTGCAAAGTATTCTCCACAAGCCTTGTTGATGCCGCTCTATTGTGGTATAGGAAACAGCCACCCCGATCCATTGGCAACTGGCAGCAGTTGACCAGGCTCTTCATTGCCCAGTATTATGGAAACAAGAGACAAAAGAAGACCATATCCTGCCTCTTCACCATGATCCAGGAGAAATGGGAGTCATTGAAAAGTTTTCTATTCTAATTCAACATCGAATCCTCATCTGTGGATAATTGTGACCAGCACTCTGCGGTTGAGGCATTCAGGATGACCCTCATTCCAGGAACCAAGTTCCATCAGTCTTTGGTGAAGCGCCCTCCATCGGGTATTGGGGAGCTAAACTCCACGGCCCAGGGGTACTTAAGAATTGAAAAAGAGGATATTATCAGGCAAAGGAGGTCAGCCTTTGTCGGTCTTGAGATTCAGTCCAAAGATCAATTGACTGATCGAAAGCGAGCAACTCCACCGGGCTCCTCCGCCCCACCGGGATCATCAGTCCCGAAACCATTCAAACGCCCCAGGTTTGTGGAAAGGTTGATACCCCTGAAGGTTAGCCTTTCAAAACTCTACCAAGAGAACAAAGCCAAAGGAATCTTTCAGCAACCCCCGACCACGATACAACCACTCGACAAGAGAGACAAGTCAAAACATTGTGCTTTCCACGGTGATTTCGGACACATCACGAATGAATGCCGCAATCTAAGGCAACCGAAGGGTCACGCCGGAGCCATATGTGGAGAGCCCACAAGATGAGAAGAGTCAACGAGGTCAGTGACGCCCACCATAAAGTAGGGGAAACACGGATCACCTTCTCGGTGTCAGACCTTTGGGGTATCCAAACCCCGCATGAAGACCCTCTGGTCGTGACCTTAATGGTGGCCAACTATCTTGTGAAAAGAGTCATGATCGATCCTGGGAGCAACGCCAACATCATCACCAAATGGGCTTTTGGAAAGCTCGAGATCGATCCATTTGAAGTTGTGGCATCTCGGTGCCCCATCGCAGGTTTTGACGGAAGGCAAATCAAGCCGATCGGAGAAGTTCAGCTACCGGTATCTGCCGCTCAGAGGACCCTAAACGAGACATTCGTCGTGGTGGATTCCAAACCTTCGTACAATTTGTTCATGGGAAGGGGATGGATTCACCGAATGCAAGGTGTGTCTTCGACTCTTCACCAGATCATGAGATGTTTATGCCCCGACGGTACAGGTACCATTGATATCAAAGGCGACCAGGTGGCCGCCAAGGAATGCTATGCGGTCACCCTGAAAGAGATCCAGAAGGTGAAGGCCCCAATGGCATCCCGCTCCAAGGAGTAAAGCTCAGGCTCCAAATAGCAATTAAAGGAGGGGGACCCGAGCACCCCAATTGTGGTTGAACGGTTGCAGTCGATCTGTGTTGTGCCCGACAGCCCGGGAAAAGTTACCTTCGCAGGTACAAACCTCACCAATCCTGAATTTAAGGAACTAACACAGTTACTGCATGACAACTTTGATGTCTTCGCATGGGAGCGTACGGACATGCCGGGGATCGACTCCGAAGTTTTGCAGCACTCATTGCGGGTTGACCCGAATGTCAGACCTATCAGGCAAAAGCAAAGGCGCATGGGGGCACATCGGAACCAAATTATAGTAGATGAGGTATCCAGATTGCTCCAGGCAGGCTTTATCATAGAGGTCAGATATCCCGAATAGCTTGCCAACGTAGTGGTAGTGCAGAAGAAGAACAACAAATGGAGGGTTTGTGTTGACTTCACCGACCTGAACAAGGCATGCCCGAAGGACAGCTTTCCACTGCCAAAGATTGACCAGATGGTCGATGCTACCGCTGGATACGATCGCCTAACCTTTTTGGATGTGTATTCAGGTTACAACCAAATAAAAATGAACCCAATGGATGAGGAAAATACCTCCTTCATTACTGAAACATGTACATACTGCTTTAAAGTTATGCCTTTCGGACTGAAAAATGCAGGTGCCACTTTCCAGAGATTGGTCAATAGGATCTTTAAAGGTATGATGGGTACAGTAATTGAGGCCTACATCGATGACACTGTGGTCAAGAGTAGAAGGAAGGAGGACCATCTCACCCACCTGCGCCAAGTGCTTGCCACCCTCAGGTCACACGGCATGAAGCTTAATCCAGCGAAATGCTCTTTTTGTGTATCATCTGGGCAGTTCCTGGGGCACATCGTGGACCGGACCGGGATTCAGGCCAGCCCGACACAAGTCAAGGCCCTGATAGAAATGAAGGAGTCCCGCACACATAAAAACGTTCAGATCTTGACGAGAAGAGTGGTTGCACTTAGCAGATTCATTTCACGACTCACTGATCGATGCCGACCATTCTTTCAGGCAATAAAGGCGAAGAACGGAGAAATTTGGGGTCCAAAGCAATCGGAGGCCCTGGCGAGGTTAAAATAGTACTTGACCATGCCCCCGATCTTGTCCACACCAACTCCCGATGAAATCTTATACCTGTATTTAGCAGTATCCTCTGCATCAACCAGCGCCGCCCTCATCAGAGAGGACGGAAACCTTCAAATGCCAGTATTCTACACCAGTAAATCATTAGTTGAGGTAGAAACCAGATACAACAGGCAAGAGAAATTGGTTTTATCACTAGTGAATGCCAAGAGAAGGCTGAGGCATTACTTTGAAGCCCACCCGATCGTCGTCCCAACAGTAACACCCCTGCGGGTTATTATGTCAAAGCCTGACCTCTTAGGGGGAATCTCCAAATGGGTCATCTAATTGGGCATATACGATCTGACATACATACCCCGGGTTTCCATCAAAGGACAGGCAGTAGCGGACTTTCTACTCTAAAGCGAAACTGAAGAGCCGGACCAAAAAAGCGAACCGAGCACCTGGAAGATTTTTGTGGATGGATCAGCCTGCTTTTCCGGGTTAGGGATTGGTTTGGAGATCTTGATACCTGATGGAACACGCCTTCATATGTCTGTACAACTACAATTCCCAGCCACGAACAATGAGGCGGAGTATGAGGCCGTCGTATCCGGGTTAAGGATAGCCCGGAGCCTCCAGATTCTTAGCAGTACACAGTGATTCTCAGCTGGTTGTCCGTTAGATCAACGGAGAGTATGAAACAAAGGATCCGAAAATGGAGTCGTATCGGGCACTCATTTTGAAAGAAACAGAAGGTTTTCAAAAAATAACCTTCACCCAAATCCCTAGGAACGAAAATTCTGAAGCTGACCACCTGGCCAATCAGGCGTCCTCAGCTGGAGAGGACCTAACCCGGGTTGCACTGGTGGATTTTATTCAGAGGCCCAGTATCCAGGGAGCCAAATAAATAATGTTTATCCCATGGGAACCCAGCTGGATGGATCCCCTGATGGATTACCTGCGAAATGGATCTTACCGAAAACAAAGCTGAAGCTTACAAGGTCAGGAGGAATTCAGCCCGGTACTCAATCATAAATGGGAAACTCTACCGAAAGTCCTTTTCCGGTCCTTACCTGAGATGTATTACACCGTCATAATCTAGAGCAGTGATGAAGGAAATTCATAGTGGGGCTTGTGGAAACCACTCCAGCGGCAGATCCCTTGCCCATAAGATACTGTCTCAAGGATACTTCTGGCCTTACCTGTCGCGGAATACCGAAGAGTACGTCCGAAGGTGCAAGCCCTGTCAAATGCACGAGGACGCTATCCATCGGCCACCTGAGTTCTTGCATCCCACTATAGTACCACACCCATTCGCCCGATGGGGAATGGACATAGTGGGACCCCTCCCGAAAACAATCTGGTTGAATGCGTACGTCCTTCTGGCAACTGACTATTTCACCAAATGGGTGGAAGCAGAAGCCTATCCCACCGTCAAAGGAAGCCACGTCATCAAATTCATATGGACCAACATAATATGCAGATTCGGGCTACTGAGGACGATCATGATGGATAACGGAACAAACTTGGACAACAAGGGGGTCAGAGCATTCTTTACCGAGCATGGTATCAACCAGAACACGTCTTCCGTCGGCTACCCGCAAGGGAATGGGCAGGATGAAAGGACAAATAGAACTATATTCAACACCCTAGCCAAAAAACTTGAAAAAGCCAAAGGGGCCTGGCTACAGAAACTGCCCGAAGTTCTCTGGTCATACAGAACGACTCCCAGACAACCCACTGGAGAGACCCCCTTTGCCATGGCGTACGGTGCTGAAGTTGTGATCCTGACAGAGATCAGAGTTCCAACCCTCTGGAGCGAGGCCTGGATTGAAGGACCAAGTAACCAACACTTGGCTCAGAATCTTGATCTTCTGGATGAAAGAAGGGAGGCTACCGGGATTAGGCTGGCCGCCTACCAATAGAAATTCCGGAACCACTTCAATCAAAGAGTCAAAAGAGGAGAGTTCCAGGTCGGAGACATGGTCCTTAGGCGCAAGATCGGGGTCGTAGGCAAGCTCAGGGAGCCTTGGGAGGGCCCGTACACCATCACCGAAGTCATCGGTCGCGGAGCATACCGAGTCCGAAGGAATATTGATGGAGGAATGGAACCAAACACCCAGAACGCCTCTCGCCTCAAGAGGTACTACCCTTAATGGGCCAAGTCCTGTTTTTACTTCGATCTTTTTCTAAAAAGGTTATAGTACCTGATCAGTAAAAATCATTATTACGGCAAAATAAATCATAAAAATCTACTGGAATGCGAAAAGATCAAAGCTCCAAATAAGTGTTGCGTTGACCTTCGCATAGCCTGAAGTGCCCGAAGACACAACACAGATCCTGAAGAGAAAAATAAACTAAGTGTTGCATTGACCTTCGCATGGCCTGAAGTGCCCGAAGACACAACACGGATCCTGAAGAGATCAAAGTTCCAAATAAGTGTTGCATTGACCTTCGCATGGCCTGAAGTGCCCGAAGACACAACACAGATCCTGAAGAGATCAAAGTTCCAAAAATAAACGAAGTGTTGCATTGACCTTCGCATGGCCTGAAGTGCCTGAAGACACAACACGGATCCTGAAGAGATCAAAGTTCCAAAAATAAACTAAGTGTTGCATTGACCTTCGCATGGCCTGAAGTGCCCGAAGACACAACACGGATCCTGAAGAGATCAAAGTTCCAAATAAGTGTTGCATTGACCTTCGCATGGCCTGAAGTGCCCGAAGACACAACACAGATCCTGAAGAGATCAAAGTTCCAAAAATAAACTAAGTATTGCATTGACCTTCGCATGGCCTGAAGTGCCCGAAGGCACAACACGGATCCTGAAGAGATCAAATTTCCAAATAAGTGTTGCATTGACCTTCGCATGGCCTGAAGTGCCCGAAGACACAACACAGATCCTGAAGAGATCAAAGTTCCAAAAATAAACTAAGTATTGCATTGACCTTCGCATGGCCTGAAGTGCCCGAAGGCACAACACGGATCCTGAAGAGATCAAATTTCCAAATAAGTGTTGCATTGACCTTCGCATGGCCTAAAGTGCCCGAAGACACAACACAGATCCTGAAGAGATCAAAGTTCCAAAAATAAACTAAGTGTTGCAATGACCTTCGCATGACCTGAAGTGCCCGAGGACACAACACAGATCCTAAAGAGATCACAAAACTTTGTAAAAATAAACAAAATAGACAGGAATTGTGATATTATAAAAGTCAAAAAGTCAACTGGACAAAAACTATTATCTTTCATTCAAAATGGGCCCCAGTGGCCGAAGCTTACAATATACTTTATAAACACAAAAATCCTAAGGGCCAACACCGGTCCATCATGAGCTGGAGGACCAGGAGGGGCGGTGATGCTCATCCCTGGGAGAGGCTTGGTCAGGAACTCGCAGAAACGAACGTCGTCTGGACCACCAACCGGATCGTCGTACGGAGAAGTGATGCCCAGACTCTCATCCAGTTCTTCCACTGAGGCAAAAGTCCTTTCTTCGACGGGTTTCTGCATGTCACTGAAGCATGACCTCCAACCGAACCCGATTCGGTACTGGGAAGTTTCGCAGAAACGCTTGTACATCTCGTTCCCACCCCGGTGGGACATCTCCACCACCGACATCTCCGTTGCAAGGAGATTCTTTATCTCTGCCCTCTCCTCCAGGAGCTTCAAATTGGAGGCCGTCAAGATCTCATTGTTAGCTTTCAGACTCTCATTCTCAGCATTTAAGGCCTCCGTTTCAGCAAAAAGGGCTCGCCAGACCGCCTCCATTTCTTTAATTTTATCTTGAGCAGCCCAAAGCTGTTGCTCTGCAGAGATAGCCCTCTGGGTCTGGACATCCAACTTTTCATTGGATATGGACAGCAGGTTGGCAACCTTCATCTGGGAGTCCTCCTTCATCCTCAGAAGTTCATTGGACTTCTGGAGCAACTTGGTGTCCTCCTCCATTTTTGCATTGTAGGCCTGGGTCAGGTAGAGCACCTACCAAAAGAACAAGTGTTAGCCTGATAAAGAAACAAATAAAATATTAAGTACGATTGAGGAAGCTGTAGGTTAAAACACTACCTTCATTGCTATCTCTGGACCTGTCAAGGTCAACTCCTCCCGGTCAATGGTTCTCAGTCTTTTTCGGTCAATGGGCATCCAGATCTGTGAGCCCATAGCCCGAAGATCAGCGTCGTTGTCAATGGTTGCGTGCCCCGCAACCAGAAAGTCACCGCCCGGGAGTGAAATCTTCTGCGCCCATGGCACTGGTCTCTCCACTTCAGTTACAACCCCACTGTCATCCAGTACGATGGGAGACGACTGTGTGGTCGTTCAGGGCCTAACAGACCGTTCGGGTAGATTCTCCTCTGATCGGGGATGTCGTGCCCCCGTCAGGCTTGTTTCCCCTTCAACCAGACGAAATTCAGGAGTGGGAACGTCCCCTGAAGGTCGGGTAACCTCCTCTGATCTTGGAGGAGGAGTCTGACCGATTTGAACATTTCCCATCGGTGGAGGTAGAGTTACCGGGGTGTTCTCCACCGGTGGCAGGAGATTAGGCCCAATCGGAGGAGTTGGAACACTTTGTGATCCCTGCCCGCTTTGACTCTCACCAGGAGTTGAAGTTGTCATTTGAGGGCCAATTGCCCGCTTGGACTTCTTTTTCAACACTGCCTGCGGGATTCTCAGCATTTCTGTAGACAGGGCTTGCAAATTAGAACCTGTCAGGAAATTGTTACACATCCTCAAAGGTTGTCCCCAAATTTTTGATTTAAGCAGTTCAAAACGGGTTCTGATATAATTTGAAGTTTTATATTCATCGGGCGCTCCCAGAAATTCAAGCACATGGAGGCCTAACTTATCATTGCACTGATCGCAGTTGCATGACCCTCTATGGAATGGCTTGAAAGAAGGGAAAAGGTGTTGGTCAAACTCTCTGGGGACTTTGAATCTGGATGAGCTTGGAAGTCTCCAATTCCCGCTCACCAAGATCATTTTTTCCTTCCACCATTTGTTGGACTTTTCAGTGCCATCACAGATCTTCCTCCCACTAAGGGGAAAAAGATTGTACCGGCCTCTGCAGTCCCTCTGGGCCTGTATTTTGTAACAGAACAAAAGTTCCGCCAGTCCAAGGTCAAGGCCCAGATCCCGATTGATTATCAAGATCATGGCCAAGACCCTAAATAAGTTAGGTCCCACCTGAAGTGGGGCCAAACCCAGGGCAGCTAAGGTATAAAGGAAAAAGGGTTGGATCGGGAATCTAAGGACCTGAAGGTGAAAGGCCGACAACAAAATCTGGTGGTCCGAAACCCCCTCACCCTTCCTAAAATCATACTTTTTAGGGTAGTTTTTAATAATTACCCCATCGAGTACCCCGCATTTAACCCTTAACTTTTTTAATACCGTCTCTACCCTATTCATTGGAGGAAGGGGGTCAGCATAAAACTGATCTCCCGAACCCCCTGCAGTCGGATCCCCAGCAGCTGCGATGTTCTAGTTAATCTCCGGTGGACTAGATACAATTGTCCTGACCACCTCCACTAAGGGTGAACTAAGGGAGGTATCCGGGTCTACAGAAGTGGGTAAACGGTTGCTACCCGACCGGGTATCATCGCTATCAGACATCTTGAAAAGAAAGACGCGAAGATGAAAAGAAATAACTTACTCTAAGATGAATTCCGAAAGATTTCGGATGCTTTCCTGAGAGAGGAGATAGACTCTAGCAATGATAAGTAAAGATCTCAAGTGCAAAGAGTTCTCTGAAATTTTCAAGTGGTGAAATGGAATGAATCTTCAACATTACAACCAATATTTATAGGAGTCTCAGGGGCGCCTGAAAAGCCGTGCGCTCGAGAAGCGAAGCATCACCTCGCTTCGCGTGTGCCTCCTTAACCTCCCTTCTCGCCAATCGAGGCCATCTGGACCACAGATTTCAAACGTTACAATAATTATACAGCCGTCACATTAATCACATCAGCCACGTCACCCCGATCAGGGGTGATGTACCTCATTCCCACTCTCTATCCTTTCTAATGGGCCAGAATGATCGACGACCCATCACAAAGAATCGGGTCTGTGTAAGAGTGAAAATGTTCAGCCCAATTGAGCCCATCAGGCGTCAGGCCCATAAGGCTGATGGCCCAGCAAGGTTTATTAAGCCCATTAAGGAAATGTATATAAAGAAAATAAAAAATGAATAAAAGCATTCTCTCTTGTGTTGTGCATTTTTGTGCATTTATAGATATGTAATAGGAGTATGTGAGAATTTGTAGAGAAGAGATAGGATTTGTAGGAGTTTGAGATGATGAACAAGGAGAATACACGAATTCAAGCTCAGATAAGCCAGCCTAAGTGTTTGAATAGGTTGAACCCAATTTTGGCTCAGTTCTATTCCTTGGGTCCAAACCCAGGTGCGATCTTGGTGGTTCATAGTTATTAGAATCGCGATTTTACGATTCTATCACGATTTTATACGATTTTACTATGCTGAAATAATGATTTGACGTTAAACCCTTCATATGAAAGACTCAAAATTTTAATAATTTAGTCCAATATCCCAATATATGGCCCAAATTTATGAAAAAACAATTAAAGACCTAATGTATTAGAAAAAATTAAAAACTCTAATATAATTTAGACTTTTAAATTAAATATTTGATTATTAATATTTTTTTCAAAAAAATTAATACTTCACCACCATTATATATCTTCATGTGGGACAACATACACTACTACTGCCTTCCTCCAGTATATCTCGACAAGTAGGACACCATACACTACCACCGCCTTCCTCTACCCACCAACACCGCTGCCATTTCTTTATGTAAATAACCTATGTTATTTCACTGGTTTTATTTATTTGTAATTTAGATGGTATTTTTGGAAATTCAGTTATAAATTATTTCATTTTAGGTTTTTAGTTTAGTCCTACAAAATACTAAAATGGTGAATGATAACTTCATTCCAACATCACTTTAAATTTATCGATCATCAGAAGAATAAAAATCACGATTCCATACTCTTATCATTCACATTGCATTTGTTTCCAATTTTCACGTAGCAGAAAATGTTAAAATGACTTTTGTTCTTTATTCTGTGAAGTTAATATATGTTATATTCAAACCAACTCTGATTTCCTAATATATATATCTATACATATATGACATATAAATTAATGATAAGATTCACGAAAAAAAATAATACAATTCCTTATCTAATGAAAAGTAAAAAGAAGAAGAGAAAGGGAACATATATATATATATATATATATAAAAAAAAAAAACTAGGTAAGAGCACAAGCATGTGCTCTCCACATGTTGAAAGAATTATGAGGAATGAATGAATGTATAAAATATAAAGAAAAGAAAACAAGACAAAAAATGCTAATAAAGATACAGTGTTAAATGGGAGGAGACTCAGGAGAGAACTTCAAACAGGAAAGAAAAAAAACATCAAATAGAGGGATATTAATATATCTATGTGTGATTTTTAGAAATTCCTCAAAATTAAATTCAAATATGATAAAATAAATAAATAAAAAGACAAAATGTAATACATGTGTATCATTTCATAATGAAAAAAAAATCAAATAAAGAGGTAAAGATGATCAAATAAAATAAAAAAGACAAAATGTAATACATGTGCATACTATAAGCAATTTAAAAGCAAAAATAAGAGTCATGGCTTTAAGTGCATAAACATTTGATAGAAGACATACACAAATAGAGTTAATTTAAGTAAAGCCCCTTGTGGTTTCAAAAAGAATCACTTTGTCTCATCTTATACAGAAAACTCCCATGCACTAATCAAATTGTATCGGTTTGCCAACTTCCCTATAATTTTAGACCAAAATACCCCCAGGATTTAATGAAAAATGATTAAAATTTAAAAAAATATATAAAATTCGAAATATATATATAAAATCCATAAACAAATATTAGAAATTCAAAAAAATATAAAATTCGATAAAAACATATAAAATTCGAAAATATATAAATAAATTTTGAAAAAATATAAAATTCGATAAAAACATATAAAATTCAAAAAATATATATAAAATTCGAAACTATATAAAATTCGAATAAAACATATAAAATTCGAAAAACAAAACATATAAAATTAGAAACAAATATATAAAATTCAAAAATATATATATATAATTCGTAAAAAAATATAAATTTCATAAAACAATATATATAATTCAAAAATATATATAAAATTTGAAAAAACAATATCAAATTCGTAAAAAACACATAAAATTCAAAAACAAAACATATAAAATTCGAAAAAAAGATTTTAAAATTTGAAAAAAAAACATATAAAATTCGAAACAATAGATATATAATTTGTAAAAATGATTTAAAATTCGAAAAATGATTCAATGATTTAAAATACCCCTCGGATTTAATGAAAAATGATTTAAAATTAAAAAAAACATATAAAATCCGAAATATATATATATAATTCATAAAAAATATATAAAATTCGAAAAAAACCTATAAAATTTGAAAATAAATATATAAAATTCGAAACAAATATATAAAATTCGAAAAAATATATATAAATTTGAAAAAATATATAAATTTCGAAAACAAACATATAATATTAGAAACATATATATATAATTCATAAAAATATATATAAAATTCATAAAACAATATATAAAATTCGAAACATATGTATAAAATTCGAAGTTTATATATTCTTACTTGTATTTTCTTATAACCTTAATATATTATCTTGTTTTTACATCTTCTTACTTGTTTTTTCAAATTTTATATCTATTTTTGAATTTTATATATTTTTTTATGAATTTAAAATATTTTTACGAATTATATATATATTTTAAATAATTATATATATATATATTTTCTAATTTTATATGTTTTTTTTCAAATTTTATATATTGTTTTTGAATTTTATATATTTGTTTCGAAATTTATGTATTTGTTTTACGAATTTTATATGTTTTTTTAAATTTTAAATCATTTTTCATTTAATATCAGGGGTATTTTGGTCCAAAATTATAGGGTAGGGGGCAAAATGATACAATTTAATAAGTGCAGAAGGGTTTTCTGTATATGAGGGAGACAAAGTGATATTTTTTGAAACCACAGAGGGGTTTACTGAAATTAACTCTCACAAATATGGAAAGTCCATAAGAAGATAATTAGGGATGATAATAAAACCCGTCACGCCCCATACTCGCCATGTTTATCCCGAGTTTGGGGCCCCGATTAAGTTAATCGGGACGGGAAAAAAATCCCCAATTATATTCGGGGCGGGTATGGGGAATCCTTGCCCGCCCCGCCCTGATTAATCATTTACTATATTACCCTTATATATGTTGTATATTACAAATATAACCACATATATGATATATAAGAAGACGTATAGAAACCCTACTTCTAACTCACCCTTAGACTGTCAGTCCCTCCCTCACTCTTCACAAGCAACGCAGAATACACACACTCACTCTCCACGAGAGTCGCTCGCCACTGCGCCCTTACCACCGCTCGCTTTGACCTTAATTTAGTACACACCCTTTCTCTCTACAAGCAGACATATATATAGTTATATATATATATAGCACCATGTTTTCATCTTCATATATATATATAGTTTAGGATTTTGGTTGGCAAGAAAATGAATCAAAATGGTTGAAACTATAATCTCTTCTTTTTGAATCATTTCTGATTTCTAAGTTAACCCTAGAAATACGAGTTTTTGATTTTTTGGGGATTCTTCTTAAACATGTGAAATTAAATTGGAGTTATGTGTTTTTTTGGATCGAAATACCTCTAATTAAAAGGGTTATTTGGGTGATGACTTGTGAAACTGTTTGGGTGATCTCTTGAGAACCGGGGCGCAGGGCGGGGGACGGGACGAGGCAGAGCAGAAAACAAAAAAAGTTATCAGGGGCGGGGCGGGTTCAGGGCACCAAAATTTAATCTGGTTCGGGGATGGGGTAGGAGATCCCCGCCCCGCCCCATTGCCATTCCTAAAGATAATTCAACAAAAATAATATTCAAGTCCTAGTCTTGTCTGCAAAAGATAATGGACTACATGTTATTATTGCATTTATAGATGGAATTGGCACCGTTTACATTAAATGTGAAGTGATATTTGTTCCATCAACCAGCACAACTCCTCGTATGCATGTGAATCTCTCTTCAAATTAAATAGATACTTTTAAGAACACGCCTCTATAGATTAGGCGTAACTTTTTAATTATTTTATTTTATTTTTGATTTAAAATATGTAAAAATTATTTAGAAATAATCTAGGTGTCTCGTACTTTTATAAGTAGTATATATATATATATATATATATATATAATTAGAACTGTTGATAGCTTGAGATTCAAATTAGACCAATCATGTTCTGATCCAATAATTTGAAGATTTTTACTTAATTAATTCATAATTGATTTTCTTCATTACTGAATCTTCGATCTAATTATTTGACTATGTAATTACACAAGGACATAAACCAATTTTTTAATTTATTTTTCTCTTATTCTATTATAAATTAAACACCAAATTATGTATTTCGTAATTAATACTTATAATACAAATTTGGGACATAATTACTACTAACTGTATACAACTATTATGGAAGTTAATGAAATCGGACTCTCAAATTCGAATTCAAATCCTAATCAATTATCCATTTTTTTTTACTAACTCATATAAATCGAATTCAAATTAAAATCTAATCCATAAAAAAGTTCGAGAGACATATAATGCCACAACAAAAAGCAACGCATGCTTGTAGCATTGGGCCTTGACAAAGTACAAGACCATCTATCATCTATTTCCTTTACAGCTCGATTTGCAAACTCATTGGTCCCCAATCTTGTTGTGCATGCTAAGAAAAGCAAGTGCTATTTATGATCTTCAATCTTGATCTAGTGCTAATATGAATTGGGTTTTCACATGTATGTGTAAAATGGTAAATGATTTTCAAACTGAATTGTCGGCCCAAATTGTCAAACAAGAGTGAAGGTAGTTGTGAGAGTCTGAAAATTGAATTGGAAAGAGCCAATTTTCATAAATCTATATTACCGTTACCACGAAAATCAAAATATACCAACGCTTTCACAATATGCTTACGTAATTTGAACATCCTAATATGTATCAAGCTCGTTTATTAAAACAATAAAAGTGTAATAAAATTTCTTGCATATTGGATCTGAACGAAAAAAAGTCTTTGGTATAAATTTATTGGGTATTAGTCTCCCATAGTTCGTAGTAACGGTCGCAGTATCGGTATAACGGATTCAAATAATATTAGTCTTAAAAATGAGTATCGGTGTTAAATAACAGTATTGGTACTTTCCAAAAACATTACAAATTGAGCGATACGCGCCGTAACGGACCATTACGGTGATTTATGATATCTCCTAATGAGTTTTGAATCGGATAACGAAATACCCATCACATGACAAGTGGTGTCAACCTTAGACGATATGAATGGACCGGTTGACAAGAGATTTTTTTCACTTGAGAAAAAAAAAATTAATGAAACATAAAAAAGAGGAATTTGTTCTTCTCTTAACAAATTTGTTTGGGTTAATTTTATATAGGAGACAAAAGTCCCTACCAATATATATTTTGTTCTTTACGAATTCTTTCCACCCCAATTCAAGACAATGCCGCCACTGGAAGACAGAGTAAAAAGGCATGGACATTAAATAAACATATGAAATTTTGTTTGGAAATTATTAGAATTTAGTAAGAAACAAGTTTTAGGTTAAAAATTCTTGAAAAGTGTTTCCAAATATTTATAGTAATAAAACATAGAGGTACTCGTATAATGATATTTCATAATACATTCTGCAAATGATTAATATTCTTGATAGTACATTATTCTCACTTTGTTCGGGTTTGTAATAGCGAAAAATATAGTTCCATTAGATAATCCTTCAAGGCTAATACAAAGTTGCAAACACGATTTAAGAAAAAACCATATATAGAATTATAACTTAAAAGCAAATTCACTTCAATAAACTTAAATGATATTAGAAAAAGGAACTTGGAATAAAATTACTCCTCAATTTGGTTTGAACCAATGGCTATGGCTTAGTTTTGTAACGCACATAGTTCGACTCCAACTTAATGACTCGACTCTCAATCAGCAATTGTCCAAGTCATATCATTCTCAAATATCCAATGACATACCTCGATTTTACCCGGACCCGAACCCAATGCCAAAAATGCTCCATGACCCGCGCTCCATGCCGACGTGTCAATATGACATATGGCAACTCCGTGGTTGATCTTGGCTTTGGTTTTCGGATCCAATATATCCGCTTCGTAGACCCGAACCTTAGGAACCGAATGACAATAATACAGTAGGTAAGGGAATAGAGTTTGATGACAAGAAACGGACTTTGTAACCCTCCCACCATTTATACCCTTAACCGACCCGATCATCACATCTTGCTTTGACCCGACAGTGTTCTCCGTGGTCCTAACCTCCACAGCCCGACCCAAAACCGAGACCGCAAAATCAATCAAGTCCTCACCCGACCCGACACACCTTTTCGTCTCGTCCCGACTGGGTGCCCTCTCGCACTCGCTCAGCGCGTCCGCGAGTATACTCTCCATACTAGAATTGTCACCCGCGTGAAATATTTTCTTCAATTGAGTGATCTTCAAGGTCGAAAATGGTAATTTTGACAAAATCATCCGGGGCAAAAATGACCTTTTGGGCATTTTATCGCGAATGTCGGGCATGGGCATGATAATACCCGTCTTGAGCATTCTTTCCCGAAAGAATTTGCCTGGCTCAACCCATTTATTTACGGATTTGCCACTGACTGCCATTGAAGAAGCCACATTTGGAGAGCTAGATCTCGCGCTTTGATTGGTGTATTTAGCGAAAGTAACACCCTTTTTGGCATAGTCTGCGAAGGTGTTGTTGACTCCGTATTGGGTGAACCTGATTTCGTGATTTGAACCCGATTTACCGTATCCGGTGAACTTGTCGGTACCTTCGTTGAAGGACTTGCCGTAATTGACGAAATTGACCTCGGCAGCGTTGGCTTGCTTGGCGTAGGATTGGAATGAGTCATCACCAACATTGGATTGATCTCTGTAGTTCATGAATGTATCAATTGCCGAATTACCTGATCATATCAGAAATGCAACTTTTGGAGGTTAAAACTTCGTCTGTAAATACTCGACAGTTTGATAAAGAAAAATTGAAAAAATTAAGTTAATTATTTTTTTTCCCTGGATAACCAGGGTGTTGGGGTCTCGTCTTAACTAAATCATGAAATCCATACAAATTCAATTCCTCCACACGAATCAGGTAAATACTATATCAGTAGTCATGATCCCAACAAATTATTTACGTTATATAAAAATTAAATATAAAACCTAATATTTCTTGAGATAATAAATAAATCTCAAACTTTTTACTAGATCACAACCCACCACAACCCATTTGGGTTAAAGATTTTAAAACATAACAAATTTTTAAAAATTATTTAGAAATTTTTGGATATCATGACACAACAAATTTTAAAAACATATTTAGACGGCATACAAGTGCAAAAAATAATAATATAACAATTATAATATAATTAAAAATAAATATTAATATGTTATTTACATCATTTTAACATATCACTCCTTTGGATCTTAAAGTTTGTACTCTTTAATTGCTATTTTTTAAGTTTTATATTAAATTTTTAATATTCGTAATGTATACATTTAAGTTAATTAAAATTTCGGTGTTCAAAATGTGTTCATATTATATTAAAAAATGTTAAACATTTTAGGAGGACATTTTTAATCGTGTTCCACACGTATTTAAAGTGTGTTCGGACATGTATGTCCTTTCATTGGAGAAGATAATTAAAAAATTACCTAAATTGAAAGGATATAAATAAAGTTAACTTTAACTATGTTGAATATTATAAGATTATCTAATGATATGACATAATAATTTTAGCCGGCCTTCCTAACAGCTGTCACGAACTTGTGTATTAAATTATTCCAAAATATCAAAAAAAGTAAAATTTCCATCCCTTAGTTATAATTACTAGTATAAAAAAGTATTAAGAATTTATAATGCGCTTAAAAGATTAATGCTTAAATAGTATGTAGAGAAAATCAATAAATAATTGATGTCACCACTCCAAAAAAAAAAAAAAAAAAAACAAATGATAATTACCTCCATTTCCGTAGTTCTTGAAGTTGTTCTGCGGCACATTCCCGTCCTCCCCATAAGACACGAACGAGTCGTTCGCGCCATTACCATTGTCACCATATCCATTGAAGCTTGACCCGATCACATTCGAGCTCTTCCCGTAGCTATTAAATTCATTGTCCTCACCATTCCCATTCTTACCATAGCTCACAAACCGCTCGTCCCCGGCGTTCGTATTCTTCGCATACGAGCTGAACGATTGCCGCCGCCCATTCCCGTCCGCTGAGTACGACCCGAACCTCAGATTCGGCACATTCACCCCCTCGTTGTAATTCTTGAAATCGCCGGCACCGCCGGTGGCGGTGGTGCCGTAGGTGGCGAAGCTCTGGTCCGCCACGTTGGAGTCTGGCGCGTAGTTGTCGAACTTCTCGCCGTGGCCCACCGCATCGCGGCTGTACCGCCGGAACGAGTCCACCGGGAGGTTATCGCCGGCTGAGTAGTTCCGGAACGAGTCGGGGTTGCCGCCGAGTCGGCCCGTTCCGTAGTTGGTGAAGTTCTTGTTGAGGTAGGCGACGAAGTCGACGTTGCCGGCGTGTTTTTGGAGCGAGGAATCGGGGAAGCAGAGGAGAGATGCCGAGGTGCAGAAGGAAGGGAGGTGCGTGGAGAGGGCGTTCTGATCGGCGAGTTTGGAGAAAGTCGCCAATTCCGCGGCGGTCATGGGAGAGGCTTTGTTGAGGAGGAATTCGGATTTGGGCAACAACCCATTGGTGGTCTGTTTCTTCCAATACCGAATCAAAAATGCTTTTGGGGTAAATGGGTTCACTCCGGCCGGTGACGCGCCGGAATTTTTGCCGGCGCCGGCGAGACTCACCTGCATTGTGACAAGAAAGTAGATGTAAGTATATAACAATTTATGTGTATGTGTCAACATGATAAAGAAGAAAACAAAGTTGTATACAAATATATGTATATATATGTATATGTATAGATACAAGTGGATTTACATTGAAGGATGAGAGTAGGAAGAGGAAGAAGAAGGTGAGGTGTTTAAGTTGGTGCATTTTGGGTTTTAGTGAGGTGTTGGTTGGAATGGAGGTAGGAACTTATAGGTGATAGAGAGGGGTAGCGGGGTTTTTTTGCTTTTAAAAGGTTGTTTTTGGGGTTAAGAGAGTTGGTTCGTTTTTTATTTTTTGGTACTGTTTATCAAACATAATATGTTTGATAATTTTTTTTACGGTTTGTTCTGTTCAAATTGGAAACTGTTTTCGTGAATAATAGAAAAAACAAGGGAATAACAAAAACTTGTTTTTTTTATTTTTTTTGGAATTTTTCAAAAAAAATAAATTGTGGTAGAGATGAAAAATTGGGTGAGAATATGTGTATTTTTTTGCCCCAAATATGCTTTTTGTTTTTGTTCTTTTGAGTGAGAACATAAGAACAATAACAAGAATTGTTCTTGTTTTTTGGTTCTCAAAATAAAAATAAAAATAATAATTTCCAAACGGGCCCTTGATGTTGATTTGTTTTTTTTTTTTGTTTTTAACTTTTGTAATTCTATTTGTTTATTCTTAAGTGGGAGTGAGTGTGATATAAGTTATAACTATAACACACGTGCCAGCTAATTCAAAATACTAGTAAAGTACATGTGTATGTGTGTGGGTGTGTATATATTATATATGTGTATGCTTTATAGATAGTACGAGAGAGAAAAAGAAAGAAGAAAAGAATGGGATCCAATGGTGTGAGTTTTGAGTATTTACATGTAGATTGGAGAAAGGAGAGCTCTAAGCGTGGAATTGAGATTGAGAGGAATTAAAGTTGAAGGGTAACTCTTGAAGCAGCCTTACATGTAGTGGAAGCTTTGGAAGCTTTTGTTGCACTTTGTCTACGTGAATTATTAACTGGGGTAACTAGGTAAAGTAGATTGATTTCTCCCCTACTTTGGTTCAATTGAATATGAATGTTTTGATCTCAATGACTTGCCTCCTGTTACTTTGTATTCAGGTTTTACACAAAGACTCGAATATTTTATAAGTATAGGACAGAATTTCATATGTATTGCCAAAAAAAGACTTGATCCCGAATTTTAATGTTCTCATAGAGACGACACTCGAAGAAAATGACGAGCTTCTTTATTAGGTGATAGTCGAGGACGTCAACGTTGTATGGGAACTTCTCAGCGGATGTGAGGAGGGAGAGGCCAACATCGATGTTTTGAGGCGGCCGGTTGGCGTTCCATTTTGATGAAAAAATTTCTTATACATGAAGTAAGAATTTCTATTTGAATAATAATAACATGTTATAGGTAAAAAAAGGCATTTTAAACCATAATGGTCTCATACTTTACTAATGGTAATAGAGGCGTTAAAAACACCAAATATAACTTCTTGTGTAATTAAATCAAACTTTAGAAGAGGTTAATGTAAGAAAAAAAAATTAAATCCGTGGTTTCAAATCACTCGAGGTCGTTAAATGTATATCAATATATGCAAGGATAATAGCAAACAAATAAGAGCGTAGTTCAGATTAAATTTTAGATTTTTTCATTCTCCCCTTCCTTTGGTTTTGTGATATTGATGTTGGTATAACACTATTTACATTTCTTCTTAATTTTAGATGATATGTAAGAATCTCTTACGAATTTCGAGATTTCGAAGCTTTATTCGTCTGAATTAAAATACTACCATATATGAGGAATAAAATTCTTTTTGACCATGCACAAGTATTTATGTAGGGGCTTGTTTGTTTGATAGGTTTTGGGTTTGTTGGTTTGGTCTGATTTTTGGTTTAAAGACCATATCATGTTTGGGTTACTTAGTTTTGATTTTTTAAAACTAATTCATATAAAACCAAGTTAGTTCATCTCTCACTCAAAATTAAAAAAATAAAATAAAAAATTCGTAAAAAATATATAAAATTCAAAATATATATATATAATTCGTAAAAAAATATAAAATTAAAAACAAACATATAAAATTTTAAAAAATATATAAAATTTGTAAAAAATATATAAAATTCGTAAAAAAATATATAAAATTCAAAAAAAAATTTTAAAAATAAATTTAAAACATATAAAATTCGAAAAAATATATAAAATTTGTAAAAAATATATAATTTTTTTTCGAATTTTATATATTTTTTCTAATTTTATATATTTTTTTATGAATTTTATATGTTTTTTTGAATTTATATATTTTTTACAAATTTTAAATATTTTTTCGAATTTTATATGTTTTTTGAATTTTATATATTTTTTTGAATTTTATATGTTTGTTTTTAATTTTATATATATTTCTATGAATTATATATTTTTTTGAATTTTATATGTTTGTTTTTAATTTTATATATATTTCTATGAATTATATATATTTTTTGAATTTTATATATTTTTTACGAATTATATATATATTTTTTGAATTTTTGATATTTTTGTCGAATTTAATTAAACTCTAGGGGTATTTTTTGTCCAAAATTATAAGGAATGTGGTAAGTTGATGCAAAATGAAACCATATGGGAGTTTTCTGATATGGAGGAGGTAAGTTAATGCAAAATGAAACCATAAGGGGGTTTATTGATAATAATCATTTCTTGTATTTCTAGGATAGTTTTTCACTTTTTTTCTTTATTTTTTTCCATCTCTTTTATTAATTTTCCTGATCGAATAATTTTTGGAGCAATTGATTTTGTTTAAGTGTATATATATTTATATATATATATATATAATAAATTTTGGAACAAGACCAAATTGTTACCAAACAGAATTTAGATTTAGGACAAGTCCAGACAAAATCAAACAAGACCAGAATAATAAGACCAGTCCAATTTCCAAACAAGCCCGTACTATAAAGTCATAACTTGATTCTCTTTCTGAAAAACATGCCTGAATTTCATTTTTGAATTTCCTTCCCAAGATGTGACCATGCCTGAATTTCATATTAACTGTTCAACTATAGCTAAAAATCCTCCCATTAATTACAAGTGTAATGTATTAATTTATGTGAGAGTAGAATTTGTATAAAGAGTAATGATACTTGCACTGAAATTATTAAACCGAATTAGTATAGTAAATACATATTCAGATAAAGTTTTGTGGACTTAATCATATCCACAGTTATCCATCCAAAAATGAATATGCATTCTCTTGAATATTCTCTAAAATATGCATTCACTGTCATAAAATCTGCCCAACATATTTTAACACTACATTAATGTTATACAATTGGGAAAAGGACTCATACATTACTATAGTTTTTATACTAGTCAACATATTTTAACACTACATTAATGTTATACAATTGAGAAAAGGAGTCATACATCACTAAAATCTGAGGAGGTATTTAGTTTGACATGCTCGAATTTAAGGCTCATCGGCTAAATTGTAGGAGTACCTACAAAGGTACAAGCATGGAGGACAAGCTCTTGAATAAGCATTGTGTAAAGTAATTAAAAATTTCGATACTTTTTTTTGTTAAACTTTTTGCTTGGTAATAGAAGCGTCGACCGTGCAAGGCTCCTCACACAGATTGATAGGAATTGGACTATGTCCACAGGCGCGGCTTAAGAAATTATTTGCACTCAAGGAGAATCGAACTTGAGACCTAAAACTGCTTGAGGCCCCAAGCTCCAAGTACATTCCACTTGAGCATGGACACTTTGTCAGAATTAACAAATAAAATTCCTGAGGCAAACTTGAAATCAAATAAGTCCCAAATTATGTATGCACTCATAACAAAATTGATGTTGTTATAGTTGCGTATATGGTCTCTCTCTATTCTTTTAGCTACAATTTTAATCTAATTATTATGATCGACAACAAGGTGGGTTGGGGCGGGGATTGCAATTCATCCCTATCCCAGCTTAACTTTGTCACTTCATCTCCGTCCCAAAACTATTTATTAAATTGTGCAAAACAGGGTCAAGGTAAGGCAAGGCGGTGCGATTTCCTACCATAAAAATAATTTAAGAAGGCTTCGATTTGTATTGGATAAAATATGAAAGAATGAAAAAAAAATCTTTTGTATAAACCGTATGTACTAGTACAATGTAATAATATTAAAATTTATATTAATTAATAAATTTTCAAATTCATCTCCATAATTTCTCCTATTTTACTTAATGGAATTTTCAAAATCGTTTAAAATGGAGCGGGACAAAGCATTTTTTTTTCATCTCTCGTAATGATGAACGTGGGATTGAATAAAGAGTGAAGAATTCATACAGTTTTTTACCACCATGTTTGCTCTTTGCCCTATAATAATGGAGGATTCATATATATATATATATATATATTAGCAACAATTAAAATGAAAATTCGAATGGGTGAAGAGGATGGAAGAGTTCGTGAGTCATTCACCATGAGGTTTTAGGTTCAAATCCTCTCAACTACATTTCCATCTGAACTACTGGAGGTTTACCCCGTCGTTAACTTCTGACCCGAGATCATTTCAAAAAATATTAACTATGAAGAACAAAAGTTTTTAAAAAATACCTTTGTCTAACAAACATGAGATATATTGTACCACCACTTTTGTATCAATTTTGCTTCAAAGGGCGGCCTCCCGGTTTGATCAATAGCAACAGCCAGCAACAGATGCCGAACAACTCTTCCCTTTAGAGTTGCCTTCCGGTTTGATCAATGTTTTGTCCCAGCAACATGAACACTTCCAGTGAAATTTGGCTAGAAACCAAATAATGAATTTGTTAGGGATGGCAATAATACCCGTCCCGATGGGAAACCGCCCCGTCCCATTCCGTTTAGTCCGGGTATGGGGATCCGATTACATAAATGAGAGTGGGGATGGGGGCAAAAAAAAATCCTGGTCGGGTTCGGGGGCGGGTTCGGGGGTACCCCCGCCCCAGTTATATATATTACAATAATATATATAATATAGTTTTTTATATAAAAATGTAATACCGGGGCACGGGGCGGGGCAAAAAATAAAAAATAAATTCAGGGGTGGGGCGGGTTCGGGGGAACAAAATGGGGGCGGGTTCGGGGATCTCCATCCCGACCCGCCCCATTGCCATCCCTAGAATTGGCTCAATTTGACGATTTGTGATGTCACATGTATATGGAACAAAGCAATTCTTTCTTATTTGATCTAAAATCTTAAGTTTTAAAATAAAATTATTATTATTTTTTCACAAATTTAAAAAACTCTTTATTTATATGACTCTTATTCAAGTTCTCATTACAAGGATAAATTGAACTGAAAAATTTATTGATTATGTATGTATTTTTTTTGTCCGCCAAAGTTTGGTTACCATCATACAAAGTAGTATGTAATTCAATTAACTGATTCCAACTATTTAACTCAGTTATATACACACATATACAGATATATAACTCATCTTGTCATTTTGAACAATTCCTACTGAATGCTACTTCTTACTTCTTATCCAACCACAAATAAGTTCACTAGGAATTGTTTAAAATGACATGATGAAAAATAACCGGGTTAGGAACTCGTTTGGAATAGTATAAATTAGAGGATATCGTATAGATGAGTTATTTAATTACCAATTTCGAGATTATTGTCTTTATCGATAATCATATAATATAAAAACCTTTTTTAAAAGTACAATCTTAGGGAGTTTATGCTTGTTTGTTTAAGTTTTTTTAAAATAGTTTTTAGGAAACGGGGAAGAGAAAACAAAAAATTAAGTTCTATTCACCTTTTTCTAAAAATGAAATTTTTAAACAAGTAAAAAAGAAGATTTTCCAAAATCAAATTTTTATTTTTTTGACCTTTAAAACCCACTTCATGAAACTGAACAAAACAGAGCCAAACGTAAATATCTCATAATATTCGTATCATAAATAAAATTGAAATGAATCAATTACTATCAATTACTACTACATATTCAAGGTTCTCATTGCAATGTATTATCGCAAAAAAAAAAAAAAAATTGCACTATATTAACCGATTTGACCACATATAGCAATCGATATATATACTAAGGGCCCCAATCACACGTGGATTTCCTCCATTTAACCTGAAAATGGAAGATGATAGATGGTAGAGTTATGGTGCCCATTAAATGTGAAGATCCAATTTATGGGTATGGTGGTGAACCACAGAGTGCCTGCACAAACTAGCTAATCAATTTATTAAATTCAATTTCAAGATGGTACAGCATTTATCATTTCATTATCCAAACATAGACAATGTACCAGAAGACTTCAATGGATGTTTTTTTAGGTAACAGGCGTAATCGGACCAACGGATGTTTTTTTAGGTAACGGGGTCATTTGCGCGCCTAGTTGGAAGGAGTTGAACCTATAACCTCATGGTGAAGGATTTAGGAACTCTTCCATCCCACCCACCCATCCAAGTTAATTTCAATGGATGTCATAAGAAAACTATATTTAATCACTAATTTTAATTCTAAATATAATATTATATAAATATTTTCCAAAAAAACAATTAAAGAGTTATAACTCATAACCATATTATTAGGTAATATTATTAGTATTACATACCTAATAAAATATACTAGTTTTTTTTAACGTATACAAAAAAAAAAATATTACTGTCAATCAACAATTTTATTGAAATTTGATAATATAATTATATTTATTATTAAATATGATTTAATAATAATTACTAATTTTAGTGGGAATCTCAAAAAAGTTTTGGAACATTAAAGTGTAAATAATAAATAGATAAATTGTAACAAGAGTAAACAAAAAACAAATCTATCAAAAAAAAAAATTTGCTTTGACATTGTAAGTAGTATGTAGTCTATTGGAATTTAATAGTAATTAATATATTTCGTGGGAAAGTTGAAAAGAATTTAGTATTAATTGGTGTAAAAATAGTTTATTTAAATTTAGTAGTATTTAATATATTAAGTGGGAAATCCAAAAGAACTTTGTAACATTTAGTGTAAATGTTAAGTAAATGAATAATTATATTTATTTTAATAAATTAAAATATAAAAAAATTAAAATTGCTTAAACATAAATAACAAGAGTAAAAAAAAACTTCTATAAGAAATTAAATATTACTTTGTGGGATTTAGTAATAATTAATATATTTTATGGGAAGATTAAAAGAATGTTGAAACAACTGGTGTAGTTTATGTTGGGGTTCTGATTTAAACTGATTTGGAAATAGTATCTACACACTCTAATACTCACTGAAAATGATGACTTTATTGATTTCTTTTGATGATTATAGAATTATAGAAAAGAAATACAAGAGAAGAGCAAAAGTACATAATAACATTTGCAAGCCACTCTTTCTCTCTCTAGAAGTTTTTCTCTCTAAGTGTCTGAAGTCCTCTAAAATGAGTCATTGGTCATCTATTTATAGGCATTGGCCAAGGCATAAGTTAGTGACACCTCATCATGACAATCCGTGACATCAATCCGTGGGGTCCTTTTATAGTTTACCCAGGTTGCGAGATCCAATCCGCAGAACCAAAAAAACTTACTTCTCGCAAATTCCTCTGTTTGATGTCATAGTTCCCTGAGTCATGTCTTTTATGCATATTTTCCATTTACATGACCCTGAGTATTATTTGCCGCATTCCAAGTACTCTATTTTGAGTGATTTTGATGAATAAGGTCGCGACCTGCCATTCATCATCTCAAAATATTTCCCTAAACCAGTCAAATAATACTCCCTATGCAATAAGCTCATAGGGTTGCGGGGTTGACTTTCGGCTATGACCCCCATTGTTAGTCCTCAACGATCACCTCTTTATAGAGCTCCATCGCATATCCAATCTCATGATGAGATACCCTGTTGACTTTTTTCAACTTTCCCTTGTCAGACCCCTGGATTCGCGGGTTATATCACCGTGAATCCCCCTTTACATTTTTCTCTTTTACACTTTAGTACTTAGCTAAGTATTAAAGGGTAAACCACTAAAAACCCTTTGTTAAATTCGTGGAATATTTTCCCTATATGCAATCCACGAGAAATTTATATATTTATATTTTTGTATACTTTTAGCCTTTCTAAACTGTTTTTATGACTCTCCTCATTTTTCCCTTTTGAAATCTATCCCCGATCTACCAAAATTCATTCTTGATCATGATTCGCGGCACCCTATTTTGCGGCAATCTTGGCGTCGGTTAGGCTTTCGCGGGCATTTAGTGCACCTCCTAAAAATTCGTGCCTCCACCCATATATACTTTTCTTACTTCATTTCTTCCATTTTTCCTACTTTCTCCACTGCATCCTCTTATTTATTCTTCCCACCTTCCCTAACTTATTTTGCCATATATTTTACACATATTATAGCCTCATTCTCACGATAATATCATATTTTCCTCTTAAATCTTGTTTTCATCATATCTTCCTTATTTTTACCATCCTTTATTTCTTACCATCCATACCCCAATAATTTTGCACCTATACCTTCTTCTTTACTTCACGGTACTAAATCCCAAACCTTTACTTCCATTCTTTGACTATTTATGACACATATACCCACTTTTACTTATCTTAATTCCCTTTATCTATGGCGAAGTCTTCCTATTCCACTCCCAGGCTTTTAACTCCTCATTCTGGGACTATTCCTTCTGTTCCATTGCCAGCTGAATGGAAGAAAGCTCCATTCTTTGAGGCTTCTCATGATAGCTTTTGGTCCTCTATTGAAAACCTTCCTCCCGCGGGGGATATTGCCAAAGATCCTATGCTCATACATACTAATGGTGAAATCCCTTTGGCCATTATTCCACCGTTTTCTCTCCCGCATTTTCTCATCGAAAGAGGAGATGTTCCTTTTTCTTTTGTTGAATACGAATGCCATGTCTCTCCCATTACTGACTGGAAGATATGGTTCAGTCATATTCTTGAGCAAGAGAGACATTGCGAGACATTGAGAAGGGCTGGCTTGATGGAATCGATTGAACTTTTTTAGACTTATCAATTCGCCGCGACGTTGATGAACTTACTCTTCTGGCCTTGCGATGGAGCCCATCCTCTCATACTTTCATGGAGGCTTGGGGGGAGTTTACTTCTACTTTAGAGGATGTCTACATGCTCTTCAGACTTCCAGCTTTCGATTCACGACCCCAAGATGCTTGCCCGTTTGATGAGGAAGATCAACGGATTCACTTACATCTTCAGGCTTGCGCCGTGAAACGAGGGAGGCACTTTAAAGATGGTGTCATTCTTGCTGATGCCCCAATTATCAAAAGTGCCAAAATCAAGTACTCAAGTTGGTGTCATCACTTCTTCGTGGAGTATGAATCAAAGATTCATTTTCTCCGCGGCCAAGATCGTAGAAGCATACCTGGCCCAGAATTCAACGGGGAATTTCAATTAGCGAGGTTTTTGGCCTATTGGCTAGATCGTTATATATTTTAAGGGCGTCCTGAATATGCTCCCAACAAATTTGTTTTCTTGATGGCTTCTATCTTATCACGGGGTATCCGAATACCTTTGGTTCCCCTCTTTCTCGACACTCTTTATTCTCAGTTAGACACTTTTACCACTAATTTTTCTAGATCTGCGGGAAGGTACAACATTAGCACACATGTTCCGTGTCTATTTTTTATGTTTTTTCTTTTTGAAAGATTTCCCAAATACGCTCCAAAGCCCGTAGCCATCTCTACACCCCTCCCAGAACCAAAGGCTACATATCCTCCTCTCCTCAAGTCGTGAGCTGCACGTTGGTCAGGCCTATTCTCTACTAGAAGACTTGAAGATTTTATTGATGTTAGCCATCATTTTTCTTGGAGACCTTACACTGCTCCGTTAGAAGGCATTCATTTTCCCATTTTTATAAGGATGAGATTTTTACTTCTTATGAGTATTCTTTTCAAGAAGAGTTTATTTTCACAGCCGCCTATTTTGAGTGCGAACTCCCTATTTTTGACGAGTTTTTCTCGTGGGTCACAGTCTACAACCCATCACGAGTTGCCCGATAATTGGGCTTTGACCAGGCTGTTCCTGTGTATGTTGCCCCCAAGGAAGATTCTCATGACACTTATGATGATGTGCTAAAACGTTTTCACGAGGAATATGAGAAAACACAAAAACAGTTCTCCTTTGTGATACTCATTCCTCTAAGATGACGTTCAGGAGGCTAGACCTAAGCCTATGTTGATTTCTGGCTTGAAGTGACCACTAATTTTTAGACCTTCATGATGGAGCCACCTGCATCCACAGAACCAGTGAATATATATCCTGGCGATTCTTCTTTAAAAATTCATAAACCTCATGGTTCTCGCAGCTTTTACAGCAAGCTAGCACTCTAGTCTTCTCACCATCACATGGAGCGCCGTGAAATACTAGAGCCTTCAAATCCTCATCCTAAGAAAAAAAGACCTCAAAAGATCCTAAAGGAAAGGCAAAACTTCCTCCCCCTACAACCAAGCGGAAACGCTCAGAGTATGTTGAAGTTCTTGTCTCTGTATCTATCCGTGAGAAACCCATCTCCAAGAGATTGGTAATAACATCTCCCATTGCCTATATTTTGCCTTGTTCCTTTATCCTTTTCATCATTATTCATTTCATCATTTCTTAACTCTTTTTTTTTTCTTCAGCGATCTGCGAACCCTTCCACGAAAACAACCCAAAATGCCCGTGTTCCTCCTTCGGGTGATGAATTGGATAACATTCCCTTATTTCAACGAAGGGATGCTATTGTTGCCTTGGTTTACATCCCCCTTTCTTAAAGAAAAAATACTCAAAAAGCTCAAATATTGGCGTCCACAGTTGAACCATCAATTCTAGATGACGAGGTAGATGAAATTCCATTAATTTGCAAAGAGAGGTTGGACATTCATACTTCGGTCCCTCCTCATAATACATTTGAAGCTGACCTTAACCTTTCCCAGGTTGACCAAGATGAGGCCTCTAACCACAATGTTTTAGGCGACAACGTCACATCTCCGCTAAGAGAGAAATCTCCACAGAAGGTTAAATCTTCGCGAAAAGGAGGACTAGTTCATGCTGCTTCTTCATCGCCCAGTAAGAGCAAGTTTTTACTTGATATGGTGTGCGGGCTGTAGGGGAGATTCAGGTTTCAGATCCTCTATTCTCAGGTAAAAATTCATGGCTTCGAATTTTTCTTGATTCTTTTCTACTTCTGCTTACTTCTTCTTACAATGCTTCAGGCCGCGAGACCACAGAAGGTACTACCTTGTGAGGCCATTCCGCGAACCAAGACACTGATATTTTTATTGATGCCTCAGATCGCGAGGTAGCTGATATCCTTTCAGATTTTCCATATCATGGAAAGGAGAAGGCACAAGATCCCCCTAGATCCTTGAGGAGAGTCATTTTGGATGATTCAGACGAAGAGGATAATATCCTCATCTCTACTCTTTACAAGAATCCCTCTATTACTGCACAACCTATTGAGGATTCAACTCGTGATGATCAGACTAGAGAGGAGACTCAGATTACAAAAGACTCACTTATCCGCGATGACCCCGCACAACATATTCATCATGATGGAGATAGAGTCCTTCCTGATGGTGTTCAAACTGTTGAAAACATAAATCTCCGCACATAATTTACAGAAACTGTTAAGAATGCTCATACTGTGGACACAACTGCGTTTCTCACGACAGACACTCGAACAGCGGAGGTGATAGAGATTACGGGAGTGACAGAGACCCATACAGGAAATGATGCCAACCCTAATCCAGAGGATGACATAGCGGAGGTGACCAATCCTCTAGTTTCAAACCTTGAGGGTGATACAACACTAGAGATGCATGATAGTGAAGACTCAGATACTCGGCACATGCAACCTCTCGGGGTAATATCACTGTAGAGATAGCTGCTAGTTTAGAAGATGGGCCGTAAATTCAAAGATCACTCTTTGGAGGTTTTGTTACCGATATTAAGACAGTTGTTGAATCCTCCATTGGCACAGATCGCGAGATTATTACAAATCAAGGTCAACCTTCTGCCTCTGTCAGTTAAGACCAATTATCTATAAGTATGGCTTTGAATAGAGATTTATGTGCTTAGAAAACTGATGATCCCGCTATTGTTGCGGGCAATTTGAACAGGAATTCTGACTTTCAAACAGCTAGTGAGTCTGCTCATATCACGGGTGCTGATTTTCATGGCCCAATATTTCCAGAATCCGTGCTTCAAGACCCTGAAACCCTACTTAATGATGCAACCTTTAATGAGTTCTCCTCACAGCAAAATACTTTACATAATCTTTCATTCCCTAATTCTGAATCATTTTTCCTTCCTATTCATCCTCAACAATCACATATGTAAACTCCCCAACCATCCCAAACACATCTATTTCAGCAAATTCCATCAACCCATCCTCTTCAGAGGCAAATTCCTTCAAGCCATCCTTTTCAGGGTGCAAGCTCACCATTTTTGGCTCAGCATCAATCAGTTCCAGGATCACCATCAATACTAACAATGTCAAATCCTCCTAATCAGGGCTTCGCGTATTGGCATGATCTTTTATGTTATCCTCATGACATGGCCATTTTAGATCGTGTTCATAGCCATCATCCAGAAACTTTTACACGCATGGAGCTCTATGACCCACTTTTCTTCATATTATCACGGAGACTTTTACTTCTCTGATATCTACTTCCATTCGAGACCTTACCTCAGAGGCTTTATCTCTCAGTTGTGTCCGGATTAAAGATTGGAAAAACATGAAAATGGGTGTATCCTGGTGGGAAGCTCGCTTGGAGCAAGTACAATGTCTTCATGTCAAACTTTGTGCTGAAGTGAAGGCTCATGCTAAGTATCAGGTGAATGCCACGAAGGTTGAAAAGGCTAAAGTGCAACTGGCTGCTGCAGAAGAAGCCAGTCAAAAATTAAAAGATTTCGCGGATCACTCTACACGTTCTCGCGAGCTACAAGAGGAGCATGGGAGCTTTCATGTCTCTTCTCCTGTTAGTAGAGGCTTGTACTACAGATTGTTGTGTTTTTTTTATACACATGATTTGTACACATATTTTGTTAACTTTCAACCATATTGTCTCAAATATTTATAATCATACTAGTTGACTTTTGATCAATACAACAATCTTACTTCATTGTTGTGTTTATATCATCATTTTTTAAAATTGGTACAATTTTATCCATTTCACATTGAGTGGACCTGTTCTTTCCCGAGTAATCTCATGCTCCAATCTGTAATATTCACTACTATTTTCACTGATGACCATATAAGGACCTTCCCATTTTGCCACAAATATTATCACCCTCTATCCCCGCATTATTGTTGGCACTGTCTTCAACACCCTATCCCCTTCTTTGAACCATCGGTATCGCACTTTCTTGTTGTACCCTTTTGCCTACTGGTTATTATAAGCCTTTTGGTTCATGAATGTTTCATCCCTTTTATTTTCCAGACTTTCCACTTGTAACATCCTTTCCTCCAGTTTGCTATCTGCGACCAATGTCTTAGCTGTGATTTCTATTTCTGATGGTAATACTGCCTCTGCCCCATAGACCAAGGAGTACAGGGCCATTCCTATAGCAGTACGATAGGATGTTTGGTGTGCCCATAGAGCTATGGGAAGCTCTTCCATCCACTTCTTCTAATTGTCATGTACCAGCCGACTCAGTATTCTGATCAAAGCTTTATTTGAAGCCTCTGCTTGTCCATTCCCTTTAGGGTAGTATGGTGTTGACTTATGATGAGTTATTGAATATATTTCAAACAGATCCGCGACTTTGTTGTTGAAAAAAAGGAGTTCTATTATCTGACAATATAACTTTTGATATTCTAAACTGGCAAATAATGTTTTCTTTTATGAACCTGACCATATTATCGATTGTTGTTCATTGCAATGAAATATCTTCCACCCATTTTGTAAACAGCTCAGTAGCAACTAACACCCATGCATGTCCTTGAGCCTGTGGTGTAACTGACCCAATTATATCCAAAGCCCAATTGTGGAAAGGCCAAGGGGTAGATAAACTATGTAGCTCTGCTACTAGTGCATGAATAAGATCCCCATGTACCTGACATATATGACATTTTTTGACAAAATCTCTAATGTCTTTCTCCATTGTAGGCCAATAATATCCAGCTAACAAAAGCTGCTGAAACACTTTTCTTTGACATTGATGTCCAAAATCATGAGTTTGCCTTAGTACTTCTCCTGTTTCCTCCTCACCAATGCATATAAGTAATTTTCCTTCAAAACTCTTGCGAAACAACTTCCCATCATGAAGGACATATCGTGAGGCCAATCTTTTAAACCATGATTTGTCCCCTTCAGGTAAGGTTCCTTCCTTCATATAAAGCTCATACTTTTCTCACTAGTCTGCAATTTCTGCAAAGTGTCCTTCATTCGCGGATGGGTAAGCATTGCAAGTCTGACACTTGCTTTGTAATGTTGCTGCATCATTTTTCATATTCGGCCAAAAGTACCATTCTCGCTGTATAATTCGATAGAGACTTATGTCCATTTGTCCGCATACTTTCTGATGTACTTTGTACAGTACCCCTTGTACTTCCTTTATTGATATATATTTAGCTAGGATTCGTTCCGCATCCCTATGATACAATGTTCCCCTTATGATTTGATAGCCCCGCTTCAGAGCAGTATTTTCATTGCTAATCAAGGCTTGAACTATATCCCTTCTCTAGTCTGAATAAGGCTCTGGTTCGATTTCATAATTGATTATCGAACTAGTTCTCCGCAGTATTTGCAAATTGGAGTCTTTCCCTTGAAACTGTAGCCGCGAACCCAATGTTGCTAACACATTAGAACGTCTATTGTTTTCTCACGGCTCATGTTGAAAGCTTACAGACTCAAAAGTTCTCAACATCTGTCTAATGAAAGTTCTGTAAGGCACAAGATGGGGTTCATTCACAACACACTCCTCCTTAATCTGCTTTATGACAAGTTTTAAATCCCCTTTCACATGGAGAACCTTTACCTTCAATTGTTGGGCCATTTGTACCCCTAGTGCCAAACCTTCGTATTCTGCTACGTTGTTGGTGTAAGGAAAATCAAGCTTGTAGGCCATCACCACATCTTATTTTATTTCCTCATTTCTTAACACAAAATCAGGTATTCCTCCTTATTTTGTGGAAGAGCCATCGAATTCCAACGTGTACTTTGTGTTTCCCACCATTACTATTTCCTTATCTTTAGGCTCAGAACCTCTCGGAAATAAAGCTAATAGATCTGACAACGCCTGACTTTTCACTGCCTTTGGCCCCGAGCATGTGATCTCGTACTCAGATAATGCCAATATCCAGCGTGTCGTTCTCCCACTCAGAATGTGTTTCATGAGCATATATCGAATGTGATCACTTTTAGTCACCAATTTCAAAGGATGAGCCAACAGATAATCTCAAAATTTCTGAGCCGCAAATACCAAAGTCAAACAATGTTTCTCCAAAGATGTGTACCGCGAATCAGGCCCTCTGAGCATGCGACTAATGTAATATACTGGTTTTTCCTCTCCCTCATGCTCCTGAACCAATAGTGCTCCTATCGACTTACTGGTAAAAGTGAGATACATTATCAGTGGTTTTCATGATTATGGTGCCACCATTTTTTTTGGGGATATCAAAATTTGCTTAATTTTTTCAAAAGCCTCTTATTGTTCCTTCCCCCAATTATATTCAGTTTTTCTTTTAGCAATGGAATGAGCGGGTGAGTGACTTCTGCCAGTGCTGGAATAAATCTTCCGAGATATGAATTTTTCCCCAAAAATGTTGTCAGCAACTTGCGAGTCTTTGGAGGTGCCATTTCTAACACTGCTTTAACCTTTGTGAGGTCCAAGTCTATTCCCTGTCGATGTACGACATATCCCAAAAACTTTCTTTCAGGAACCCCAAAAGCACACTTCAAAGGATTCATCTTTAAATTGTACTCACGGCATCATTGCAACACCTTTCTTAAATCATCCACATGATTATGTACCACTTTGAACTTGACCACCAAATCATCCACATAGTCTTCCACTGTCTTGTGCATCAGATCATGAAAAATGGCTGTCATGGCACGCTGATATATAGCTCCGACATTTTTTTGCCCAATGGCATCATTATGTAGTAAAAATTTCCCATTAGGGTTCGGAAGGCTATTTTCTCGGTATCTTCTGGTGTCATCTTGATCTGATTGTAGCCAATAAATCCGTCAATAAGTGAAAACATCTCATGTCCCGCAGTCGCATCTACCATAGTGTCGATGTTAGGCAAAGGAAAATCATCTTTTGGGCAGGCCTTGTTGAGGTCACGGTAATCCACACAGACTCGAATCTACCCATTCTTCTTTTTCACAGGTATTATATTCGTGAGTCATGTTGGATGTTGAGTAGGTTTGATGAAGCCAACTTTTAGCAATTTTTCCACCTCTACCTTAATTTGTACTTCCAAGTCTGGGTGAAATACCCGTTATTTTTGTTTCTTTGGCTTCGATGCGGGGTGCACATTGAGATGATGACTAACTAGTCCAGTACTCAGTAATAGAATCTGATTGTAATCCCAGGCGAAAACATTGTTGTATTCTTTAAGTAGCTTTACCAAAGATTTTCTAGTTTTTTCAGACAAAGTGCTACTTATAAAAGTTGGTCGCGGAACTGTTCCATCTCCTATATCGACTTTGCGCAGGCCATGCTCTGGTCGCGGTTTTGATTTCGGTATCCCAGGGTCAGTGCCAATTTCACAGGCCTCTGACCCCCAATCCTGTCACAACTTGTATACTACAAGTCCGTCAGGCATTTTGACTCGCGACCAGCTCACTTCTTTTGGCTTTCTCTTGTGTGAGCCTTCAGTTTCCAACTCTTCCCATTTTGGTAGCGGTGTAACGTATACAATGGAGCCATCCTCTTCCCTATATTCTGAAAAGTAAATTGCATCTGCAAAGTGGGCTTCGAAAGCACAAAAGGGGCTCTTGGTTGCCTTATGCGTCATTATGCCTTGTCCCCAATTAGCTTTCATCACTTGGTGATAAGAAGAAGACACTACACCATATGCATGCAACCATGGTCTTCCTAATGGTAGTTGATATGAGGGTTCACCTTTGATGATATGGAACTTGGTAGGGGCCCTGATTTTTCCAATCTTGAGAGCTAATGTCACGAATCCCATAGTTTTCTGTTGGTCTCCATTGAAGTCAGTAACTGAGATGGCATGGGTCACGATCTTACTTTCTGGAAAGTTGATCATTCGCAAAGTAGAAAGTGGTATTATGTTAACAGATGCCCCGCCATCCAGGAAAACTCGCTTCATCTCGCGGCCATTAACAGTAGTAGGTACATATAAGGGTCGGCTGTGAGGAAACAAAACTTGTCTGTCAACTTCTGTGAATGTAATCTAACCCGTAGCCTTTCCTTGTTGTGGAATAACGATAGTATGATTAAGAGCAACAATCGTCTGCTCTTTCATAAACTCTTTTACATACTCTTGAATCGGAAGCTCATTTCACGAGCTGGAGTACATTCGTATTTGTCAGTACTCACCATTCCCTCGGTATCATCATGTGCTCCCACTACTGCTACGTGTGCAAAGAAAGGCTCATTGGTTACATTTTTTGCCACCTCCAGAGTTCCTGATACTATCTTCTTATGCATTATGCCACGGAATGCCCAACATCCTGACAAAGAATGTCGAATGGATCTATGATAAGGACAATAATTATTCTTCATCATTTCCTCTTTTGTTAGCATCATTCGTACAGGGGGTAGCGATATAACCTCATCAGTAATCCATTGATTGAGCAAAACAACTGCTTCCTTTTCACCAAAAGGTACGGGAGGTGGTTCAAATCTTCTTATGCGATCTCTGTTTGTCCTTTCGTCTTGTGTGGATACTACCATTGCCACTCGCCTTATGGTGATACTTGGTCGCATCGGAGACGCTAGAACTTCTCCCAATCTTCGTGCATTGTCAACTAGTGTAGAAATTTTTTTGAATTCATGGTTGACCAAGTGCACTCTGTACTCTCGTAGCATTCCTTTTATGCAGATCTTGATCAACTGTAGTTTGGAGAGAGGTTTATGACATTGTAGAGCAGTTTCGCGAAATCTCTTTACATAAGTAGCAATTTCCTCTCCAAGGCGTTATTTTTTCCTTGTGAGTGAGAGCATTGACACCTCCTCATCTGCTTGAAAGAACTTTGTGTATAACTTGATTACCAAGGCTGGGATAAAGCTAGTGTACCAAGTGTATGCGGTTCCTGTCAGAGACTTGGAAAACTCTCTAAGCTTCAGGTACTCATTATTCCTGTGGGATCCCAAATCATCCACAAACCTAGAGATATGTTCCCTCATATTTCCCTCCCTGCCATCAAATTGCAGAAAACTTGGTACCCCATAATCTTCGGGGTACGGCAAAGCCATGATGCTTGGATGATACGATGGAGCTATCTCTACTTCATCTACATCAGCTTTTGTATTCAGAATAGCTCGCAGTTACTACCTGGTGATATAAGCTTCCTTTTCTAGTGATGTTTCCTGTGTGCGTGGTAATTCTTGAGGGAGGCTGTGTTGTTGTTCTCGGCAGAGTTTGATTTTCAGCTTGTGGTGACCCTGAACTTAACGTTGAGGCACGCATAGATTCCATAAAGGTGATAATGGCCTTCTGAGTATCCTGAATGCTAAGCGGAGTCTGTAGCGGAACTGACGGTAGTTCCGGTGAATTTGGCATTGAATTTATCGCTGGAGGAGCCTCCGTTTGAGCCACACCAGTGTTTGCGCGACGGCGCTGCCTTCGTGTTGGTGGAACTGGCTCAGCATCCTGATTTTGTTCTATCCCTTGCTCTGCTTCCTGCTCTTCATTTTGTTCAGTTTTCCGTGTCGGCGGACGCCATCTTCGTTGAGTTTTGGGTGGATTTGCTTGTGTCGATGACATTTCCTCCCCAATAGAGTCACCATAATGTTGGGGGTTCTAATTTAAACTGATTTGGAAATAGTATTTACACACTATAATACTCACTGAAAATGATGACTTTATTAATTTCTTTTAATGATTATAGAATTATAGAAAAGAGATAGAAAAGAAGATCAACAGTACAGAATAACACTTGCAAGCCACTCTTTCTCTCTCTAAGTGTCTGAAGTCCTCTAAAATGAGTCATTGGTCCTCTATTTATAGGCATTGGCCAAGGCATAAGTTAGTGCCATCTCATCATGACAATTCACGATATCAATCCGCGAGGCCTTTTTATAGTTTACCCAGGTCGGGAGATCCAATCCACGGAACCAAAAAAACTTACTTCTCGTAGATTCCTCTATTTGATGTCATAGTTCCGTGAGTCATGTCCTTTATGTATATTTTCCATTTACATGACCCCGAGTATTATTTTTAGCATTCCAAGTACTCTATTTTAAGTGATTTTGATGAATGAGGTCGCGACCCGCCATTCATCATCTCAAAATATTTCCCTAGACTAGTCAAATAGTACGCGATCAGCTCACAGGGTCGTGAGGTTGACTTTCGGCTATGAACCCCATTGTCAATCCTCAACGATCACCTCTTTATAGAGCTCCATCGCATATCCAATCTTATGATGAGATACCCTGTTGGCTTTTTCCAATTTTCCCTTATCAGACCCCTGGATTTGCGGGTTATATCACCGTGAATCCCCCTTTACATTATAATAAATAAATGATTATAATTATGGGTTATTATCAGAAAATCCCCCTATGTTTCTACATTGTTAAAAAAAAGAACCTGTAGTTTCAAAAACTCTCATATGGTTCCAAATTTAATCAAATACCCCCTGCCCTCTATAAGATTACGAAAATGTCCTCTAAAACTCTAATTCATTCCATTTAAATTTAAATCACAATTAAACTCTAATTTCTTCCATTAATCACAAACCCACTTTCAATTTAAATCCCAATTTCAACCCAATTCAACTCTAATTCATTCCATTTATCACAACCCCAATTTCAATTTAAATCCAAATTTCAAGCCAATTTATAATTATATATATATCTATATATATATAATCATATATACGTACTTTATTTATACATATATAATTATATATACGTACATATATATATAATGTACGTAAATAATATGTACGTATATTATATATATATATATTTATGTATATATATATATATACGTATAAATAAGTGGTTATATATGATTATATATATAGAGAGAGATATAACTATAAATTGAAATTGGGATTTAAATTGAAAATGGGTTTGTGATAAATGAAAGGAATTAGAGTTGAATTGGGTTAAAATTGAGATTTAAATTGAAAGTTGGAATTAGAGTTTTGGAATAAATGGGTGAGAGAAAGTGGATTAGTGAAAAATGAAATGAATTAGAGTTTAATTGGGATAAAGGAAAGAAATTAGAGTTTAATTGGGATTTAAATTAGAGTTTTGGAAAGTATTTTCATAATATTATAGAGGGCATGGGAGTTTTGATTAAATTGAAAACCATAGGGTTTTTTTTTAAAGCACGTGATTTTTTTTGAATAATTTGGAAACCATATGGGAGTTTTATGATAATAAATAAACAAGTAAAATTTAAATGTATGAAGAAAATAAAAATTGTTTGTACTTTTATAAGGTGGTTGGGGTAGTTGGTTAGGTGTAGGTTTAGGCATGGGGCAACTTAGACATTTCACATGAAAATTAAATTAATCAAGGGCATTAAAGTCATTTCGTGTCTCTAAAGGGTGTCATTGCAACACTTTGCAAATCTCAGGGGGTGTCACTGTCCAAAATCGCGTTGATCGGCATCTATGTGGAATTGACCGTTATCTCAGGGGGTGTCAATGCAATTTACAGCCCGTTACGGCCGTTCGTAACGGTTTTTTTGGTGCCCGTTACGGTTACACATCGATATATCGGTGTTGACCGGTTCTCACAGTAAAACCGGCTATTACGGGCCGTTACGGCGATCGTAACCCCAATTCTGACCACTTCTCAAAATATCGTAACGGTTGAAATAACGATGACACCATTAGATTTATTAATAACTCATTTTTTTTACTTAATATCTTTAAAAAATTAAAAAAAAATAAGTTAAATCTACCAAAAAATCATATTTATTTATTTATGTTATCAAAAGTATCAAATTAGTACATTTTGAGTAACATATGCAAGATTGCACATCTTTCTGTATCTGTATGACTCTATAGTCTTTCTTTTGAGTTTCGTAAGAATTTTCTTTATTGAGTAGAGCTCAGTCCCCTGATGCAGAACACGAGGATTCAACCAGAAGAACGCCGATAAAATGTATTCAACCTCTGTCTAATTATATGGAAAACTCTCCCCCCACCGTTGGCTAGAGATATCCTGCTCCCCAGATCCATTCATTTTCAATACTGCAACTGCGAACCTTGGATGTTATTAAGGAGAAAAGGAAAAGAGAAAAAATAATAATGAAACAAAATCAACAAACGTAGAAGGTTGGTGTACTATGCCAAATATATGTATATATATATATATCTATATATGTAGGTATATATTGTTGTGCGTTTACACCATCTGCGTTGTCTGTAAAGCAATATATGTCAGGAGTCAGGACTTTTGCCCACTCATGTTTCCCACGTTTCACTCTCTCGCTCGCTTTGGTCTTTTCTTTCACAATTGGTCAAAGAAATATTCAATGCATACACTTTGACATGAAATATGATAGAATCGATGAAGTGGCATGTCATTGCTAAATACTTTTTTAATTTCTCGGTTGCAATAAATGGAGATCTAGGCAAGTAATATCAACTCATATTTACGGTTGGATGGAGGTTGGATTTTTTATTATAAAATAATAATGCATATGGAAGGTTTTATTTTAAAATGTTCGGGTGGGCCTCAAAATTTTGAATAATAGTTAGGATGAATTTAAAAAATAGAAATAAAATTTAACTAATTTAAAGTTTAAATCCAAATAAAAACTAAGCCCAATTTGATTTATTAAAAAAAGTAATTTACACAAAATCTTCTGAAGTTTCAGGATTTAATCACCAAATCCCCTATTATTTGCAAAATTCCCTAATATTTTAGATTTTAATCAAATGTCCCCCTCAAGGTAATTTTCATGTCAAAATGACTTAAATGTCCCTCACATAAATTTTACGCTCACCCCTCTTTTTGGATATATTATACTTTCCCTCCCTCCTGTTTAGATAATTACACTTTCCCCCCTCTATAAAAAAATATATATAAAAATTTGAAAAAATTACTTAAAATTTGAAAAAATTATTTAAAATTTGAAATATATATATAATTCGAAAAAATATATATCTAATTCGAAACAAATATATAAATTTTGAAATATATATATATAATTCGTAAACTATATATTAAATTTCAAAAATATATATAAAATTCAAAAAAATATATATAAATTTTGAAATATATATATATAATTCAAAAACAATATATAAAATTCAAAAACATATATATAAAATTAGAAAAACTATATAAATTTTGGAATGTATATATAAATTCAAAAAACATTATATATAATTCGAAATAAATATATAAAATTCAAAAAATATATATATAATTCATAAATAATATATTAAATTTCGAAAATATATATAAAATTAGAAAATATATATATTAAATTTCAAATATATATATAAAATTGGAAAAAATATATAAAATTCAAAAACAATATATAAATTTACCCCCATAAAAAATAGAAAGGAAATAAAAAGAAAATGATGATGCTAGTATCCAAGAAGAGACAAGCAATCAGCCCACCATCTTACCATATCCCACTTCTTCTTGTCCAACTGTTGCACATTTACCTCTTTTTCCTTTAATTTTTTGTCCATTTAAAACAATATAATCAAAAATAAATATTTAAGTACACAACATGACATGGGTCCCCATTCAACCTCACGTGTTTAGTTCAAACCATACACCCTGTCAAGTGCCACTCACGTGGTGACATAAAAATATAAAATTCATTTTTTGAAATATATATATTTTTTCAAATTTTATATATTTGTTTTGAATTTTATATATATTTTTTGAAATTTACATATTTTTTCAAAATTTAATATATAATTTTCAATTATATATATATATTCGAAATTTAATATATTATTTATGAAGTTTATATATATATTTTTAATTTATATATTTTTTCCAAATTTTATATAGTTTTTCTAATTTTATATATTTGTTTTGAATTATATATATATTTCAAATTTTTTTATATTTGTTTCGAATTATATATATATATTTTCAAATTTAAATATATATTTCGAATTATATATATATATATATATTTTATAGATGGGGGAAAGTGTAATTATCCAAATAAGAGGGGGGAAAGTGTAATATGTTCAAAGAAAAGGGGTGAAACTATAATTTATGTGAGTAACATTTAAGTCATTTTGACATGAAAATTGGCTAGAGGGGGGTATTTGATTAAAATCTGAAATACCAGGGGGTTTGGCGAAGGACAGAGGGTTTAATGATTAAATCATGAAATCTCAGGAGGTTTTGTGTAAATTACCCTATTAAAAATTACACAAACTCATTTCTATCAAATCTAAATGAGAGTTAAGCCTAATTACACTAATTAAAAATTACTCATTCCTAATTCTATCAACCCAAATAAATTTTAAATCCAATATGTATCATTAAAAATTACATGGCATATAACTTGACACTAGTGGATAAATTAAATTTATTTTTTATTACTTTAATAAATTATCCAACCAGAAAAGTAACATTATTTTTTCATAATTCTTTAAATTATTTTTATTTATGAATGTCCCATAATATTTCTTTTTCAATGTCCAAATATAATTATTATAACATGATTAATATTTAATTCTTAAATAAAAAATTAAAAAATTAAACTAGAAGTTAGAAAAGAACTAAATGAAAAACTGACATCTGAAAAAAAATGGTGAAAACAATATTTTTAGTAAAAAAAAATAATACGATCACACTTACTTTAATATAAAATTGGATTTTAGTTTTTGCGAATAAATTATATTTTTTTAGATTATGTAAAAGGAATCGTACTCTTTATAAAGCACCTAAACCGAATTTAAATTTTGTGTTTTCAATACTAGTATATTCTGTATCATTTTAATAATAAATTTCACTTTAATATTTTCTTAACTATGTAAAATCTTATGTCTAAAGGTCTCATTAACTTCTTGCCCAGGACTTTAAAAAAAATGTAAGATCTCAGAATTGGCCCTGAACACAGTATTCCAACGATATTGATCTTTTAAACAACAAGTATCAGATCATTCAACATCTTCTAAAATGCTACTGCTCAAATTATACGTAACGAATAATATCACAAATTATATTTTAACACAATATTATAAAATAAACATACATCCAACGGATATCCAACATTGTCAGCATACAAAAAGAAATAAATAGAACCAAAGTCTCATATATCTCTCTCCATCAGTTTCTAAGTGGATCACATGATGTTTTTTTTTTTTTTTTTTGATAAGATGACATTATGTTATTGTTAGAAGAAAAGATGTTTTGATATGATGTTAATGGAGAGAATATAACAAAGACAATAAAGAGAATAATATTAAAGAATAAAGATGAAAAATAGATTGTATTTTGTATATTGAAGTATATGAATTATAATAGAGATGACACATATATATAGCGGAGAAGGTGTGGAAAACAAGTAAATTTGGTATGAGGGATAAGTCAATATAAATTAGGCAATACTAAATGAGCTAGGATTATCTAGATAGATGGGCTAAACCCTAATATATTCTAACACCCCCCCTCAAACTCAAGGTGGTAAACGAGAGATCAACTTGAGTTTGAAAATCAATTCCTGAAATCGTCCTGACAGATGAACTTTAATGAAAATATCAGCAGGTTAATCTTGAGATTAGTTTCGGTAGCTTCTCGGGATGGTGTGGCAACATCTCCAGTAATTAGTTACCAAAGTTTGCGACTTTTGAGAAAACTGATCATTACTTGAGCCCAAAGATTGTAATTAGGGCCATTGAGAATGAGAGACTTCATAACGTTCCATAGTAATTGAAAAATGGACTTGATATGAGTTGGTTTTGAATGAAAGATTCTAAATCACTAAAATAGAACAGAGAAAGTTATGTAGAATTGAATGTTCGATCGATCAAATAAGAGATGTCAATCGATCGAAAAAGAGGCGACGATTAATCGAGAGAAGAGGTAATGATTGATTGAAAAGAGACGACGATCAATCGAGAGAAGAAACGATGATTAATCCAAATGAGGCGGCAATCAATCGAGAGAAAAAATGATGATTGATCAATAGCGATATCATATTTTCCCGTGAGATGAGAAAATAAGCTAGAGAGAATTGAACCAATGAAGTGGTTGTTCTCTAGATAAAAAGTACCCAAAACGTGTCAGATTGAGATTTTCCCGTGAGACAAGAAAATAAGATGTTGGCTACAAAAATTAGCATAGCGAGTACCCAAAACGGGTAGAGAGCGAGTACCTAAAACGGGTAGAGAGTACCCAAACGTGTAGAGAGATCTCTCCAGAGAAGTTGTTTCCTCAAGATTGAGGTTCGAATGATCAAGAAAAAAGAGATGAGAAAATAATAATATGACTTTAATTATTTTCTTGGTGAGTGTTTGAATTTTGAAATTGAATGGGATCTAGTTTTGGCAGTTACTGAGTGAGAGATGAGAGATGACAGTGAACCAGAGACGAGAGAAATCAGAGATAAGAAAGAAAACGATAGTGTGGACTAAACAATGTGATTAAGTAGTGGTGAGGTCGAGTTCTCGTTGTTAGGATTTTTACACCCGCCCAAGAACACTATTAGAAGCCGTGTGTACCTGCAAATCAGAAAACGCACACAAACACACACCAAACAACGGACACAAAGATTTATAGTGGTTCAGCCAAAATAAGCCTACGTCCACTGAGAGCACTGTTTCACTATAATCAAAGAGAGGAATACAAGGGGTTGATCAACAGATCAAACACACGCACACACACAGTGTATACTCACGCCTGTATCACCGGAATAATATAAGCCTATATTATTCCTAACTCTTACCAAGAAGAATACTATCATGTATCTCTTCTATGATTTCTCTCTATTTGTGCACACAATATAATAGGAGAGACCTTATATTTATAGGAAAGAATATATAGGTGGTTTTGCCTTTTAGTCGATATGGGACAACTTTCAATACAAAGTAGTCACCCTTTATATATAACAATCTCCCACTTGACGACTTTTCCACCATCAATCAACTCCATCAATGATCAGTGCAATACGATGCTCTCATTCATGTCTTCAAGCTTGAAGACCCACTGAACACTGAAGTTATGTATAACTTCAGTTTTTCTCTTGTTAGCACATTGGTTAACAATACCATGCTGATAGCTCCCACTACATGAGCAATATCTACCTTTCTACAGAATCTGTGACATCTATTACGTCTAGCCATTGTCTTGCAACCACTGTCGTTTTTGACTTCGCCTTGCAAACTTTGTCGCGTATGTCTTCTTTCTCCCTTTCACAAAGGGACTTTCCGGTTGCTGCATATAACACTCCTCATTTAGGTCACCTTGGAGAAAAACAGTTTTGCCATCTAACAGCTCTAGATGCAAAACTTCTGCTTCAACAATGTTTGAATGAATGGTATTCAGTTTCACAACCGAATAATGGAGAGCTTTTTTCTTTACCGACAGCTCGATTAGGTTCCATGTCTTAATGAGGATAAGGGACTTCATCTCATCTTCCATCGCAAGCTCCCACTGGCTCGCATCTACTTCATCATGATCTGGTTCATCTCCATCTGTAAGCAACAAATTATGCGGTGTATCAACTTGTTGAGTCTTACTATCTGCAACATGTTCTTCTAACTGAGGACTCTCACTGTCTAGAACATCTTCTATCTCAACATATATAGGATCACTATGTGCCTTACCGCTCCATACCTCTTCTGATATTTTGTGCTCCAATGGTATTGATGGACCACGATTCATAAGATACGCTGTTGTATTGATTGTTTCTGCCCAGAACTGTTCTAGAAACCCTGCCTGAATGTGCATGCTTCTAGCTATCTCAGTCACTTTTCGGTTCATACATTCTACTACGTCATTAGGTTATAGTGTACTAGGAACAATCTTTTCTAATCTGATACTGTTCTCCTAGCAAAAAATCTTGAACTCGGAGTCTTCGTTTTCTCCACCAAAGTCGGATCTCAATTTCTTTACCTTCAACCATGTCTCCTTCTCTACCATGGCTCTCCATTTCTTAAACACATCGTACACTACACTTTTATGTTTCAAGAAGTAAACCCATATCCTCCTGGAATGGTCATCAATGAAAGTCACGAAGTAAGACTTTCCGCCAAGAGATGAGATAGTTTGTGGCCCCCAGATACCCATGTGAAGTAGCTCAAGTTTCTCCACTGTGAGACTTCTGTTGTTGCTCTTGAAACTAACCATTTTCTGCTTACACTCATAGAAGTCGATGTCAATCAATTTCACTGGTAGTTTTCCCTTCGAGACCATAACTGCGAGCTCCTTTTCACTTATGTGACTAGGCCTCTAGTGCCACAAGTTGTGATCCTCTTTGCCTTTTGTAACTGCAATCACTATGTTAAAATGGGTGGTTGTGTAGAGCATACCTTCTTTATTCCCTCGTGCTATAGTCATAACTCCTGTGGAAATCTTCCACTTATCTTCACTGAAAGTGGTCACATAACCTTTACTCGCCAACTAGCCTATTGAGATTAGGTTCTTCCTCAAGTATGGAATGTGTCTGACATCCCTCAGCTTCCATATCGATCCACTAAGTCTGATATGTACTTCACCCTTACCAACAACACTGCAGGGCTGATCATTACCTAAATAAACCTTGCCAAGGTTTCCAGGTGTATAGCTCTCGAAAAGTTCTCAACTTAAGGTGGTATGAAATGATGCTCTAGAGTCCAAGACCTAAAACTCTGTCTTGCTCTCCAAATAGCATATCAGTGCATCATTTTCTGAGATAAAATTCACTTTAGTCTTGTCATCCGCTACACTCTACGGGTATCTGCACTAGCCTCTGTAATGACCATGTTTGCCATAATTCCAACACTTAATGGAATTTCGAGACTCCTGTCTCCACTTGGAACGGCCACGTCCATTACTTCCGCCTTTCCTTCTATTCGAACCTCTGCCTCTAGTGTCGACATTCAATGCTGAGCCACTGTTAGAAGAGTCTGACGTCTGTCTTCTGATCTCTTATGTGAGTACCATACTCACTACGGAAATCATACTGTAACGGTTCTACCCCTGAATAATTACTGATTGCAGCCTTTGTGGGGCTCCAACTCTCTGGCAATTGGCTTATAAGAAAAACCGCTTTCATTTTGATAGTGATTGGCATCTCAACTGATTCCAATTGCGCAACAATTTCATTAAGAACACTAATGTGTTCACTAACCTTCCCATTCTCGGACATCTTCAGATTTGTCAATCTTGTGATGAGATGTACCGCATTCGCTCCAGATGGCTGTTCGTACATGCTCGAAAGAGCATCCATGAGAGACTTTGTTGTCTTCTCATTCTTGATGTTGAAGGCGACAGACTTTGACAATGTCAGTATGATCGTACTGAGAGCCTTTCGATCTAGGATTGTCCAATCCTCGTCTTTCATCGATTCTGGCTTCTTCCCTTCTAATGGCAAAGTTTCATCAATTCTAGCTTCTTCCCTTCAAATGTTTCTGGAATAACACATCCTCAACTTGCATCTTCCAATAAGCAAATTTTGCACTGTCAAACTTGCCGATCATTGCAGCATTTTCTTCTCCCATAGCTCCCACTGAGCCTATACTAGGTGTTCAGAGTTAAATTATGCAAAAACGATCACACTGTTGCGTCCGGAGCGGTCCAAAACCTTAAGAATGCCTTTGACCATGTCGAAAATGGGTCAAAAAAGACTCTAAACGGGTGAAAAAACAAATATGCACAAAAGATAGAAAATTGCTGACAACATTGGTACCTTCTCGGGACACGTGCAGGCGCATTCCAGTACCTATGGGTATGATTTTTTTGTCAAACATTAGTATTTGAAATATCTTTTCGTTGATATATTATACTCCTTGCATAGATCAACGATGCTTCGCGAAAGAGCCCCAAACTGAAAATGCTGCGCGTCGGAGCAAAAAATCTGGCCAGAACTTCAGGTGGCGCGTGGGGGCACGTGCGGAACTTTCCGGTGACACGCCTAACACTGTTGACTTCGTATGGTCATTACAAAGCTTCTAGTATAGTTGGTTTCTGATTTCGGGCACTTTTGAAATTCGATTCTGGACCAGAACGAACGAGGTTTTTCCTTTGCTTCAACTTGAAGCTCCGATACCACTTGTTAGGATTTTTACACCCACCCAAGAACACTATTAGAAGCAGTGTGTACCGACAAATTAGAAAACACATATAAACACATACCAAACAACGAATACAAAGATTTATAGTAGTTCAACTAAAATAAGCCTACGTCTACTGAGAGCACCATTTCACTATAATCAAAGAGAGGATTACAAGAGGTTGATTAGCAGATCAAACACACGCACACACACGGTGTATACTCATGCCTGTATTACCGGAATAATATAAGCCTATATTATTCCTAACTTTCACCGAGAAGAATACTAGCCTGTATCTCTTCTATGCTCTCTCTCTATTTGTGTACACAATATAATAGGAGAGACCCTATATTTATAGGAAAGAATATAAAGGTGATTTTGTCTTTTAGTCGATGTGGGACAACTTTCAATACAAAGTAGTCACCCTTTATATATAACACTCGTAAGATGAAATTACTGAGTTCTTGGTAGGTTGAAGATCTCGAGTTCTCGAGGTAAAAGTCTCAAGTTCTCGGTAAAGGAAATTCTCGAGTTCTCGATAGAAGTTTTTGAGTTCTCTATTTCTCGAATTAAGGAAAAGGTGAGTAAGCGACGGTGATAGTGTTGGACATAAATATACGGATATATATATCCATATCCATATATTGATATATATATCTATATATTTATGGATATATGCTATGTGTGTATAAGAGATTGAGAGCTGAGAGTTAGAGAATGAGACTTGGGTGATGAAGAGTCATGAGAGTGAAGGAGTTATATGGATGCATATGTATGGATCAAATGAGGGTGGAGAAGTTGAAAGGGTTAGGGTTTATGAGAGTTTTGAGATGAAGAAGGAGAAGAAGCGTGAACTTGGTGGGGTTTGATGAGAGAGATCGCAATAGTAAGATCGCGAAGGAAAGATTGTGACCAAGAGAGGAGGTCGTCGGTGGAGGGTGATGTTGGTCGGTTGGAGGGTTCTGGTCGCCGGCGAGGCCGCGACGCTAGAGGTTTCACGGCGAGGTGAGAACATGACGAGGTGAGGGCGCAACTAAGAGGTTTGTTTGGTGGTGCAGCAGTTCGGTAGGGACAAATCGGTGGTGATGAAGTAGCGATTTGCTGGTGGTGGTGTCGTGGTTTGGTCGATGTAGATTGAACACGACCTAGGGCACAAATTGGTAGGAAAAAGGGAGGAGCCTGCAGGCTTTGGTGGTGGAGGTGGTGGCGATCGATTGAGGATGAGGCAACGATCGATCGAGGATGAGGCGATCGATTGAATACGAGATGATCTATCAAAAAAGATGAGCGATGGATTGGGACGGGATGCGTCGACAGATTAGAGAGAAACGACCGATTTATGGATTGCAAAAGTGAGATTGAGGACTTGAGTTGGTTGTTTTCCTTGAGAGGTGATGAAAGACAAATCCAAAACGAGTTGGGGGTGGGATGAAATACAAGACGAATCCCACTAAGAATATAGAGAAAATAGAGAGTCTGGTGATGAGAGTTTGATTGATAGACTAGGGTTTCAATTGAGGATCGCCGCCGGGGATGGGAGATGAATTTCCATCCCCGACAGAGATGACAATACGCGAAAAAAATTATCAAGAATCGGTAGGCTCTTATACCATATTAGAAGAAAAGATGCTTTGATATGATGTTAATGGATAAAATATAACAAAGACAATAAAGAGAATAATAGAAGAGAATAAATTTGAAGAATAGATTGTATTCTGTATATTGAATTATATAAAAAATAATAGAGATGACACCTATATATAGGGGAGAAGGTGTGGAGAATAAGTAAATTTGGTGTAGGGGTGTAATAGTTAAAATAATACATGGCCCAACCGAGATGGGCCACAGGATTGATGGGCCGACGACTGATAGGGGTGGCAATTCGTGTCAACGGGTCGTGTTCGTGTTGGGTCGATATCGTGTCGGGTCGAAATCGTGTCGTTACTATACGTGTTGTGTTCGTGTCGTGTCGTGTTCGGGTCGACCCACGGGTCGACCCATGTAAATTATGTAATTTTTTTTTTTAATGGTAAGATGATATAAAAATAAACAAAGGCCTAAGCCATACAAATGCTAATTCATTTAGCCTATTTATTATAATATTTTAAATTAAATTTGACATAATCCATTTTAGAGGTAAATTATTAACCTATTATCAACAAAATTAAATTAATTTTGACACGATCCAATATTATTTTATTGATATATTTCAATTCATGACCAATTAGAGAAGATAAAAATATAAAAATAAAGATAAATATGAACAGTAATCGTGTCAAATGTGTCGTGTTCGGGTTGACCCTTATATTTTCGTGTCGACCCATTTAAGGCCTTAAACCGTGTCGTGTCGTGTTCGTGTTCGTGTCTGGTCGTGTCGGGTTTTCGTGTCGTGTCCAATTTTGCCAGCTCTAACGACTGATGGGTCGAAGACGGATGGGCTGGAAACAAGTGGGCTAAAAGAAATAATGGGCCTATGGAAAATTCTAGAAGATAAGTGATCCACAAGTTAAGGAATAGTCCAATTATGAAATAAAGAGTCCAAAAAAGGGTAGAGTTTATCAAATCCCGTGATTTAAGGGATTGATAAACTTGGGTAAATGGGCTTGACCCATTTATCATAATTATGTATAAATACATGACTTTGATGAATGAAAGAGGATCCAATTTTTCATTCCAGATATTATTGTGTATTTTTCTGCATCTACACAATTGGCGACGTCTATGGGAAACCCTATTATTGAAATATTTTTCAATAAGCTTCCCACTCTCTACAAAAAGCTAAGATTCATACCATCAATGGCGGTGATCACACGTTCACAACAGACCGATTTACCTCCAAATGGAGGCCAGCAACCTGAAGATCCGATCAGACGAGCCCTGGAGGAGAGGACTGCCGAGTTGGAGAGGCAAAATGCTGAACTGGTGGCAAAATTGGCTCAACTGCAGAACCCACAGGAGGTCCATAACGACGAGCAGTCCGACCAGCATGAACGGTCTATAGGCCACCAGATTGACAAGGACAACCTCCCCGTTAGATCCCACAATGATCGGGAAAAGCACGCAGAGTCATCTCTACAGGTTCTCGGGGTACGTAACCCCGATGAGGTCCTAACCATGAGAAAACTAGAGGAAATCATGTCCATATTACAGCGGGAAGTGCTTAAGGATCTAAAGGTACAGACCCCTATCGATCTGGCATCCGAGCCATCAATCGATGCCGTCCAGACACCGTTCACCATCTCGATCACCAGTATGCCCTATCCGGAGAGGTTCAGATTACCGAAGTTCACCCTGTTCGATGGTACAAAAGATCCAACATAGCACATCTACCACGTTCATACCAAGTTGAATGTTTACAACGAAAATGAGGCCTTACTCTACAAAGTTTTCCATACCAACTTGACCGAAGCAGCCCTCATGTAGTTCAGAAATTAACCACCCCGATCGATTAGAAGCTGGCTCAGACTCTGCGAGTTATTTATTGCCCAGTACTTCGGCAACAAAAGGCAGAAGAAGACTATCTCCAGTCTGTTCACCATGATCCAGGAGAAAGGCGAATCCCTGAAAAGTTTTGTCTCACGATTCAATGTGGAGATGTCTTCAATTGACAACTGCGATCAACATTCAGCTATCGAAGCCTTCAGAATGGCCCTGATCCCTGGAACCAAGTTCCATCAGTCCCTAGTCAAGAGACCACCAGGAGACATTGGAGAGCTCAATTCCAGGGCACAAGGGCACCTCCGAATAAAAGAGGAGTTGGCCATAAGACAGAGGAGGACCGCCTTTGCAAGTATGGAGGCAAGAGTGTCTGAACCAAAGATTAAGGATCGGGTCTCCGATCGAAAGCGGCCGGGTGCTCCTCATTCTCCCTCCCCAGTACTAGAAAAATACCAAAGGTTTAAGGACAAAATTACCCCACTAAAAGTTACGCTGACAAAATTATATCAGGAGACTAAGGGTAAAGGAATCTTTCGGTCGCCCCCACCCATTAAGCAACCAATGGACCAGAGAGATATGTCGAGGCACTGCGTTTTCCATGGCGAATACGGACATCATGCCAACGAGTGCCGAAGCCTTAGGAGACAAGTGGAGGCCATGATTGCGAAAGGAGAATTGACCAAGTACGTGGCAAAGGAGGGAGCCCGATCAGACCAGACACCCCATGCGCCTGTAAAGGGGCAATGGGATAGCCCGTACGAATCATTCACATGGTTCACGGAGGACCAAGTCGGTCAGAATTGGAAGAGGCCCGCAGATCTCAAATGCGACAAGCCCATAAGCTGCGAAGGGTTAGGGAAGTCAGCTAGTTCTGAAGCCCGAAAAAAGACGCCCATATAAATTTCTCCTCTGCAGATATGCGGGGCATTCAATCTCCACATGACGATCCCTTTATTATCTCTCTCATGGTCTCAAGGTCCTTGATCAAGAGAGTGATGGTGGACCTAGGAAGCAGCACCAATATTATCACCAAGTGGGCCTTCGAGAAGCCAACCCTCAGGAAATAGTCCATTCCAGAAGCCCGATAGTAGGATTTGATGGCAAAAGGGTGGAACTAGTGGGAGAGATCCAACTACCAGTAACAGCGGCGAGGCACACGCTCAGAGAAACTTTTGTGGTGGTGGACGTCAAACCCTCATACAATCTCCTCATGGGCAGGGGATGGATCCATCGGATGCATGGGGTTCCCTCGACAATGAATCAGGTCATGCGATGCATTGACCCAAACGGAGTTGATGTGATTGACATAAAGGGGGACCAGATGGCAGCCAATGAATGCTATGCAGTCACCATGAAGGGCTTGAAGAAAAAGATAGAACCGGTGCGGGAGGTACGACCCAAGGCGGTACCCGATGATCAATAGCAATTACAGGAGGGCGGTTCGGGGTCACCAGTAGCAGCTGAACCTCTGCTGGAAGTTCAAATTTTCCCCGATCGACACGAAAGGTTTACTGATATTGGTTCAGGCCTCAGTCCACAAGAAAACGAGGAAATGGAGTCCTTTCTCCGATCCAATGCTGACGTATTTGCATGGAGCCATGTGGACATGACCGACATCGATCCATCGATAGCCCAACATTCTCTCAATGTGGATCCCAACGCAAGGCCCGTCAGACAAAAACAAAGGCGAATGGGGGCCCATCAAAACCAGATCATAACTGAAGAGGTTGATCGACTTCTTCAAGCAGGATTCATAAAGGAGGTCCAGTATCCCTCTTGGTTGGCGAACATTGTGGTGGTCCATAAGAAAAACGGAAAATGGAGGGTATGTGTAGACTTCACTGATCTAAATAAAGCCTGCCCGAAAGACTGTTTCCCTTTACCAAAGATCGATCAAATGGTAGATGCCACCGCAGGTTTCGAACGCCTGAGTTTTCTAGATGCATACTCTGGGTATAACCAGATACAAATGAACCCAGAGGACGAGGAAAAGACTGCCTTCATCACTGAGTCAGGTACATTTTGTTACACAGTTATGCCTTTCGGACTAAAAAAAGCAAGTGCTATCTATCAAAGGTTGGTCAGAAGGATGTTCCATGGCATGATGGGATCTACCATAGAAGCCTACATCGATGACACGGTGGTAAAAAACAAGGCAAAAAGATACCACCTGACCGATCTGCAGCAGGTGTTCGACACCCTCAGTAAGTACAATATGAAGCTCAACACGTCCAAATGTTCTTTCGGAGTGTCCTCAGGCCAGTTTTTGGGGCATATAGTTGATCGGACGGGAATACAAGCTAGCCCGGCGCAAGTCAAAGCTCTCATAGATTCAGCAGAGCCAAAGTCCCGGAAGGAGATCCAGGTGCTAACCGGAAGGATAACGGCCCTCAGTCGTTTCATCTCTCAATTAACCGATCGGTGTAAGCCGTTCTTTCAAGCAATAAAGGTGGCAAAAGGAGAAGTCTGGGGACAAGAGCAAGCAGAAGCCCTGAAAAAACTTAAAAGTTACATGGCATAGGCTCCGATACTGGCAACCCCAGATGTCGATGAGCCACTGCACCTGTATCTGGCCATATCAATAACATCTACCAGCGCCGCTCTGGTCAAAGAGGGTAAGGGGTACCAGACACCAGTCTTCTACACTAGCAAAGTCCTTGCTGATGCAGAAACCCGTTATTCGAAGCAGGAGAAGCTGGTACTATCACTGATCAATGCAAAGCGACGTCTTCGGCACTATTTTGAAGCACACCCGATCATAGTGTCTACTTTAACCCTGATCAGATCCATAATGGCGAAGCCTGAGTTATCCGGGAGAGTATCCAAATGGGCAATTGAACTCGGGATTTTTGACATGACATATGTCCCCCAAACTGCAATCAAAGGCCAAACAGTAGCTGACTTTTTGTTAGAAACAGAAACTACAGACTCCGTAGACGAAAGTGAGCCTGGTTTATGGGTTGTGTTCGTGGACGGATCCTCAAACATTAACGGAGCAGGGATCGGGGTAGTACTCGTAACTCCATATGGTACTAAAATCCAATAATCCGTTCGATTGGAATTTCCAGCCTCTAACAATGAAGCCGAATATGAGGCCCTTCTTACATAAATTCGGTTGGCCCGAAGCCTTCAAGTACAGAAAGCAGAGGTACAAAGTGATTCCCAGTTGGTCGTACGGTAGTTAAATGGGGAGTATGAAACCCGAGAGCCGAAAATGGAATCATACAAGAATTTGGTTATAAAGGAGGCCGAAGGGTTCCAACAAATAACCTTTGAACATATTCCCAGAGGGGATAACTCCGTAGCAGATCATCTGGTTAACCAGGCCTCCACAATAGGAGAAAGTATGACTCGCACTGTATCAATTGACTTTATCATCCGATCAAGCTTGGAGCCCCCCCAAGAGGTAATGGTCATCCCATAGGAGCCAAGTTGGATGGACCCTATAGCAGATTATTTGAGAACTGGTGCATTGCCTGAGGCAAAATCAAAAGCTCGGAAGATAAGAATGAAGGCAGCCAGGTATGCTCTGTATAACGGCCAACTATACCACAAGTCTTTATCCGGACCATACCTAAGATATCTCACGCCCTCTGAAACTTCGACAGTCATGGAAGAGATTCATGCAGGAGCTTGTGGCAACCATTCCGGAGGAAGATCTTTAGCCCATAAAGTTCTCACCCAGGGATATTTCTGGCCTTACCTGTCAAGAGACGCTGAGGTCTATGCTCGACATTGTAAGAAGTGCCAATTTCGTGGAGATGTCATTCATCAACCACCGGAGTTACTGAACCCAACAATTATCCCTCACCCCTTTGCCCGATGGGGTATGGATATTGTGGGTCCGCTTCCGCAGGCCATACGGTCAACCACTCATGTTCTTCTGGTTACAGACTATTTTACCAAATGGGTGGAGGCCTAGGCATACCCCACCATAACAGAAAGCCATGTTATAAAGTTCATCTGGAGCCACATCATCTATAGATTCGGTCTACCCCGAACTATAATGATGGATAATGGCACCAATCTTGATAACAGGAAGGTTCAGGCATTCCTGGCCAAGCATGGGATTAATCAAAATACTTCTTCTGTTGGCTATCCGCAGGGAAATGGGCAGGCCGAAAGAATAAACAGAACTATTTTTGATACACTGAGAAAAAATCTTGAGGACACAAAAGGGGCATGGTTGGAAAAATTACCTGAGGTGTTGTGGTCCTATCGGACCACTCCGAGGCAACCCACTGGGGAGACCCCATTCGCTATGGCTTATGGGGCCGAAGCAGTTATCCCGACCGAGTTAAGAGTACATACTCTAAGAAGTCAAGCTTGGGAGGAAGGACTAAACAATCAGCACCTTGCCCATGATCTGGATCTCCTAGAAGAAAGGAGAGAAGTTGTCGGGATAAGGCTGGCTGCCTATCAGCAACAAATCAGGGCGTGGTTCAATCAGAAAGTCAAGATAAGGGAATTCTAGATAGGCGATATGGTACTCAAAAGAAAGATTGGGATTGTTGGCAAGTTACGAGAAACATGGGAAGGACCTTATACGATTTTTGAGGTTATCGAACGCGGAGCTTATCGGGTTCGGAAGAACGAGACAGGCCGCATCGAGTCCAACGCTCAGAATACTTATCGGTTGAAGAGGTATTATCCTTAGATAAGTTTACTTTCTTGTTAAAAATAAAATAAAACTGTGTCTTACATACGTCACCTTTTCTGATTATAATAAAGCATTTGTGCCCGATGTCTGTCACCTCTGCTTCATGATTCTCATTTCAATAAAGATACATTCTGTTTTTACACAAGTGTTCCATGTTTAAAGTTAAGATTTTCCTAACTGTTTGAGTTCAAACCTTATTTGAACTAACCAAAGGATAGAAGCCAGTATCAGGGGCCAAATGCCCGAAGGCTTCAGGCTTATTAAAATTTTCCTAAGTGTTGAGTTCAAACCTGATTCGAACTAGCTAGAGGACAAGAACAAGCCTCAGGGGCCAAATGCCCAAAGGCTCAATGTTGAAGTTTTCCTAAGTGTTTGAGTTCAAACCTGATTTGAACTAACCAGAGGATAAAATCTAGCCTCAGGGGCCAGGTGCCCGAAGGCTCAATTTTTTATTAAAACTTTCCTAAGTGTTTGAGTTCAAACCTGATTTGAACTAACCAGAGGATTACAGCAAGCCCCAGGGGCCAGATGCCCGAAGGCTCAATTGTTTTCATAAATAATTAAAGTTCAAACACTAAAGCCAGAACAAGAAAAGAATAAACACTAAAGTGAGTGGAAAATTCTTGTTCATTGATAAAAAAAAAAAAAAAGAGTTACAAAATTACCCTTCTGAGAGGAGTAAGTACAGATAAAATAGAAAAAAAAAAAAACCTAAACTACTGATTGGGAGGATGATATTCCTCCCCCTTTAGGATGACAGCGAACTTCTTCTCATTTTCAGAGGCAGGAGGGTTTTTGTAGGGCATAGGTAGTCCCATGTGGGCATCAAATTCCTCTGCGATCTTAAACTCCCGAGCTTCTAGAGGAATGTGCTCTATTTCGTGCCTCTGTCGCCAAACTCTAGCCGATCGGAGATCATAGATAAAGCAGTACCAGTTGTACATATCAAGACCTCCTATGAGTCACACCTCTACTTTAGCCCGCTCAAGAGCCGAGAGGTTCTCTGATTCTGCCAGGAGTTTCTCTAATTCTCCCTTTTCAGCTGCCATCTTTTTGTTAACTGCCCTCGCTTCTTCCAACTCAGCAGTCAAAGCCAATTTTTTAGCCATCAGATCCCGCTTCTCTGCCTCACCAGTCTCCATAAGGATCTTCTACTCTGAGACGGTATGGCGAAGGCCATCTGCCTCTTTGGCTAGAGTATTCCGGTGGGCGTCATTTTGCTTAATCTGGGCCTTCATACTGGTCATCTCCTTAACATCAGACTCCAAGATGTTGTTGTAGGCCTGAACCCCATAGAAAAGCTGCATAAAAAGACATGTCAGTACATGATGTGACAATAATCAATAAACAAAGTTCCAAAAACGAAGAACAAGTGTATACCTCCAAAACCATTATAGAAGTCTTCTTTGCCAGATCAGTCCTGGAGATTTTGGTCTGAGCGGCCCTATCAGCTGGCATCCAGATCCCTTTTTCCATAGCCCGAAAAGCGTTTGGCTGGGTAAGGGTAATATGCTTGGCACATACCGGAGTCCCATCCGGCAGAAGGAACTTCGGTTCCTAGGGAATTAAATTATGGGACGCCTCCGGAGCTTGGGGGGCATTACTTGTAGAAGCATTATCAGCTTGAGTTCTGGCCCTCTTAGCAGGCAGTCCACTGGATCGGGTCCTGATAACTAGAGGATTTACTGGAGGAGGCTGAGGAGGAGCTACCGGAGTCTGTGCTGGTGGCGCTACTGGGCTCTGTGCAGGAGGAGGTACCGAAGTCGCCGGCGGTGTTGTCGATAGTGGCATAGCATCAACCGGAGTGACACCTTCGGGGACTTGGGGCCATCTGACAGAAAGAGGTTTGTTAGGCAAGTCCATCCTATCAACAACAGCGCCCAAATTAGAAATTGACTCCAAATTTTCCAAAGTCAGCAGGTCAGTAGCGGATCGGGCTTTGCCCCAGACATGGGTTTTCAGAAGGCCTAGATGTTGTTTTATGAAGGTAAGGGGAATGTCTCTATCCTCATAACCCATAAATTTGTAGGCATAATCCCCCCGATGAAGATCACAGTGTTCACAAAGGCAAGATACTTTATGAAGGGGGCGGTAGATGGGTAGACGGATGGCACCGAAAGTATTCGGGATCGGGAATATACGCAAAAATGGGTAAGACCAGTTGCCATTCACAACTACCATTCTTTCCTTCCATCCCTTATCAGACTTTTCGGTGTCAGTACATATGCTCCGGCCTTGGAAGGGAAAGAGATTGTATCTACCCTTACTCGCTATGGCATTCTGGAAAAAGTAACAGAGGAGCAGATCGGCTAAACCTAAGTTGAGATCCAGGTCCCTATTGTACAATAGGAGCATGGATATGATCCTAAGGCTGTTCGAGTTCAGCTGAAGCCTAAGATGAGATGCCGATAGCAGAATGCTACCGGGGGCTAGTCCCTGACTCTTTGTAAAGTCTAGGTAACCTGGGTAAGGGGATACATCAACATCCCTAGGTACTTGGGTCTCTGCTCAGAGATGTTTAACATCTACTTTAGGTCGGACTCTCTTAAGTGGGGCCACTACAAACGGTTCGGAGGGCTTGGGATTTACAGGTTCGTTCGTTGATGAGCCCGGAAGGTCAGTGTTTTGGGGAGTTTTTTTGAGGTTCCTTGGCGATTGGACTGAGGACTGTCACTACTGGTGGGATCGGTACTAGTAGAAGAGGACAGGACGACCTCCTCTACCGACTGGGTGTCGTCGCTATCAGACATAATGATAAGAAAGGTAGAAGAGACAGAAGGGAGACAGAGGTGAAAATTAAAAGAAGAAAATGAGACTGTCCGACTTACGCAGGTAATGGTGATGCGTCAGGGAAGGCTTCGGGTGGAAGCAGGTTACCGTTTTACTGGAGGATCTGGAACTGACCAAACAAAAGAGAATTTCAGGGAGTAGAGAAGGATGTGCTTCAGAGATGAGAATTGAAAGCAGAAATTACAGACAATGTGAATGAGAAGTGAGAAATGAAGTAACTTTGAGAGGTTTTTATAAGAAGGGAGAAGGAGGCCAAAGGGTTGCACGAAGTCCGAAGGTCACGCAACCCACGATGAACCGTCATGGAACTGAGATCAAAGAAGTAATGACCACTCATTTCAAATGCCAATAAATGTTCATCAATGATTGACAACTCACCAAACCCTCATTTCCCATAAAGTGCATGTATGTATATATGTGTATAGTGGTGTTTAAATTTTCGGTCATGGGCTTTGAAAAAGAAAAAATCACAAAAGCCCATAACCTCAGGGGCCTGTGTAATAGTTAAAATAATACATGGCCCAATCGAGATGGGCCACAGGACTGATGGGCCGAAGGCTGATGGGCTGGAAACAAGTGGGCTAAAAGAAATAATGGGCCTATGGAAAATTCTAGAAGATAAGTGATCCACAAGTTAAGGAATAGTCCAATTATGGAATAAAGAGTCCAAAAAATGGTAGAATTTGTCAAATCCCCTGATTTAAGGAATTGATAAATTTGGGTAAATGGGCTTGACCCATTTATCATAAATATGTATAAATACATGACTTTGATGAATGAAAGAGGATCCAATTTTTCACCCCAGTTATTATTGTATATTTTTCTGCATCTACAATGAGACAAGTCAATATAAATTAGATAATACTAAATTAGTTAGGACTATCTAGATATATGAGTTAAACCCTAATATATTCTAACAATTATGACATCTCTGTGCAGTGAGATAATTAATATTAAATAAAAAAACAGTAAACAAATTAGTCACACTAAACAAATCAGTCACACTATTGTCCCTTGTCATGTTAATTAAAAATTACAATCTTGAATACTTGGATTTGCTAAACAGTAACTACTAAATTGTTGAGATTCATAAAGCAAAAATTACATGTGTATATAACATGCTTTCTGACATAATAAATAAGAATAATAATGTCTATGTTCCCAAGAAAGACAAGTTTTTCAGTTGCCCCAACTCCACTAGTTGAATATTTGCTTGATGCCATCTCAAATTTGTAGCTATTTTATGTATAAGGAAAAATGTTGAAATTATCTAGAAGATGATAAACTAAGCATAAAGGGGTGAATATATTTTTTATAAATTAATTGATAAATTAAAATATTAATTATGAAATAGTCAATTTTAATTTAATTCTATCACAATATAATCTATGTAATAATAAATATAAGTACAGAAAATAAAGTAGAGATGATACCAATATTTTTACATGAAAAACCCTGGAAACGCTTCAAGTAAAAATCACAGATATCCTCTAGTATCGATTCACTATGAATCAAGAAGTACACAGACTCTATGAAGTTAGGACTTACAAAATCACTCTAACTTACCTCTTATCACTTGATGTCTAAAGTCTTGAATCACTCGCGCTACTACGAAGTTCTCACTCTGATCTCCGTACTCTGACGGCTCCGCTTATCAACGGATCAGTTTACCACAAAACTTCTAGTTTGCTCTGATCTCTGCACTCTAACGGCTCCGTTTCTCAATGGATCGATGCAACTTAATTGCAATAGGTGGTGTGATAATTTTTTAACAACGGATCATCCAATTGTGCATAAAGATTTCACGTGTAGGAGCACAATTGAATAATCACAAAAAATTAGAGAAATTCTTAATATAGAATGATCAAGCGATCTCTTTTTCTCTCCCTCTGTAGACGGATTTGATCTGTATGATAGTTGTAGAGCTCTCACAAAAATATAACTCACAAGTCACATCCTTCTCTTTGGTTTAACTCATATAAATAGATAAAAGTCTTCAATTAATGGTAAGAATCATTTTCCTTTCAGAATTTATATTTCCACCATTAAGTCTTTCAAATAAAGACTAATATACCAATGATAGTCCAATACACCAATAATAACTCCTAACCATGTCCTTAAGTGAATAGAAGACTTTAAGGCATCTGAGTAATCATTTTTTAAAAACTGAAGTCAGCAATTTCGAGTTCTCGGTAACTCAAAACCTCGAGTACTCGATAGCTTCAGAAACTTCAACTTCTGTTTACTTCTTTCCAGTACCGCTTCCGATCAACTTCTGATTAACTCACTACCATATTCACAACACTCAACATGATTTTTTATACAAAATATATCATTACAAATAAATGTTGCTACAAATGTCTCTTAAAATTAGGTTTATGTCAACTTATTTAAAGAAGAATTTCACCTACAATATTGACTTTTGTTTCTTAGTTACAGGAAAATAATATTTTTTTCATACACGACTTAGGAGAAGTATTGCCCTCATATGTAAATAATTATTTGAATTATTTTTAAAAATATTTTTTATGTTTTTGTAATAAAATATTTTAAAAACCAAACAAATCCATAATTACCAAAAAACAATTCTGTAGATGCATGTAATTTTCTTATTAATTCAAATCACGTCTTAAAAGAAATTCTTTTTTATATGTCTTGAGACTTGAGACGAGTAAATGATTTAATACTTATCACATGTTTATTCGTATTCAAAAGTCCCTTCCAGAGTATGAAAACTAGTCAACTTTAACTTTATACTTTAATAATTTATTATATTATATTTTAGGGTAAATTGCACTAGCACCCTCTGAGGTTTAGGTCAATGCCACTAATATTAGGGATGACAAAAAAACCCGAACCCGCCCCGTTTATCCCGCCCCGCCCCGTTTAGCTAACCGGGGCAGGTATGGGGCAAAAAAATATTCCCCGATTATAATCGGGGTGGGTATGGGGCACCCTCGCCCCGCCCTGAACCCGCCCCAATTAGATATATATTTATCTATATATATGAATAAACATGTATTGACGGATTGTTTATTATGCTTTTGAAATCTTTGATTTTGATTTCATATAGATTTATTGTTTGATTTTGATCTCTTATAGTTATGTTTGATTTTGGGATTTTATTGTTATTTGGAATAAAAATAATACGTAATCGGGGCGGGGCGGGGCGGGGATTTGCCGGGTACGGGACGGGGCGGGTCGTAAAAATAAAAAATTAATCGGGGACGGGGCGGGGAAAATAATCGGGTTCGAGGACGGGGCAGGTGATACCCGCCCCGACCCGCCCCATTGCCATCCCTAACTAATATGCTGGTCAACGCATAATTTGACACTAACGCCCCCTGAGGTTTGATTTTATTTGCAATGACATCCCTTGTAGGGGTCTCATACACTATGAATGGACTATTGTGTCCTTGTTTTAGTGTGAGAGTTCCTGATATCCTTGTTTGCATATTTAGATCCCCAAACTACCCCTTTGGTCACATGAAAATGGCGCTAAAAGTAACCGATTGTCCCACACACATTGCATCAACAAATAGTAATTTTGTTCCACATCATCCAACAGTAACATTCATCAAACATTATACACTGTCATAGACTTACAAAAACTCATATTTCATTCAAGTAGCCAACTAGCATAGTAAAGTAGTGGCATGATAAGACTTAGAATTAAAAGTACTGGTGTCCCAAGTTAATAAAATTACATGTCAAATAAACTAAACAAGGCTTGTGGCTCTTCCATTTTGTCAACCTATGGTGTGACATTTACAAAAATATACAAAATACTGTCACTAAACCTACTTGTCATTGTCCAAGAGATCATACAAGTGTCACTGTGTCTATGGTGTAACATTTACAAAAATATACAAAATAATGTCATTGAGCCTAATTGTCACTGTCCAAAAGATGATGTTTGTGCCACTGCATGCCCAGAAAAGCAAAAAACTTTGACAGTCCAAAAGAGCAAAAAATCAAAAGTAGGCTGTTAAGTTGTTACCATGTTGCCCAAGGAGATAAATTTGAACCACCACCATGCCCAGTACCCACCTACAATTTTAAGAAATAAACAAACAATATATTTTACAAATTAAAACAGTGATTAAAAAAATGAATAAAAACAGTTTATAACAATTTATAAAGTCCTATAATTTTAAGAAATAAACAGACATTATATTTTGCAATTAAAACAATGATTAAAAAAAGTGAATAAAAACAGTTTATAAAGTCTTACATTGGACACGGTGGAGTGTGAAAGGGGTGGTGTTACTGCTAAAGCAATATGCCGTGAAGAAGAAGTGACAACCTATATTATGATAATGAAAGGGTTAAATCTGTTCAGAATGGTGCAAGACATCCAAAGTGAAAAGTAGAAATGAAAAATTTACAATAGACAAAGATCTTTGGGATGAAGTTTCTACTGCTATTGTTGTTGTTGCTGCTACTTGTCCTCCTCCTCTTGTCCTTGGGCCTTTGTCTTTCCCTCCCACTTTGGCCTTCTTTTTTGGAGGTGTTGATGATGATTCCCCTGCAACTGAAGCATTATTTCTGGTTTTGCCTTGCTTACCCTTTGGAAACCTTTTGCATCCCCTTTTGTTGTGCCCAACAACTTTGCATATACTACATGTGACCACAGTAGACTTTCTGCTGGTTGATGCTTCATTTTCCTCTCTCTTCTTAGCCACCCTTGGTCTGCCAGCTAGCCTCCTCAGTTCTGGGGGACCCAATGGTAACTTATCAACTACATCCCACAAGCTTTCATGGTGCATGGGATGAATCAAATTCTTGTAACCTTTTTCATATACATACTTGCTGAAATTCTCATCACAATAATCCTCCACACTATCTTTTTTTCCAAGTAATGCATGCACATGCATGTCTACATGGTACACTAGTCAATTGAAACTCTCCACAACAGCATGACATATTTGAGAGGTCCACAATATACTTCATCTCTAGGTCCTCTGTCACCTCATACATGTCTCCCTCTGGCCATATCAGTTGACAACAACCAGATTTTGAAAGGTTTATGTTGATTTTGGTTTTGATTTTTGGAACCACATTGTCCCATACAACATATTTGTGAAACCTTTCTGGAATTTAGACATTATCTTTGTTCTTATGTCATATAAACAGTTTGTTATAGGCTTCCCTCTCACATGTTTTAGCCAAGAATTAAAGAATTTCACTGCATTATTAGTAACAAAGTCAGTTTTTCCATCTACATTAAACTTATGTCTTGCCTAAGTTTCAATTGGAAGATTCATTAACCACTGGAATGCAGGTTCATTACTGTTTTGAATCTTTTGAATTGTTGTTTTGAAATTCAATTCATTATAAGAGTGGGTTGCCTCCCAAAACAGTTTCCTATACCTTAACCCTAGGTAGAATGAGCTGAAATTTGCATAAATGTGCCTGCAATACCTCATCTTAAATGCATTAGGATAGATTTCATCAAGTGCAGGGAGTATGCCCTTTTGACCATCACTCATGATTGTCCACGACACTCTCCTAATGGATAAATCACCAATTATCTTATGAAGATGGTTTAAAAACCATACCCAACTGTCTCTGTTCTCATTCTCAACAACTGCCACATCCAATGGATATAATCCATTATTCCCATCAAGCCCCACAACACTAATGAATGGCCTACAACCATCCCTAAACCAAATGGACCCTTCAAAAAACAACCATCCACACCAATGAATGGCCTACAACCACCCTTAAACCCAGTAATGACTACTGAAAATGACAAGAATATCCTCCTAAACCTTGGAAGCTCATCTATTAAGGGTTTTATAAACACTAAGGAACCAGGGTTTGTTTTAATGATCTCTACAGCATATTGCCACAGTTTACCATATGACCCAGCATGTTATCCTTGATTCTGTTGTAGGGCTTTGTTTCTTACTCTCCTTAAACAGGTGTCACTGCAATTCACCTTGAATTGCTCCCTAACTATTGTTACCAAAGCTTCCAACCCTATATCAGGTTGATTTTTGAATGTCTTAATGAGTTTCTTAGCAATGAAAGTTGAAGTTACCACTTTATTTTTGGTAGTTCTGATTCAAGTGTGTTGAGGGCCCATAGTTTTAACCTTGTATGTTACTTGGTCAGATAACAGACTTGCATGGATTCTCCATTTACAACCCGGATTCCCATAGAGACTAGTTACCCTAGACCTCTCATTCTTGTTCATAACAAGTTTAAAACCCTTTTGAATTGAATATTCTTTAAGAATGGTTCTGAAGTGTTTGATATCATCAAATATATGGTTAACTTGAAATATTATCTCACCCCCTTTAACATAGGTAAACACTTTTCCATTAATGTTATTTCTAGGGTTCGGATAATTTCAGTCTCATCACCACTGTTTTTAGCACACTCACCATCATCACTATAATCAGAAAGTACCCCATCACTGTCCACATCCTGATTTAGCCCAGTATCATTGAGGTTCTCACACATTATGCCTTCATCCTCGCTACTAGACTCCTAATCATCACTATCCTTAAAACTGTATTCACTTTCACCTTTGTAATCATTATCCTCTGTTTCTGCCCCAAGATCACCATTAGTTTGTAAGTTGATTGGGGCATCCACAAGGGATGGAGTAATATTAGGCACATCAAGTTCAACTATAATATCAATAAATTTTTTTATCACATTTCATTTGAAACATTATAGTTATGTCTTCATCCCTTGTTAATTTCATTTTGTAATTTAAACCAGGTATTGTGCAGAATAACTTAAGTTGGACTCCCCTAGTACAATAAGTAGTTATATCAGTACATATCATCTCAACTGCAGCTTCATACAATTCCATAAACCCATAGGAATCTACATCTATATTAGAAAGTAGGTATGTGTGCCAATCATATTGAACAAGTAGGTTATGTTTTCTGCCCATCTCAATCTAAAAACATCATCAAACAACAAAAGACAACAACAAATAACAACTATTAAATTACTAACATAGGATTTGAAAAACAAATTAGGGGTTTAGGATTATTTAGAGTTTAGGGATTAAGATTATTTAGGGATTAAGGTTTAGGTTTTAGAGTTATTTAGTGTTTAGGTAAATTAAGGTTTAGGGTTATTTAGGGATTAGGGTTTAGGTTTTAGAATTATTTAGGGTTTAGGGTTTAAGGTAATTTAGGGTTAGGGTAATTTAGGGTTTAGGGGTTAGGGTAATTTAGGGTTTAGGGTAATTTAGGATTATTTTATATATATAAGTAATTTAGGGTTTAGGGTTATTTATTGTTAAGGTTTACTGTTAATTAGGAATTAGAGTTATTTTTAGGGTTAATTAGATATTAGGGTCAATTAAATACTATATTTAGGATTTTAACAAACAATTTATAAAAATTCCCAATTTTTAACAGTTTTAAACTAACATTCATCATGCTCAGTAACTAAAAATACCCTAAAAATCATTATGTAAAACATAATCATGCTTTAAACAAATCATAAAAATCATTGATTAAAAAGCCCCAATTTTCAACAGTTTTAAACAAACATAAATTCATAATTTTCAACAATTAATTATGTAAATCAACATCTCAACCCTAACAATCCCCAAATTTCATCAACATCTCAACATGCAAACACAATATCATATGCTCAGGAACTGAAAATCATTATTATTACCCAAAATTAAAAAAATTCTGAAAATCCATAAATTTCAATAACCAAGGAAAATATCAATCTTTCGGGATGTTATAAGCCCTAAAATAAAACAAGATCAACCAAGGAAAATATCTTACCATAGCTTGCCAAAATCATAATAGCAAACTTCAATCTTTCGAGATCAATTCAATTTTCAACCTTAAAAGAAAAAAACGAACAATTTCAAAAGAAGACCCATGATCAGTTCATACTTACACAAGAAACAGTTCAGATCCAAGCAATAAAATCGAAGAAGATAGAAAACCGAATCGAAATACTTACAAATCACCACGAAAATGATGAAAATCGAACGAGATTAGAAGATTGAAGATGAAACGGGTCAAAGCTTTACAAATATGATAAAAGGCGAATCAGATCTAAATGTGGAACATTAAAGATCATCATGAATCAAAATGAAGATGAAAGAGTGTATAGTTTTTTTCTAGAGAACTCTAACCAACACATAATGGCATGTGTTCGAGAGTGTGAAGAGATAAGGGTGGGTGGGGTGTTGTGTAGGAATTACAATGGGGGTAAAAAAGTCTTTGCACAACTTAGATATTTTGTGAATCAAAATCTCAGCAACTTGTAGCAATTATTCAAGGGCACTCATGTCATTTCACTACTCAGGGGGTGTTAGTGTCAAATTATGCGTTGACCAGAATATTAGTGACATTGACCTAAACCTCAGGGGGTGCTAGTGCAATTTACCCTATATTTTATATTGTCATTTTAGGAAATTTAATAAATAGGTCTATCAAAAAACTGTTAGAATATCTTCGAATAAATGTGCAAAACTAAAATAATAAACATCAAAGGATTATGAAAATCAAATTTGCCGAAACCTTCAGTATAATATTTTTTGTTTTTGAAAAAGGAAAAAAAAAGAGTTGTGCATTTGCTAGGAACCAAGAAGACAACTAACTAGAGCTAATTAACTAATAAATAAATGAATGAATGAATCAGTGGACATCTCTCTGGCACACCAAGTTTAATACAAGGAAATTCAGAACATTATATTCTCTTATAATATATGATCATTGGCGCGATTTGATGAAGCAATAATTCGCTCCAAAAGTACTACTCCACTAAGATCAAGATTAGTTATAATATATAGTAGTTACTGTTTGTACAGAATATGAACTTTTTATTAATTCCCTATTTCTTTTCTTTTTTTCTTTTATTTTATTTTTTTGTCGGTGCAATGATTGTCCTATACTAGAATAAAAGAGTTTTGAACAAAAAGAAAATTAAATTGTAAGCATTTTACAGAAGCTTGTTTAATTCTCATCTTCCCACTTTATTTATTCATTTATATTTATCTACTATTATATTTTTAGGGCATTTGGGTAGAAGGGGAATGAGGGTATTAGCTCTATTTCAAAATAAAATTGCAATATAGAAAAACAATTTAAGCACATAAGAGTATACTAAGGTACATATATCATTTATTTATTTTTTTGGGACTAAGGCCACTAGAAATTGTATTCTAGACAAAGTTGCACCTGGGATTTAGAGGAATGGATTGAAACCATAAGGTAAATTTGAAGTTGTAGTGCTAACTCATCTTTTTATTGAACAATGATTAAGAAGCTAAGCTTCACATGATAAATAAATAAATAAAATAAAATAAATTGTTGGTTTAATGTTTTAACTCAATACATTTTTAACAAAAATTAACAGAACCACCATCGACTAGAGACATACTTGCTGCAGAAGTGTGCATGGTACCACTTGCTTCAATTCAATGTGATCATGACCACCCATCATGCCAACATAAACCATGTTCATTATAAACTTGACAAGACACAAATATGTTTGGCCGTCCCGCTAGCGATTTTAGTTACGGTATCAATTTCGATTTTGGTTTATCAAACACGGAAAATATAGTTTTAAAAGTAATTATCGATAGGATGAATATTAGTGTTATTTAACGTTATCAATTGTAGTTTAAAATATGTGCAATACTATAATATTATTTATTAATATAATTTAATGTGTCACAATATATATATATTAATATATACTATATAATAAAATTATATATATATATATATTAAACAAAATAAAAGAATCTGTTAGGCCAAGTTTAGAATTTGATTCTATATCTTTAAGATATATTCACCCCGTTACGGTACTTACGGTTTTTATAGCGTCTGTCTTCTAGGATACAACGACATTCCTTCTCCAATAACAGCACTACAAATTGGAGAATATTCGAACCACTTTTGTGTTGTACTCTCAAAGACTATATATATATATATATATGTATGAAGAGAGAAGGAAGAAAGAATAAGAATTTTGGAATTCTTGGAATGATGATTGCAAATGACCCATGAGAGGTATTTATAGACCTCCAAGGATTGTGACTTATTGTGAATAATCACAACCTTTTGTTAAAGGGTGTTATCAAGAGTCACAACCGTTTTATTAAAGAGCACTTCTAAGGGTCACAACATTTCTAGTAAAACGTACTTTCAAGGATCACAACTCATTCACTCAATTTTTTCAACATCAATATTTTCTAAAATTATTACTAACGATAAACTTTCATGTAAGTATGATCAAATTTACAGGAAACATCACTTGTAAAAAGAAAAAGAAAATGAGGAATTGAAGAGACAGTCTTGGAAAGTCGTGCAATTATATGGCAAAATTACTTTTAAAAAAATAAAATTACATGGCAAAATTGTGGCATGCATTTGCTATATGTGTTACATATTAGTGTTATTTCAGTATTTGTATGGCATATCATAATAATTTCAAGTCTTTTTAATCTCTTTCAAATTCAATAATTTTGATGGCTCTTGTTTTTCTTCATCATTATAAACCATGTGATGAATTATCCACTCTTACTTATCCTCCAAAAAGATTGTTTCTATACAGGTAGGTCCTCACGTTTCTCTATATCTAAACCTTCGCGTGCATGCCCACCTAAAAACCAACTCATTATCTATCTGTTTTTTCCAATATCACATCTCTTATAATTGTACTTTGATTTTTCATCGGTGATAATTATTGATGCAAAATTTTGTACAAGAAAATTAGGGTTGGCATAGTTTGTCTCTTTAGAAAAAGTTTTTTATTTCTTTAAATCTAAAATTCAGAACACTATATGCTTGTTTGGTAGAGGGAGTGGTGCCATTTTTTTGGGTTTGGTTTGAAAATTGTGCACCACTCCATGTTTGACATGTATGGTATTGGAGCAAAAGTGTTTGAATAGTGTCAAACCATTGGACCCAAATTCATCAATTTTCACACCATCTCAATAGATGGTTTGGTTGGAGTTGGGTCCAATGGTTTGACACTATTCATTTATAATATTATATATATATATAAATTCGAAATTAAATATTTTGAAAAAATAAATATTTCGAAAAAAGTAAATATTTATGAAAAATTAAATATTTCGAAACAATTAAATATTTATGAAAAATTAAATATTTCAAAAAAATTAAATATTTATGAAAAATTAAATATTTCGAAAAATTAAATATTTATATATTTTATTTTTTAAAACATATATATTTACAAAATATTATTTTAAATAAATAAAATGTCAAACTATTCCAAATTACCAAATATGATTGGTTTCAGAATTTCAGCTCATACCAACTTTACCAAACATGATTTGGTTTTTCAGTTTCACTTTTTCTCACACCAAAACCATCTGCACCAACATGGTTTGGAACCAAAATAAAACCACACCAACTCCAACCAATTCAACTCTAACCAAACCAAAACCAAAAACCAACACCACACCGTCTACCAAACAAACACTATATATAAATTATTATTTTTACTTCGTTATCAAAAAATTCAATTATAAAAAGGTCTCTCTTCGAAAAATTGTCTTTTATAATTCGCTTTCCGGAAACTATTTTCAGACCCTTACTTTTTTTAAATACGATTTAAAAAAATATCACTATAAGCTTATTTGAGTTGGATTTACAGATATATTGAGAAAAATAATACCAATAGTGAAATCCGTATCCACATTATGTTATCAAAGTCTCTAGATTATGTGCATTATTTTAAGAACAAAAACAACATCTAGAGAGCTCTAAAGATTACATGTATAATTAAGCTTTTTATCTTCTTGAAGAACCACAAACTTAAAGTAATACTGCAAAACATATGCATGTTTATATATATATATATATATATTATCTTTTCCACGAATTGAAGACTACAATTGTTTCCTAAATTTGAATAAGATAAAATGAAAGAAACAAAAGTCCACTTGGCCTCTCCTGCCATACATGTAACATAGTACGACACACTATCGAAATTGAGAATATTCTTTGCAAATACACGATCATTGACATAACTATCAATTTCATGGTTTTCATCAAATGTCACAACATAGTAAATCTTTGCACAAATTATGAAAAAGTGAAAGGTTCCTATTGAGATTGATATATATATATATATATATATATATATATATATATATATTCAGGAAAGTATAGACTAGTTGGTTATATCTCAAAATCAAACTGCCAAGATGACAAAACAATATATAATAATACTGCCAAGATGACAAAACAATATATAATAATAGGGTAATTTGCACTAACATCCCATGAGGTTTAAGTCAATTTTTCACCTTTGAGCTGGTTTTTGAAATTTTTGCACTAACACCCCTTGAGGTTTGGTTTTGCTTGCAATGACACCCCTGGGCCAATAAAATGACCAAAATATCCTTGATAAAATTCGAAAATATTATATGTAATGTGAAATGATCTTTATGCCCCAACCCCAAATATATAAAATTTTGAAAAACATATATATAAATTCAAAAAAATATATAAAATTCGAAAACAAATATTTAAATTTTGAAAAAAATATATAAAATTAGAAAAAAATAAATAAATTTCGAAAAACATATATAAATTTCAAAAAATATATATAAAATTCAAAAATATATATATAATTCGAAAATATATATAAATTTTGAAAAATATTTAAATTCGAATATATATATTTCAAAATATATATATAAAATTAAAAATATTTATTTTCAAAAACAAAATTCAAAAAATTATATAATTTCGGAAAACATATATAAATTTCAAAAAAATATATAAAATTCAAAAAAATATATAAAATTTGAAATATATATATATAATTCGAAACTATATATATAATATTTGAATATATATATATAAATTTTCAAAACTATATAAATTTGAAAATATATATTTCAAAAAATATATATATAATTCAAAAAATATATATTTTCAAAAACAAAATTCAAAAAAATATATAATTTTAGAAAAATATATATATATATTGGTAAAATATCATATCTTTCCTAATGAAGTGAATCAAATTACTTACCACCAACATCAATTAGTGACATTCTTTTTTATATATATGTTTTCCAAAATTTATATGATGTTTTCAAAATTTATATAATATATCCGAATTCTATAAAAACAATTCAAAATTTATATATATTTGTTTCAAAAAATATATATATTTTTGAATTTTATATATTGTTTTTGAATTTTTTTTGAATTTTTTTTGAATTTTTACCCAACAGCTCGGCTTGTCATTGATGAATTGTTCACGAATTTTTTGAGATTATCCATTTTTTATATATAAATTCGAAATATATATAAAATTATAAAAAAAAATTCAAAAACAATATATAAAATTCGAAATATATATATATAATTCAAATATATATATAAAATTTGAAACAAATATATATAAATTTTGAATTGTTTTTATAAAATTCGGATAAATTATATAAATTTAGGAAAAAATATATATATTTTGGAAATATATATATAAAATAAGACCACTAATTGATGTTGGTGGTAAGTAATTTGATTCACTTCATTAGAAAAGATATGACATTTTAACAATATATATATATATATATTTCTAAAATTATATAATTTTAAAATTTTTTTTTTGAAAATATATATTTTTTGAGTTATATATATATATATTGAAATATATTTATATTTTTGAATTTATATATGTTTCAAAATTTATATATATATTCGAATTATATATATATATTTTCGAATTATATATATATTTCAAATTTTATATATTTTTTTGAATATATATATATATTTTGAAATTTATATATGTTTTTTGAAATTATATAAATTTTTGAATTTTGTTTTTGAATATATATATTTTTAATTTTATATATATTTTTTGAAATATATATATATATTTGAATTTAAATATTTTTAAAATTATATATATATATTTTCGAATTATATATATTTCAAATTTTATATATTTGTTTGAATTTTATATATATTTTTTGAAATTTATATATGTTTTTCAATTTTTTTGTTTCTAATTTTATATATTTTTTTCAAATTTTAAATATTTGTTTTTGAATTTTATATATTTTTTCGAATTTATATATATGTTTTTCGAAATTTGATATATTTGGGGTTGGGGCATAAAAGTCATTTCACATTACATATAATATTTTTGAATTTTATCAAGGGTATTTTGGTCATTTTATTGGCCCAGGGAATGTCATTGCAAGCAAAACCAAATCTCAGGGGTGTTAGTGCAAACATTTCAAAAACCAGCACAAAGGTGGAATTGACTTAAACCTCAGGGGGTGTTAGTGCAAATTACCAATAATAATAATAGGGAAAATATCACTAATCTCCCCTGAGGTTTAATGATATTTCACGCGGTACCCCTACTGTTTTCAAATCGAGTAAATTCCTTCCTCCAAGTTAGCTCCGGTATCACTTTCACCCCCTTCGTCCAAAGTCAAGTCGGTCAACTCTGATTCATGTGTGATTTTATCTAATTGCCCTTCATATTATATTATAATTTTATGGTTAATTTTAATAAACCCCCCTAAACTATTAAATTTCATATTGCCCCACCCTAAAGGGTAAATTACAGTTTCACCCTCGAAAATTCGAAAAATTATTTAAAATTTAAAAATATATATAAAATTTGAGATATGTATATATAATTTGAAAATATATATATATAATTTCAAATATATATATAAAATTTTGAAAATATATATAAATTTTGAAAAATATATAAAAATTGAAAAAATATATAAATTTTGAAAAACATATGTAAATTTTGAAAAATATATATAAAATTATAAATAAATATATAAAATTTTGAAAATATATATAAATTTTGAAAAAAATATAAAAATTGAAAAAAAATATAAATTTTGATAAACATATATAAATTTCGAAAAATATATATAAAATTTGAAATAAATATATAAAATTATAAATAAATGTATAAAATTTTGAAAATATATATAAATTTTGAAAAAAAATATAAAAATTGAAAAAATATATAAATTTATAAAAACATATATAAATCTCAAAAAATAAATATAAAATTTGAAATAAATATATAAAATTCAAAAAATATATATAAAATTTCAAACAAATGTATAAATTTCGAAAAACATATATTAATTTCGAAATTTATATATTGATATATATAAATATATAACCCAAAATCTAGTTTCAAATTTTTTAACTCGAAGATTTTTCAAGAATAAAAATCATCTATTATAGAACTTGAACTACAAGTTCGAGCTATTTCTTTTTACTGATACTCGAAAAATCTGCATTAGAAACTCATCTTTCGTCAAGTTTCATATTTAAAAAGATGTATTTTTCTGAAAATTCTAGGTATCAATTTGATTACCTCCTCTTGCAGTCTCAACTTTATCAAGAGCTAGCGAATGAATAAATTTAATAACTTCAACATATTATAATTTATCATATTGATATTCTTTAGTTAGAAATGCTAAACTTTTCAATAACTTGAACATAATCTAATTTATCATAATTGATATGCTTTAGCTAAAAAATGTTAATCATCTTGAACTTAATTTCATGTATACTAATGAATGATGTGGATGAATATACGACCCGACATGTGTCTAAAAAAAATAAAAAGTATAGTTTTCTTTTTTTGGTAAGTAAAAATTTAATTGAAGTTAAAATTAGAAATCAACTGATCAAGGATGTTATAAATGAAATAAATTAATACAAAACCTTATAATTTCTTGATCTTTTTAATATAATCTTAGCATTGCTTTATATTTTATTTTTTTATTAGGATCACAAAGGGACTTTTTTTTTATTTTGTAATTTTTGTGTCACAAATTAGTGGCCATACTTTATTCTGGGGGCAATTAACCTATAACTAATATTTTTATCTAAATATATACATAATAGTAAAAAAAAATTAGAAAATTTGGGAGGCCATACCCCCTTATTATAAGCTTAAGATGGGATTATAGTTCACGATCACCATATTATCGCTCATGGTAATAGTGTAATAGATACGGATAATATCAGTTGTGATAATGATATTATAAATTTGGACAATATTAATATTAAAAATAAGTATGAGTACTGTATAATGATATTAACACCTTCATATGGGACGGATGACCCAAACCATTCCACGGGATTGTAATCATGTTGAGGGAAAGAAAAACCTTAATTACCCAATTACGAGTTTTGTGCCCGCATTAGGGTATAGATTTTTTTAGTTCCCTTAGGTGCAGTGTCATATTTCACTTTGTTGGGTTCAAAATTAAAATCCTGAGCATAGATAGACATTTCAGCCAAATATATACAAAACTAATTGTCAATATTACCCATTTTTGTCAGTTGGAAACATAAAAGTACAGCTGTACAGCCATGAAGTATTTTACTTTTTTTTATTATTATTTTTCTTGCAATTCCTAAGAATAAAATAGACATCTAGGCTACCAGTTATAATTGTATCCCTGCACGCTTCAACTTTTTATTATTTTTTTGTGTCTGAAATTTGAAATGGGACCCACTTAAATATATTGCATATTATAAAGTGTGACAGAAGAAATAAATAAAGTTCCACTGGACATATCCTCCCTGTCATGCACCGTTTGATGCAATGAAATTCAAGACATTCTCTGGAATAACTGATGATCACTTACTGATTTTCAAGCTACAATCCACTTGTGGAAGGAGGAAGCTTTTGAACCGAAAATTCTATCTTAGTTCGGGGCTAAGCAGGTGGAGCTTCGAAATCACCATTTGAATTGAAACTAAGTGATACATCTCGACGAAATTAAATGAATCGTATGGGTATCCTCGAGCCTTTCGGGTATTTTTATTCGATTGGAGTTGGACTATACGACATTGTGAATTTTTTACGACCAACATACAAGTATCTGCGGGGATTATTGGGGAGTGCTCCATTGCATGACAATTCGGCTGTAGTCACAGATACTGTGTAGCTGTGGCGCATGGTCAACACGACACATCTTCACATTATGAAGGGCTTGAATTTTAGAGAGGAAATTCTGTGGAGAATTTTCCTAAAATGATTGGTTTTTGTTTTGAGAGGATTTCTAGAAAGAGAGAGAAAAGAGAAAAAAAGAAAGAAAAGAGGGTGGAGAGAAATAGTGAAGCTCTCCCTCCCTCGTCTCCCGCTCATACTAGCGGATGTATCCTTTGTTCCTCACCATTTGCTTATATCTGGTCCAATATTATATTTCTGTTACGGTTCATGGTAGTTGATCTTGGAGCGGGTCTGACTGCGTTGTTTCTTTGAGCCCTCTGCTGGAATTCGGGTCCAAAAATCAACTTTCATCCACACCACTCCAAAGCTTTGTCCATTTTGATCAAAACTAGGGATTACACTAGAAGTATTTGAACACCACACACACACAAACAAAAAACAAAATAAAAAATAAAAATTCCTTCTGTTATTACCTATGCTCATTTCGAACCTTCTCTATTTTTTAGTTTTGATGAGTTTGATGCCTAGGATTATTTTATCATTACAAACAATGTGATATTTGGTCCTTTTATTAGGTTTCAAGCATGAAAATGTGGATCCACACAACCCGAATGGGTGACACAGGTGGGAAAATGTAGGGATATAGTGTCTCAAGAAATATTAGATCTTAAGTTCGATTCCCGCTGACTACAATTTTGTTTGGGCCACTAAAAATTTATTCGATCGTTAATTTCAAGTTCCGGGCGTAAGCTAATTCGGATACCACGATTACTAAAAAAAAAAGAAAAAAAAATGTGGATCCACACTCACTTATTCTCGAAGAAGAAGATGGTCTCCATATACAAGTAGGCCCTAATGTTTCTGTACATTAAAACATGTGCACACACCCTCAAACACTTGTATCTATATGTTTTATCATGGATAAGATCATAACTCTATACTCACTTTTATGTTGTTGCCCCTATTTGTCATTGGTGATGGTCACATGAAAATATAGTTGAGTTGCGCATAAGTTAATTCAAATACTTGGCAAATTTTTTTTTGAAAACGTAGTACACATCTGATTGTTGTCATTTTTTACAGTTCAATAATTAAAAATACAAGATGCTTTAGTTGTGAGTAATCATAAAAACTTGTTTAGACATAATATGAAAGTTAATGCATTTGATGTCAGAAAATGGGGCAATTAAGTTGCAATTGTTTTCAGAATCCATGAGAGGATATTTTCTTGATGCTATCTTTTGTTTTCCATTAACTTCTGAAACCCATAGTTCTATCCTTTTATGTTTTCAAGTCGAATTTAAAGCATGCAGAGGACAAAAAATATTCAGTATTTCGAGAATATATGTGGAACCACCATCCAATCTTTGGCTGAGGTGCATTACACGCGCTGGTATAGAGTAGGTGCGTGTAATGAACTTCATCCTTTGATTGATAATATCACGTGACATATGTTCTGATATTGTATACCCACTCACGTGGATATCCTTGGCAATTACATAATGGTTTCTGATATTGATTTGTACTTTATTTAGATGCAGAATATCTCATTAGCTAATACCTTGTGAAATTATCTAGGCGACTAAGAAAAATATCATAAAAAAGGAGGGTTGTTAATAGGCTTTTTATCGATTTTATAATCAATTAAAATTATATTGAGGAGTTTTAATTTTAATCAGTCACGAAACCCTAATTCTCTAATTAGATTAATCAAGCAATAATGAATATAAATGCAGATAATAAATCATGAGATGACACATAGATTTTTACGTGGAAAAACCTAGAAAACGATCCAAGGAAAAAATCACGAATACACTCGAGTATCGATGCACTATGAATCAGAGATTTATACAGATTCTATGAAAACAGGACTTACAACCGCTGTGATTTGCCGTTCTCCACTCAACGTCTGAAAGTTTAGATCCACTCACGCTCCACGAAGCTCTCGCTCCGATCTCCGTACTTTGACGGCTCCGCTTCTCAACGGATTAATTTTCCACAAAGCTTCTTGCTCTGATCTCCGTACTCTGACGGTTCTGCTTCTCAACAGATCGATACACTCACGTTGTATAAGGTGGTGTGATGATTTTTCAGCAACTAGATCATTCAATCCTACATAAAGATCTCAAAAGTTGAAGCACAATTGGATAACCTTCACAAATTAGAGAAAAACTTGATATAAGATGATCAAGTAATCTCTTTTTTCCTCTTTCTGGATGGATCTAATCTATGAAAGTAATGCAGAGATCTCACAAAATTCATACCAAAAATCTGTAGAGACTCTTCTTATTTATAGAGAGATAAATCCTATTTTGAGTAAACTTGAATCATTTTTGGACTAGGATTCCTTCCTTGTGTAATCCTCTTGTAATTGAAAGTGAATCTAACCAACTTTGGTGTAAATATCCTTTATACACATGCTATGATATCTTGGAGTGTAACCCAATTCATTGTAGATCACAATAAGTAGAATTTCCTCAAGCTGAAATCTGCAAGTCGGTAGCCTACACTTGAGCGTAACTTGGCCTACGCTTGAGCGTAGGCTCATGCGTAACACTTCCAGCCTCATGTGTAGGTTATGAGTAGAATTCAACTTTCTAGCAACTTTTTGGCTACTGTTTGCGTAGGTTATGCATAGCAAAATTATGAAATCCATTTTTTGCATTTTTCCTTCCGTTTATATCCCGTTCATTCCTCTAACATGTTTCCCAAAGTTTTGGCTTTGAAAAATATCTGTTTTGCCCTCCGGAATATATTTTTGTGGTCCAAACATGATTTATCTTGTATTCGTTGATACTGTAATCTTGATTTGAGTTTGACGAAACTTGTCGATATATTTGCTTGATCACTTTAATTTTTTCTAAACATATCTGACTTCACAAGTCACTCAATATAATTATTGTCTAGAACATATCAACAATAAACAATCCTACAAATATTCTTACACATTGTATAATTTAAAATACTCACCCACAGAGGAGGCTCAAAAGCCAGAAAGACAAAAGGTGGAACAATGACTTTCCATCTTGCAATAAAAAAAGGTTGAACGTGAAGAAATTGTGTTTAAGCATTTTCTTCTTATTATAGGGTAATGATCTCACACTAGAGTTAATTTCTTGCAAAAAATATAGAAAAACAAAACAATCTATCTACACACATATATATATAAATGAAGATTAAAGAAGTACAAAAGAAAACGAAAAAAAGTATCAAGGAACTAAGCAGGGGAGAAATTCTGCAACATTAGGGATTTTTTAATGCAGTTTAACTCTGCAGCTTCATTTGAAAATAATCATTAACAACTTAGTGTCCCCTAAATAGTATTAATTATAAACCTAACAATTCGTGTGACATAATTAAGTTTTTTATTTTTCTATAATGTGCACGTTATATTAGTTTCAAGTTATTTGCCTTCCGATTTTCTTCATCACTACCAATCATATAAAAGTAGTTCCTTTCACTAGATTTCAGGCATTAATAGATGGTCTCCATAGTGTTGGTTGATCCTCGTGTTTCCACACAGACATACACACCTCTCTCTATATATATATGTATATTCGTGAATCAATTATCACAACATATTGACTTGATCCTCGTCGGTGCTTCCAACCGCAACATTAATGTGTTTAAACAATATTATTCTTATATTTATGATTATGATGACTTGTTTGGTGAAGTGTCTTAGCATCATCAATATTGGTGAAATGACTTTTTATGTTGCACTAAAAAGTGGGAATATGAAGAAAAGTTGTCAACCATTTTCCATGATCTTGTGTCCCTTTGTTTTGATAGCTCACAAATAGTGATCTCAGAGCAAAGTTGATTTATTGCACAAATCAAGCAAAAATAAAATTCTGTTCGCGTTCAAGTTTGATATGTTCAAAAGAAAAAGGCAACCAAGTTGGTTATATCTCAAAATCAGATTCTCCAAAAGTTTCAAAAGTAGCCACCCATTAATTTGCACATGGGACATTACAGATATGAATCACACTCATGTGGCATTTGATGCAAATATGATTTGTGTGTATCTATATATTCAAATTTTGAATCAGAAATGAGAGCTATCATTAAGGCCTTAAAAAAGAGAAACACTCTAAAGACCACTAACATATCATGTGAAGATTATTGTATAGGAGCTAATATTTTTTATAATATGAAATATTTTGTGGGGTTATAAGTTGGACTACCTGATGCCAATTATAACCGGTGCTTTGTGGATGTTAATATCTCTTAGGTCTTGTTTGGATTGACTTTTCAAACGTTGTTTTTGGCTTTCCGGAGGAAAAGACTATTTTGATCGGTGTTTGATAAATTTTTTAGAATAATTTTTGGGCCTAGCTTAGAAGAAAATTTTAAAGAAGTTGTGGGTACCAACTTCTTAAAACATGAACTTAGTAGCTTGAACTTTTGGATCAAACCACAAAACACCCGTTACAGTCGGTAGGTAGTTCGAACGCAACAAGGCCGTGTTGCAATTTCAGGTGGGTAAGACTTTTATTGGGCTTTAATTTCCATGTTGGATTCAGATAGTAAATTGATCAGATATAAATGCATTATCTGTTAGGCCTTGTTTGACAGAATTTATATTTCTACTTTTACACAAAAAAAAATGAGAAGCAGAAACCTTTTACAAAAGATGGTACCTACTAACTTATTCAAAACGCTCTTTTAAGGTTCATAAGCTCCAAACATCATTCAAAACAATTTTTCACTTAAAAAAAACTCAATTACAGGCGTATAAAGAATCAATCCAAACAGGTATTAACCTCGCCTAATAACTTAAACTTTTGAACTTTTGGATGAAACCACACATTACATTTTGCCTTTTACACCGATCCAAGATAGCGAGACCACTCCAATAGCTAGCATGACTGCATGAGCATCCCAAGAAGATACTAACCAAGCAAGCATGTGGTTTATGTACAGAAGAATCTTAAGAGTACTTGGTGAGCAGTGCAATTATTTAGGCAGTGATGTTAAAAAAATATTCATTCTTTTCCAAAATAGGCACTGCAAAATTTCGTTTTTTTGTATATCAAGATCAACTTACAAGAATTGGAGATAAAGTATTGGGCATTCATGAGATAACAACAATTTAGCAATCCTATTCAATATTGAGTGTTTTATTCATATGATAGTGTGACTCACCATTTAAGAGAGAAATCACATCTTTTACTCTTTTCCTGACCTCTAGGACCATACCTTAAAGACTATACGATAATAGCCGTGGAAAACAAAGAATTTGAACTCTGGACTTTATAATTGGAAGGAGTCAAAGTAAGATTAGAGGAAATCTCATGAGAGGAAAGATGAAAATAAGATCAACCCTAAGATTTCAAATTATATCAAGGTATCTTGAGCCGTCTAGTATGAAGAACTATTTTGATTATTAATGAGCAGGAATAAAAACAAGTATTATGCAATTATGATCATGTATATGAATATATATATATATATATATGTGGAGAAAAATCATCATCACAAGAAAACTCGAGTCATGGATGTTAATTAGCAACTAGACTAGAATTTTTGTGTTAAAATCATTGGATGAAACATTTGTCACAATGTTTTTTTCTTTGTTCAATCAATTTTTGACTCTTTTTACTTTTCTTGTATCAACTTTGTAATGAGTAGTCCTTTTTTTTTTCTTTCTGATTTATTCTCCAATAAAGATAGTGCGGCATGGGTTGTTTAATGATCATGTGTAACAGTTGCTTATCATTTTCTATTTATGATCTTGATCATAAATATATGGACCCTACTACTATATTGGGACGTAAGGATGACCTATATATGAGACCTCCTGATTTTATTTAATTGAATAAATAAATGATAAATGACTAGAATATTCTATGACCTCTGAATTAACCCATTTAATTGAATTTATTGAATTATCAATGGGTTAATGGCGTAAAATACCCATATGATTTTAAAAATGTGCAAAATTTTTTTTTAATTAATTTTTGAATACCCCTACACTTTTCAAAAAATGCAAATAGCCCTCTCCAAGCCTTTTTCTGGTGACTAAGAGGGTTTTTTTTGCACATTTCTGAAACTATAGGAGTGTTTTGTGCCGTCACATGATTAAATTTTGATAAAAAAAGTGAACGGAACAATATTATAGGAGGTCAAAATGCACAAAATGAACTAGAGAAAGAATTTTTTGTATATTTATAAAATTATTGGAGTATTTTGCACAATTCACCAATTATCAATATATCCATGGTAACTAACTTTGAATGTACAAAATAGTCACTGTTGCCAAAACCCATAGCTTACTAGTACTGTATAGATATAAGGGCAATGAGCATAAAACACCGTGTAAACACTCTTATTTTTTATTTTGAGCAAAAAGGTTCTTTAAAGATTTTAAAGTGGGTCAAACACTCCTTACTGTCAATGGTCCGTTAAAAAAGGACAGTTAGTTGGTCTTATGAGATGCACATGACCTATTAATGTCAATACTACCCATTTCATATACCCATTTTTTAATGGGTAAATGACATAAAACATTCATATAGTTTGTAATATGATCAAATAACCCCGGACTATATTATATAAAAATTAAATAAGAAAGAGTTAATGCTACCTAGACCCCTTGAACCTTGTCTATATTCCACATAAACCCAAAGTGAATATAAATTAAAAAAAAATATTTTGGACTTAATTTTTTTATATTTTACCCTAAAATTTAAAAAGTACAGTATAAACGAAAAAATATATTTCGGACTTAAATTTTTTATATTTTACCCTAAACATATATTTTTAATAATTTATGTTTTTCAAACCAATATATCAAATATTGTTTTTTATTTATAGTAATTTATTTTAAATAAATAAATTATTTATAAACATTTTATGTATTTGATGTATTGGTTGGGAATAGGCCAAAAAAATTGGCCTCAATTTTTTAATGTATTGGTCCCTAAAAAAATTCGAACAATTTTTTTATATTTTACCCTAACAGAAACAAAAAAGAAATAATTTATTTTTTCTCAACGAATACATCAAAGTCTCAAACAAAAAACAAAAAATCTAATTGGTAGTTAAATTAAAAAAAGAAAGAACTATAAACGAAAAAAAAAATATTTCGGACTTAATTTTTTTATATTTTATCCTAAACGAAAAAAAAACAATTGAAGTAAATTTTTTTTGTTTTTTGTTTGAGATTTTGATATATTCGTTGAGAAAAAAATATTTTTTTCTTTTAGGGTAAAATATAAAAAAATTGTCCGATTTGTTTTTTCATTTATAGTTCAATTTTTAGATTTAACTTCCTAATTAGATTTTTTATTTTTTGCTTGAGACTTTTTTTGATGTATTGATTGGGAAAAAATAAGACTACCTAATTAGATTACCTAATTCAATTTTTTTTTTCATTTATAGTAGAGAGGTGTTATTTGCCCAAAATACAAACTATAGGGGTGCATTTCAGCCTTTGCCCTTTATAATTCATTTTTATGTTAAATATTTAGGGGTAATAATATCAATTTACATCTTAGTTAACGACATTATGACATCAGGGATCTCTTTGATCACAAATTGAACTATTGGGACCTGTTTGAACTTATAGGAGATTTAATGCCCATTCGTGACTAGGGTGTTTTCTGCCCTTTGCCTTAGATATAATTACATGCATACACAGTTACAAAAAAATATCAAAATGGAATCATAATCTGATTAACAATAATCCAATACATTATTTCAGAAATTCAAATTCTAAGCTAATAGCATATGAATCCACAAGTGAGACAAGTAAGAGATTTTGTTTCCTTGAATGATATTTCATAGTATAGGGGTTCAACCGTTCAAGTGAGATATTTTATAGTACAAAGGTTAAAGTGAAATACAGGCATAATTGAAGGGGTGTAAGTGGAATTTACCCTAGGATATTGGTAATACAGACAAATATGGCGCTATTGGAACATCACACTTCTAAACCAAATTCAGAAATAAAATTAAAAGTGAAGCATCGGACTGAAAAAATATTTAAAATTAATAGGATATAACTGCATTATTTGAAATGTGAACTGGTAAAAATAAGACATTGATAATAAAAATATTATACAAGAAAATTAGAGAATAGCCCAAGTTTGTGCATTTTCACTCTTTGGGATCGAAACGGTGGATAGACCAGAGTAAATTAGAGACATAATTTACTACAGTTGGTGCAGGTTGGACAAAATGTAAACATTCAGGTGATTTTTTTTACTTTTTTTCGGAAGTTTGTGGGTACATTCAACTATGATTTTTTTGCCATAAACGTGAGGCTTTCCCGGGGGATGTTTTCTATTTACATCCCCATCTCTTAGAAAAAATGGCTAAACAATCGGACTAGACAGACACAGGTAGCTTGACCGTCTTACTCGTCATTGAAACACAAGCTGGAGACATATCGGCCTATATTCCCACCAATATGATCCCCATTACTGATGGACAAATATGTTCGGAAACAGAACTCTTTTATCACGGAATTAGACATGCTATTTGTGAGAATTATGACTCAAGTATGTCAAGTGATGCATGCAAGAAACTTCTACAACAACCATTGAAGACTTTCTCCATTGACAGCCATTGAAGACTTGTTTGACAACCACCCACCCACTCAGTTGCTATTACAGACTTGGCCACCACCTATTCCTTTGCTCGTGTATAAATAGAGCTATACATGTTGTATAGAAACTAAACTCAATTCTGTAAGAGAGCATTGTGAGGGTGGAAAGAAATCCCGAAATATATCGAGCTACCCCTCCATGGACATACCCGTTTTTGGGGAACCACGGATAAATCATCGTGTCTATGTGTTTGTGTGTGTTTGATTAGAGTTTAGGTCCAACACTATTAAGGTCGACTTATCTGTCAATCGCGTCGGTCTGCCACTCAGTTGAAAGCAATGAAACAAGTCAGTGGTAGTTCAAACCAGGAATTGACACAATATCGCGAAGTAGCCGCCCTTGCTCAATATGGGTCAGACCTTGATGCCGCGACTCATTTCTCATTACAGGATCAACTATTTCATTTTAATTTTCCTAGCAAAGAGAATAAATTATCATTTATCAATATATTTAAACTAGAATCTGTATGAACGTTCAACAAGAGTATCACCTTCATAGTGTTGAACGCTTTGAGTAGAACATCCTTTCCGGCTCTAAACTTATATTGGATTTCTCCTCAATGAACCGGAAAACCTCCAGTTTAGATCTACCCACCATAGCTGGCAACCCGAAATATTTCTCCGCTAAACCGATATTAAGATTATACATCAACTATTTTCTATGGTGCACAGTGCTAGACTTTAAAACAGAAAGAAATTATGAATTCCAATAATGGAAATAGTAGTTGCTAAAATAAAATTGTAAAAATTCCTAAAAAGAGATAGTTGTATTAGCAATCAAAATGCGACAATGATAGGCATGACTAAAAGAGAGAGTGCCAGCAACCAAAACGTGAGTTTTGTTCGTGAAAAATGCCTCAGATATGTTTGGATGAGTTAGGAGGTGCGACTATTAGCGACCAAAAAAGATAGACTTAAAAAATGGTAAATATACACAGATGACACAAATTGCACCCGGAAAAAAGAGTAAAGATTAATTAGCACGGATAGCAGAAGTAATAAGGATGAGCATAATCACATGAAATTAATAGAAATAAGTTATACTCCGCATAAAAAAAAAAAAAAAAAAGTAGGTCTGGTATTAGGCAATAAATATTATAGCACGCGTACCTCAAGCGATTCTTGTAAAAGCTGTTCCTTGGTAAAGTTATTGAGGAGGAAGTGTTAACGTGAGACGATCAGCTTCGATTCATTGCAATAGTTGAATCATCCTTGCTGCCATATTTACGTCAAAAGTAAATTATACTTATCACCCCTGTGGTTTCATAATTCATACTCGTACATGTGTGCGAAGTTAGGCCTTTATTATACCTAGAAACTGACACTATACAGAACTATCAGGCAAAAAAACTACAAATTTTCAAATATAAGATAAATAACTACATGGAAGACTTCAACACGGCCCTCTCTGTCTACTGCAAGTCTCACCCTTGAACATGTTAATTTTCGCATTGTGCAGAACTACAGTACTGCCCCTTTCATCACCTCCACTGAATATTAGACATCACATGTAAGTAAAAATTCTGGATCTGATAGATAGAAAGTCTCAATATTGGATACTTCTCCGGAGTATCAGACACGCGTCAAGGCATTCCCTGGGTATATTGGTACTGAAACGTGTCCATAATACTTCAGTGGAGTCTCCCCAGAAGTACCCGTGCTGCGTAGGTGCCCATGAACTATCACAAACATTGCTTGCCTATGAAGTTGACACAGTTGAGATTGTACATGATATATAGTAGCCAAAATAAAAGGCAAATTACTCTATCCAAAAGATAAATAGATCGATTAAAGACTGTTTCCCCATTCTTCGAGGATATAATGCTATCGATTTCAAACTTCGGGTGTTGTCAGTATTATCAAACACGTACACTTAACCGATATACAAATTTTTCTTCAGATCAATTTTGATATACAAGCTCTTGTTAACCTCAAAGCAACTTCACTACGGAATTTTCAAATTCCTGCATTCAATGAAAGCCTAAGAAAGGGAGTGCGCTTCTTGAGCCTTTCCTTTTTCTCATGTCTATGGAGGCTCATTAAAAGTAAAATCAAGGGGAGAGGATCCCGATTAAAAAAAAAAAAAATGCAATTTAAAAATGGGATAACATGCAGACAAGAGTTAAATTCATATGCACTAGATACATCTAAATTGTCATATGATGAACTTCTTTCCTCTTATAATGAATTATAAGATGCATTTGAAGAATTGCATGATGAATTTGAAAAATTAGTTAGGAAACACATTTCACTTAAGAAAGCAAAATCTACATGTAGTTCAACTTGTTCTACCTTAGTTGCTTCAAGTATAACGAATGATAAAAGTATTGAGATAAAAAAGGAAAATGTTTTCTTGAAAAAGACTATAGATGATCAAATAAATGTCTTAGCAAAATTTACAAAAGGAAAGGAAAATCTAAGCATTATACTAGGAAAACAAAGAAGAACATTTGATAAAAGTGGTTTAGGATATGATACTTTTGACAAATATGCTCTTATTTTGAAAAAGAGGAAATCACTAAGGCATACATATACAAGACAATCATCTCATGCATCCTCAAATGATCATAAACATGTTACATGTTATTATTACAAGAAAAAGGGACGTAAGGCAAATGCATGTTTACTTAGAAAGAAGAAAGTGATAACAAAAATTATTTGGGTTCCAAAAGGAACAATTGCATGATTACGTAGAAAGGAAAATGTGGTAACAAAAATGATATGGGTTCCAAAAGGAACCATTGCATCTCTCTCTAACCCTAGTGGACCCAAATAAATTGGGTACCAATGAACGTTACTTAAATTTGTTTTGTAGGTATGCTTGAAGTCCGCCTCAAAGGAAAAATGATTTCTTGATAGCAAATGCTCAAGGCATATGACGGAGGAAACGTTACTTTTGGGGACAACTCAAAAGGGAAAATTATTGGAATTGGCTCTATTGGTATATCTTCCTCTCTTTCTATAGATAATGTACTTTTGGTTGATGGTTTGAAGCATAACTTGTTTAGCATTAGTCAATTGTGTGATGTAGGATATGATGTTATCTTTAAATCCAATGCATGCATAGTTGAGAAAGATGAAAAACAATTGTTCAATGCTAAAAGAAACGAAAATCTGTATACTATGTTGCTATGTGAATTGCATGAACAAGATGTTAAATGTTTTGTCACATCTAGCGAAAATAGTTGGTCATGGCATAGACGCTTAGGACATGCTAGTATGGACCTTATTCATCGTTTATCCAAAAATGATTTAGTCAAAGGCCTCCCAAAGACTAAATTTTCAAAAGATAAAGTATGTAGTGCTTGTCAAGTAGGCAAGCAAGTAAAGTCATCTTTCAAGAGAAAGAAAGACATTACTACTTCTAGACCATTAGAGCTACTTCACATGGACTTTTTTGGTTTGGAGAGAACGACTAGCTTAGCCGGGAAACTCTATGTACTTGTTATAGTCGATGACTACTCTAGAAATACTTGGGTTCACTTTCTTGCTCATAAAAATTAAACTCACTCCATTTTTGATCAATTTTATAGAGTCATTCAAAATGAAAAAGATTTGAAAATCAAGAAAATTAGAAGTGATAGGGGTAGGGAAATTGAAAATCATGACCTAGAGAAATTATGTAATTAACTTGGTGTATCTCATGATCTCTCGGCCCCTAAAACCCCTCAACAAAATGGTGTGGTTGAAAGAAAGAATAGGTCATTACAAGAAATGGCTAGAACCATGTTAAATGAACACAACCTTCCCCGAAGCCTTTGGGTGGAAGCAGTAAACACCGATTGTCATGTTATAAATAGAGTCATCATTCGAATGAAATTGGGAAAAATGCCTTCTGAATTGTGGAATGGTCGAAAGCCCAATATTGGATATTTCAAAGTGTTCGGTTGTAAATGTTTACTGCTAAATGATAAGGATAACTTGGGAAAATTCGACTCCAAATCGGATGAAGCAATTTTCCTAGGATATTCTTCGAGAAGTAGAGCTTTTAGAGTCTTTAATAAGAGGACTCTAACCATGGTCGAGTCTATTCATGTTGTTTTTGATGAATCACCACCACTACCATTACCTAAAGTTGACCTAGACGATGATGAAGTTGTAGGGATTGAGGATAATTTAAATAACCTTAATATTTCCAACTCATCAAGAAGCCAAATGGAAAAGAGTAAAGTTGGGAATCAATCTAATGATGACTTGACAAACTCAATTCCTAAATCTTGGAGGATTGTACACAATCATCATCTTGACCAAGTCATAGGTGATCCTTCACAAGGTGTTAACACAAGATCTTAACTTAGAAATTTATGCAATTACATAGCTTTTGTGTCCCAAATCAATCCCAAGAACTTTCACGAAGCTCAATGTGATGATTCTTGGATCGTGGCCATGCAAGAGGAGTTAAACCAATTTGAACGCAATCAAGTTTGACATTTAGTTCCTCAACCCACGCATCAAACTATAATAGACACAAAATGGGTTTTTTGAAATAAAAAGGATGAAAATGGAGTGATCATTCGAAATAAAGCAAGATTGGTAGCTCAAGGATATAATCAAGAGGAAGACATTGACTACGATGAGACCTTTGCACTCGTAGCTAGATTAGAAGCAATTAGAATGCTTCTTGCATTTGCATCATCTAGAAATTTTAATCTTTATCAAATGGATGTCAATAGTGCTTTTCTAAATGGAACGATAGATGAAGAAGTGTTTGTAAAACAACCACCTAGTTTTGAAAATGAACTTTTTCCAAATCACGTTTAAAAATTATCTAAAGCTTTGTATGGTTTGAAGCAAGCCCCTAGAGCTTGGTATGAAAGGCTTAGTGATTTCTTGACTCAAAATGATTTTGCAAAAGGTAAAGTTGATAATGCTCTTTTTACAAAAACTGTTAAAAGTAATTTGTTGCTTGTCCAAATATATGTTGATGACATTATTTTTGGATCAACAAATATCTCTCTTTGTAAAGAATTTGCTACAAGTATGCAAAATGAATTTGAAATGAGTATGATGGGTGAGTTGAACTTCTTCTTAGGGTTGCAAATCAAGCAAATCTCAGATGGCTTATTTGTTAGCCAATCTAAGTACACTAAAGATTTGCTAAAACGATTTGGTATGGAGGAAACTAATCATGCCATAACTCCTATGAGTACCTCTATTAAGCGAGACAAAGATGAAAATGGTAAATGTGTAGACATTACTAAATATAGAGGCATGATTGGAAGTTTTCTTTACTTAACCGCTAGTAAACCGGATATAATGTTTAGTGTATGCTTATGTGCTCGTTTTCAATCTTGTCCTAAAGAATCTCACTTGCTAGCCGTGAAACATATTTTCCACTACTTTAGTAGTACGATTAACTTAGGACTTTGGTATTCACGTGACACTACACTTGATCTTATTAGCTATTCGGATGCCAATTTTGCGGGATGTAAAGTGGATAAAAAAAGCACAAGCCACACATGTCACTTTCTAGATCACTCCCTAGTTTCGTGGTCAAGTAAAAAAGCAAAATTTTGTTGCCTTGTCTACGGCCGAAGCCGAATATGTTGCGGCCGGTAGTAGTTGCGCTCAAACTCTTTATATTAAGCAACAATTACTTGATTTCAAACTTTTTTTCAATCATGTACCTATTAAATGCGATAATACTAGTGCTATTTGCATATATAAGAATCCCATTCAACACTCTCACACCAAGCACATTGATATTAGACAACATTTCTTATGTGATCATGTAGCTAAAGATGATGTTGAATTGGTTTTTATTGACACTAAAAATCAATTAACAGAGATTTTCATAAAGCCTCTTCCGGAGGAATCTTTTTCGAAAATTCGTAGAGAAATTGGGATGGCTTTGGATGTTGATGTATTAGTGCGAAAAAATTCTATGTTCAACCGAACTTCCCGCCTTTTTTATGTTGCCAAAGGGGGAAAAGTTAGTTGCTTTCATGTATGCAAGTCGTGTTTATGTGTGGCTCCATGCTTTTGTATTGAATGAAATTAAAAAAATTCATTTACTAAGGGGGAATGTGTAATGCACACATTAAGGGGGAGTATCACTTAATACTTCACCATTTACACACAAACACGAAATGTTTTGTCAACATAAAAAATGGGGAGATTGTTGGCCTTGAAATTTATTTTCGGACAATAATTCATATTTTGATATTAACAAAACATTTAAAACGTCTTTGGTACTAATGTGATTTTGAGTTAAGCTCTTTAGCAAGAACGGGAAAATGATTCGGAAAGCATGCAAGCACAAAAAGAGAAAAACGATAAATAATTCAAGCGCAAAAATGAAAGAACAAAATGGTCAACGAAAAACGAAAGTTGAAAACTCAAGACCTGGGGTAGATCGGTCGGGGTGTGAATATTGTAACAAGGTACTTTATGCGTTGATTAATCCTATAAGCTCAAGTGATAAAATAATCTAACTTAAAATGAACCAAAATCGAACTAAAAAAAAAATTAGATTTTTGGAGTCATAGTTAACTAGGACTTTTTCCATAGGCGACTAAACAAAGACGAAGGTTAAAAACAAATCTGCAAATGGTGCTATAGTCGACTGAACCCTTGGTATAGTCGACTAAAGCAGCCTGCAGTCGACTAAGCCCCATTCTATAGTCGACTAGAGCAAGACGATGAATCAACTTCAGTTTGGAAAGAAAGTTGTAGTCGACTAAGGCCTTGTTGCAGTTGACTTAAGGGTGCTGAATTTTAAAACTAAATGGCTTTTGCTCCATGCTTTTGCCCATCATTTGTGTCAACTTTCTCTAACATTTTCAAACGGCTCTTGTCTCCTATTTAAGAGTGAAATCCAATCTCTAAACCCTAACATGTTCATATAAATAGAAAGAGATATGGGTTTGAGAAAGTGTGGTTCTAGTGTGAGAAAATATACAAAGTCTTCATCTTCTTCTCTCTAGCACTCTCTGAAAAAACCATTGAAGGCATGAAAAGAAACGCTTGATTTTTTACTCAATTCTTTTGAAGCTATAAACTCTAGTATCTTTTATTTTTCTCTCAAACTCATTCATTGATTTTATCTATTGAGAATACGAATCTAGAGTTCTTAAATATCACCAAAAACACTTGAGCTCATATTGATTCATCTTCCATAAAACCTTAGGGTTTTTGAGAGTTTTTGTTCTTGAGTGATTCTATTGATTACATAACATTCTTGTGATCTCGGGCAAGTGAAGCCCAACATTTTCAAGAGAGGATTTTTCTCTTGCTTGTGTGACGGGCTCGTTAGTTCATGTGTAATGGTTTGCTATTCCACCTGTGAAGGAAGAGCCATAGTGAAAAGATCGGGAAAAGTCTCAAGAAGGGGTTCTTGAGCCAAGGAATAGGAGTTACCGAATCTCGAAAAAATCGTGGTGTCAATCTCTTTATCTCTATCTCTTTATTTCAATATTTTGCATACTATATTAATCTTGTGATAATTTTCTAGATCAATTAACTTGAACTTGTCATTGAAATAATTGTTTGTTTCTTGAATGATTGATTATTTGATATAGCTTGATTTAATTTCCGAAAAGATTTTAAATATATTCTTAAACACCCTATTGACCCCCCACCCTTCTAGGGTCAATTAGTGACTAACAATCGGAATTTAAAATTATTTGTAGAATTATACTAATAATTGTATCGTGTTCCGGAATATTTTGCAGAAAGCGATACACGACAGGAATTTAAAATTTTTAGAAAAATAGAAGAAACAATTAATTTTGAGAGAAAGAAAAATTTTCTTGTATTTTTTTGTGTATTGTAATAGTACATAAAGACCTATATATAGAGGTTGAGTATACTAGCATTTACAATAAAGAACCGATGTGGGACACATATTATCTATATGTGCTTCAACACTCCCCCTCAAGCTGGATCAAAGATGATGCTCATTCCCAGCATGCAAATAGAAGACTTGAGAAGAGATGGTCTCATATGCTTGGTAAACATATCTACAAGTTGAAATGCTGAACGAATAAAAACTGGAGCAATAGTCTTGGCTCTAACTTTTTCCCTGATAAAATAAATATTAACCTCTATATGTTTAGTCATTTCTTGAAGGACTGAGTCTGAAGATAATTGAATAGCCGATTTGTTATCACAATATAAGGTTGAAGGGGAAGAAGTCTGAAAACCAAGTTATCTAAGAATGGACTGAAGCCTCATAATTTCACATGTCCCTTAAGCCATAGCCATGTACTCTGCTTCTGCTAATGATCTAGACATAACTGATTTCTTCATGTTTTTCCAAGACAAAAGATGATTCCCATAGAATGTGCAAATACCTGAAGTAGACCTTCGATCAGTCTTGGACCCTGTATAGTCCGCATCAGTGAAACAAGAGAGCTTTGAGGTGTTAGTTGAGTTAAAGAATAGTCCCAGACCCGGACATGACTTTAGATACCTCAGAATATGATAAGAAACATCCATATGAGTAGTCCTAGGAACGTGCATAAACTGACTCACAAGACTTATCGCAAATGCAATATCGGGCCTAGTGTTCGTAAGATAGATCAATCTCCTGACAAGTCTCTGGTACATGAAAGGATCAGACAACAGGTCCCCAGATTCTACAGATAACTTTATGTTTGGGTCCATGGGAGTAGAGGATGGTTTGCATCCCATCATCCCTGAATCACTTAGCAAATCCAAAACATACTTTCACTGAGATAGAGAGATTCCTCTTTTAGACCTAGCAACCTCAATACCTAGAAAATATTTCAGCTATCCCAAATCCTTGATATCAAAAGCAGACCTCAGATCCTTTTTGACTTGATCAATCCTACAATAATCATCTCCGGTCAGAATAATGTCATCAACATAAACAGACAATATCACACACACCCCTTTAACATTACGTCGGAGAAAGCATGTATGATCATTATGACACCTTTGAAAACCAAGGGAAATAACAACTTCACTAAATCGAGCGAACCAAGCTTTAGGAGATTGTTTGCCCATATAGTGATTTCTTCAATTTACAGGTCATCCCTGAATACTCTCCCTCAGCCTGAAAATCCAATGGAGGATCCATATAGATCACCTCTTCCAATTCTCTATTGAGGAAAGCATTCTTGACATCCATTTGATGCAGGGGCTAAGAATGAGAAGTTGCTAGAGAAACAAGGAGCCCAATGGTGGTAAGTTTTGCAACATGAGCAAAAGTAGCTGATAAATCTTTCCCAGACACTTGAGTGAATCCTTTGGCTACCAGCCTGGCTTTATAATGACTAACAGATCCATCGGTATTGAATTTGATGGTATAGACCCACCTGCATCCAACTGGTTTCTCCCCCTCAAGCAAATGAACTAACTCCTAGGTACCATTTTCCTCTAAAGCATTCATTTCTTCCTGCATTGCCTTGGTCCTTTCTGGACACATCAAGGCTTTTCTAATTGTCTTCGGTATGGGAACATAATCAATTTTGCCAAGAAATCCCTAAAAAGTTAAAGACAGAGCACTATACAAAATATGATTCTCAATAGGATGGTTAGTACTACAGGATAGATTAAGACGATCTGGAGGACGACGATCCCGAGTAAGATACCAGGGAGAAGGAGGAATAGAGGAAGTACCTTCATTCGAAGGAGGATTTGGCATAGGATGTCTGAGGCGATGTTTATACTGTAAAACAGGGCTACCAACAACAGGTGGCAGATCAATAGGAGTAGACTTGTGAGCATATCCTTCAACCATAGGAATAGGGCAGGGTATAAGATCCGTAGGAGTGGAGTTACTACCTTTGGGAAAGAAGGGAGCATCTTCCCAAAAAGTAACATCAAGAGAGATTATCATCCGTCTAGAGAGATGATCATAACAACGGTACCCTTTGGATTTAGAGACATATCCCATGAAAGCACACCTGAGGGCTTTATTTTCAAGTTTAGTACGGGAATGACTCCTATTTTGAGTGAAACAAGTACATCCAAAGACCTTTAAAGGGATGGAAAACAAAGGTTTATCGGGCTGAAGAATGTGAAATGGAGTTTTCCTTCCCAGAACTTTACTATGGACACGATTTATTAAAAAAATAGTAGTAAGAACCGCCATATCCCAAAAACTGTGAGGAACATTCATGCCTAGAAGAAGAGATCGAGTAACTTCTATGATATGACAATTTTTACCCTCAGCCACCACATTTTGTTATGGGGTGTAGGGGGTAGTCAACTGTTGGAGAATCCCTACGCCAGACAAATGTGAGACAACACTATCATTGATATATCCCCCCCCCCCCCTTATCAGTGAGAATTTGTTTAACAGTGGTAGAAAATTGGGTTTTAATCATAACAAGAAATTATTTGAGTATAGAGAAAACATCAGACTTTTTCTTTAGTAAATACACCCAAGAACACCTTGAAAAATCATCAATGAAAGTGACATAATATATATGACCAGAAGAGGCGGTAACAGAAGAAGAACCCCAAACATCGGAATGAATCAAATCAAATATAGCTGGAGAACGATGCATTCAAGAAGTATAGAGTTTTTTACAATGTTTAGACAATTCACAACTAATGCATTGAAATTTAGATTGTCGACATGCATAAGATAAAACATGAAGTAAATTGCATAAATACTGGAAATTAATATGCCCTAAACGAGCATGCCATAAATGTAAATCCTTAATAGAAATAGAAACTGGAAAATCGAAAATAGTAGTGGTAGTAGTAGTAGTGGCCTGCAGAGCAGAGGTTTCTGAAGAGGGATGATGCCCAAAGTAGTACAACCCGTCCCTCTCATATCCCCTGCCAAAAATCCTCTTCGAATGCTGATCCTGAAGAAAACAACAATCAGAGAGAAAAATAACAACACAGTCAAGGGATTCGGCAAGACAGGTAATAGAAATAAGATTGAATGTTAATTTTGGGACATGAAAAATAGAAGATACAGTAATATATGGAGTAAGAATAATGACCCCCTCACTACTAATTGTAGTGGATGAACCATTAGCAAACTGGACACTACGATGTGTGGAAGTCAAGGGTGAGGAAAATAAAGCTAACTCATCAGTCATGTGATCATTCGCGCCATAGTCTATGATCCATGAAAGAAACCCAGAGCGAACAAAAATCCGGCCATCCAATAGCTCGGATACAATCCTTCCTCCGTTAAATGGTAAATCTGTCTTCATAACAATGGCATCACTAGATTCGGCCATTATCAAATTTTAACCAAAAAGACCAATCACAAATAACAACTATATGCAAATAAAACACCAGAGAGAGAACATAATAGAAGAAAGTTTAAAATAGCCTTTAATTCAACAACATCACCAACTAACCAGGTCACACACAAATGACCTAAAGAGAAGAAGGAAAAACTAGGTCTCTCTCAAACCAGCAACAACAGAAAGATAAACCTTAGAAAAAAAATCAACCAAAAGAAACCAGAGAAAAAAAAACCTGGGCAGCAAATAGCGACTTTTAGGCTGCCATTGGTGGCAGCGGCGGTGGTTAAGGGTGAGGACGGCGGTGGCGACGCAAACTAGGGTTAGGGTTTCCCTTTTTTCCCAATTAATTAGGCTTTGATACAAAATTAATTTTGAGAGAAGGAAAAGTTTTATTGTATTTTTGTGTGTATTATAATAGTACATAAAAGCCTATATATAGAGGCTGAGTATACTAGCATTTACAATAAAGAACCGATGTGGGACACATTATCTATATATGCTTCAACAAAAGCAACCGGAGGTGATCGGAATTGATGAAGACCCGTTTCCAGTAATCATAAGTTCGAACATGATAACTTTTGCGGAAGGAAATCAGTAGCCTCCACAAGCCGCAATTGATTCATTGCGTGTAGAGGTGGAAAGTTTGAAGTAGCAGCTGAAGGAAACTCAAGAATATATCAGAAAACCAGAAATTTTCCCTATATGGGAAAGGTCGACAGAGCAGATTTTTGCAAGAAAAGAAACAACTATGCGTAAGATATCAGTTAACGAAAGGTTTGGAGAAAGAAGAATATATATCCATGATTAGATTGAAGAAAGGAAAGTGCCATGCCGTTTTGTGGAAAGCGGAAGGCCGATAGATGCGTTTTTGGAGCAAAAGGTTATAGTCGGCCAGTTGAGTTGCGCTCAATTCAAAAGACTTCCACCTACTCGTTCACAAATATGGGTTGAAAGTAAGAGTTTAGATGATCGACGTGCTAGGATGGTACGGCCACCGGTGGTGCAATCGGAGAGGTGGACTAAGGTGGTGTACTAAAAAATTCCAGCACGACCTATACCACAGATGTTCGCCAGGGGGCAAGAGACAAAGTCCAAAAAATGAAGAAGGCAGAGGAAGGAGACCGATGCTCATTGATGAAAGGCCAAAACTCCCGAATGAGAGGTTAGAGAACCAACGCCAGAGGTCGATGTGTCATTTGGTAAAAGGATGCATGAAAGAATAAATGATGATAGTAGCGATTCAGACAAAGAGCCACGACATGCCACAAAATATAGAATAAGGTTTGGGAGGTGGCGGTGTGTAACATGGATTTTATACTCCCTGCAAAGTTTCAAGTCCCAAGAGAACAACTTGAAGTAGATAACGTAGAATTGAACTTTATAGATTTAAGAAATAAAATAAAAGAAGAGGTTTCGGCCAGTGCAACAAAAATGGCCGAAACCATATTTGGGACGACTAAATTGGTTTCGGCAAGGAGTGGTAATGTTGTCGACACTAATCTTAAGGAAACCAAAACAGTTTCGGCAATATCAAATAAAGTTGTCGAAACTCTAATTGATGCAACAGAAACAGTTTCGTCAACACTAGGTAAGGCTATCGAAACCAGTCTTCAGATTTAAAGTGCGATATCGGCAAAGAACAATGAAGTTGTCGAAATCAGTTCCGGTTGGAAAGATAAAGCAAAGGTTATTTTTTAGAAGCCTCCGTTGGAATTGACACAACAATTAAGGCAATTGTACCTAAATGTATGGATAGAAAAGAAACCTATTGATCGGGTTTTAGTTGATAATGGATCTGATTTTAGTTGATAATGGATCGGGATTGGATACATAGGAATATGTGTATACCATCATATCTCCACCAAATGTTGATTTTTTGGTATGGGGGTGAGGTGAAAATAGTAGAGGCCGATAACAAACCATTTTTGGCAAAAGTTTATTCAGCTGAAGCAATTTTATATGAGGAAAGTTGTATTCCTATTCGGTTTGAAGGAATAGACATAAATGGTTGGCCCTCAAAGGACACCATGAGGCGAAGCATAGTGGAATCTGATGTAAAAGAGCTTATGTCATAATAAATTAGGTCGACAGTGATAGTGTCTGGCCTAATAATAAAGGAAATTTTTAATGAATAGCGAAGAAAAAGAGATTGCCAAGTAGGAGGCTTGTAGAGCTGCTTGCATACGGCTGAAAGTGTATTTAGCTGAGAAAAGGTTAGCCCGTGAAGAGTCAATGGAATGAATGGTTTCGGTTTGTGTGACCGAAATGGATAAAAATCATGAAAATTTAAATGTTATTCGATTCGGAGACTTAGAAGCGGCACCGGCGAAGCTGGATGATTTGAAGGCAGAGGTTCAAGACCCATTGTTGGAAATAAATTTAGCTGGGGCATGAGAGTCTAAACCAACCTATGTTAGTGCTCTTTTGGAACCAGGTTTTCAAACTGAACTAATTAAAATATTGAAGAAGTATAAAGTATGCTTTGTATGGAATTATGATAAGATGCCCGGGTTGGATAGGAAGTTAGTGGTGTTTGCACAAAATTGTGGTATTATTTTCCAAGATAGAAGTGAGGGCGTGCCAGACTAAAAAAGAGTCAAGAACTTGCCAAAAGAATGTGCAACTCTTCTTTTGGAAGTGATGGGTGTGGATTAAGCTATTGTGAAATAAAAGTTCAAGACTTCTACTTTAAGGATTCTTTTTGCTTTAATTAAAATGACTTAAATATCAAAGTTTGAAGAAAATAATCTAGTGTAAGAAAAGAAAGAAAGTTGTAATTGATTGAGAATGAAACAAAAGAAGTTGCAAATGAATGAAATTGCATGGAATTGAATGACTTGAATTGAAGGACAAATAAAATACCATTTCTTGCAATATGGATTACAAGATAATGATTCAAGACAAAATAAAATAATAATGATTTGAACTAACATTGCTGGAATGAAAGTGCAAATTAATAGAATAAATATTACAAATGTAAAAATTTGTAAAGTGTGAGTTTTTGTGTGTGCTGCAGGAGGCCTTGCAAAATTACATTAAGTGCTCTATTTATATGGCTGTCAAACTAGTCTTTCAACCGTTTCTAACTTCCAGCCTCATATTCTGCCACGTGTCACCATCAATTCTTGTTCCTTTTCCATTTGTCATTTGAAGTTTACTTGTGGAAACCTCCTTTGGCACGTTTCCCTTCATGTCCCAGCTCATGGCCATTCTCTATAGAACTTCAAACTGAATATCATGAACCTAGCCTATTTTCCAGCCACATTAGTTATCTCCTTATCCTAAATTGCTTCAGATTTATCTTTATACAATTCAAGATATTCACTAATCATATTGTCATGGCTTAAATGGTTGCCACGTGTCCCTCCACTCTCCAATTTTGGAACTGCCCTTGTAACTGTTGAAATCGTCTCCTTGTTTTTCTCATTCTTTAGTCATGGCCAGCAACAATAACTTCTCTAATGAATCTGGTTCATTTACTGGCTAGATTCATTCTCTTTAATAAACCACCAAATCCTTGATTTTCGACCACGTTCCTTGATTTTCGGTTGCTTTCTCTCTGTCACTTTCTTGATCTTTTGAAACTACTCTAGTGCTGCCCAATGTTGATTCCCCATTGTCTTATTCCCTTTGGCCAAAAATCTCTGAAGAGTGGCATGCTTGATGTATTCTTTAGCACTTGGTTTCTGGTCATTACCCAATAGAACTCAGCTGGCCATTTTCACATGAATTGATTGGCCATCTCGTGGCATAAAAATTTGGGTGCCAACAAGTGGAACACCGATTACCTGTCAATGAGGGTTTCAAGCCTTACAAACAACCGCCTAGAATGTCACAGGAAGTAATTTTGAAAATTAAGGAAGAGATTGAGAAGTTGTTAAAGGCGGGTTTTATAAGAACGACACGGTACATAGATTGGTTGTCTAACGTGGTGCCGGTTATCAAGAAAAATGGGAAGTTGCGGGTTTGTATTGATTTTGCAATTTAAATACAGCAACGTCTAAAGATGAATACCCAATGCCCGCGGCCGATCAGTTAATAGATGTGGTTGCACAACATAAAATCATATCTTGTATGGACGACCATTTGGGGTACAATTAGATTTATATTACGGAAGAAGAGATAGCAAAGATAACCTTTCGATGCCTAGGTGCAATTGGAACTTTCGAGTGGGTGGTGATGCCTTTTGGGTTGAAGAACGCAGGGGCTACGTATCAACGGGCTATGAATTCTATTTTTTATGATATGATTGGTCGGTTTATGGAGGTATACATAGATGATGTGATGACTAAATCAAACACCCAATAACAACATCTAAAGCAATTGGAGAAAGCTTTTGAGAGGATGTTATTGCATAAGTTAAAAATGAATCGAATAAAGTTTGCTTTCAGAGTCGCCGCCGAAACTTTTATTGGATTTTTAGTGCACCAGAGAGGTATTGAGATAGATCAGAATAAGGTAAAGGCCATCATGGCCACCAAAGCACCTGGGAGCAAGAAATAATTACAAATATTCTTGGGACAAGTTGGCTACTTGAGGCGTTTCATTACTAATCTGCCTGGGAAAATTAGAATTTTTTTACACTGCTGAAATTGAAGTCTGGAGAAATGTTTAAATGGGAAGAAGCTCATCAAGTTGCTTTTGAAACTCTCCAACAATATGTAACACAGTCGCCCATTCTAATGCCGCAAGAAAGAAGGTACCATTGAAGCTTTATTTATTAGTAGCAGATGAATCAATTGGGAGTTTGCTGGCCCAAAACAATGAGGACGCATCAAGTAATTTATTACTTGAGTCGGACATTGACATCGGTGGAGTGTCAATACACGTCAATTGAGAAGCTATGTTTGTGTTTATACTATTCAGCAATGAAACTGAGGATATATATGCTACCAGTAGAGGTTTATGTGATTTGCTAAACGCATTTGATCAAATACATGTTATCTTGGCTACTCATTCTTAGATGGATTATAAAATGGGCCTTAGCACTCATGGAGTACAACTTTATTTATCAACCCCAAAAATCAATAAAACGGTGAGTGTTGGCTGATTTCTTGGTCGATCACCCTTTGGCCGATTTGGATGCTTTCGTTAATGATGATTTAAAGGTAAATACCATCTTCATAAAGCCTTAGATCTTGGATTTTGACAGGTCAAACACAAGGGATGAAGCTGGAGCTGGAGTAGGGGTGGTAGTTCGGATGCCTACAGGCCAAGTTATTTCATTTTTCATTCTTCCTTAACTTCCCATGTACAAATAACCAAGCTTAGTATGAGGCATTGATCATCGGATTAGAGATTTTGTTAGAGTTAAATGTTAGGGACGTTCATGTGGGGGGCAACTCGAACTTAGTGCTAAGTTAAGTGACCGATGATTTTTAATGTTTGAGTTGGTAATTGTGTCCGTTTCATTCAATGGTGTCCCAATTGTTAAAACAGTTCAACAATGTTAAACTAGAACATCGACCGAGAATGTTGAATAAAAAGGAAAATGATTTGGTGCAAATTGCTTCAGGGGTGAAAGTACCAGATGGATTAATGGAGGAATATGTAGTAATTAGAAGGAGAAGTCTCCCGGCGGGCGGCTCAAGATAGAAATAAAGATATGGCCGAATCATTCGCAATAGATATAGTAGAGATGGTCGAAGATGATTGGAGGTACCCTATTTTTCATTTTTTGAAAAATCCTAATGGGTAAGTAGAAAAGAACTTGAAATGGAAGGTGACATGTTATATTATATTAGGGAATGAATTGTACAAAAGAAGCATTGAATATGGCATTTAGTTGATATGCATCAGTAAGGAAGAAGCCCTTCGAGTGATGGCCGAGGTGCACGAAAGAACGTGTGGAGCGCATCAAGCTCAAGCGGGAATAAAAATGAGGTAGTTAATTCGGTGAGATGGTTATTATTGGCAAGGAATCCGAAAAGATTACATGGATTATGCTAAACGATGCGAGGTTTGTCAAAGATACGGCCCAATTCAATGGGTTTCGGCCATCGAGATGCTCTTAATTGTAAAACCATGGCCATTTAGAGGATGGACCATGGATATAATTGGAAAGATTAATCCACCTTCATTAAAGGGACATCATTGGATATTGGTGGCCACGGATTATTTTACAAAATGGGTGGCGGCTGCGGCGTATAAATCAATAAATCAAGAAAAGGAGGTGGATTTCATAGAGCATCATATTTTTCATCATTTCAGTTTTCCAGAGACAATTGTGGCCGATAACGGATCAGTTTTTAGAGGTGAAAGGTAATGGAGTGTTGCAACAATCTCAGGGTGAAGATGATGGCTTCGATGCCATATTACGCACAAGGTAACTGGCAGGCCGAAGCTTCCAATAAAATCATCATTGAGATAATAGAAAAAATGATTGATGAAAAGCCAAGGCAGTGGCATGATACTCTTTCTGAAGCATTGTGGCATATCGAAGTTCAAAATGTATTAGTACGGTGTTAGCCCCTTGAAGACTTGGGGTATGGGACTTTGCCCTTATGACATGGGCAAAGGCCCCAAGACAGCACCCATGTGCAATGGGGGCTGAGAATGGCACTTGGAGTGACATAGACACTTGGAGTGGCATTGGAAATGATGTCATAAAATATTCAAAGTGTTGGAAAAGTTAAGTATTGCATATGGCATGAATCTACAAAAGGAGGTTCAGAAATATTTACTGAATAAATATTCAATATTGTTCAAGCAGGGTTGATATATACTCTGGTCATTGTTGTGTTTGTAAATTCTGCATATACAGGGGATGCATGTGAGCTTGACTTCAGTGGGCATAGACCAACCTAGCAATGCTTTGGCATGCCTTGGCTAGGGCGTGCGTGGGGAAGTCCAATGACATGGTTTCACAACACTTGGGTTAATGGCTTGGGTCCGTAATGGTGATGCGTTGCTGATGACATTATGGGCACTTATGTGTGCATGTGGCTTGGCCAGCCTTGTGCACCTTGCCCACAATTGTGCTAATTTGCCATTGGGCAAGGATTGCCTTGACTTATCATGTGCTAGACTACATGCAATGTGCGTAGCTTGGCCAACCATGCACACATCAAGTCATGACAATGCTAACTTGTCTTTGACAAGGTATTGACACCAATGATGGCTGGCTTCGTGAATGCAAGACATGGCACAATGTATGTTTTGGCATTGGCATGGCATGAAGAAAGGCATGCCAAGGCATGGGCGTGGCTTAGAGCATGCCCAATACTTGTGCGTGGCAAAATGAAGGCAACATGAAGACAAGCTGAGCAAAGGTGTGTTGGAGTGCATCAGTACACATGGTATGTGGCATTCAGACAAGGAAGCACATGTGGCACCACATATCCAAAGATATAGGACAGTTTGGGTATTTTGCTAACATGGCTTGTAGTTGCAACTTCTTGACATATGTGGCACAAGGCTGGCTATGCCAGCACACCTATTAGGAAGGGATGTCTCCCAGATCTTAGGGTTGGTTATGTAGATAGTTTTGTATGTATAGTCTATATATACCGTATGGGGAATTTTGTATGGGGGAGAGGGATTGGCTTGTAACTCGATTACAGAGATAGGTGTATTCCTTTTGTATACTATTTGAGTTTTAGTGAAAAAGGTTGGAGGTGTGAACCTCTGTAAATCTATGTCCTTTTACATTACTTGTATGCTATACATTTTATGTGTATTTGGCTAAGTGTTGAGTGAATTGGCTGACTTGGTGTGCAACAAGTGCCATCATAGGGTAAAATTTGAGAGTAAAAAATTAAACCCTGTGACAAGTGGTATCAGAGCCCCGTTTGAGAATCCATGGTAGGAGGAAACACCACAGAAGCATTGCATGACTGTGTTACTCGATAAAAGACCCTGGTGGGTGCCCCATATTCTGGAAATGATGAAACATTGTCCACACAGACGAATCTTATGTCTGCAGAATTGCATACTCTGCGAAAGTTGATTGTAGATACAGTAACAGACATGAAAGCCATATTGGATGCCAAAGTGAATTCGGTGTCTGATGATATTTGTGTCGCGGTTGAAGTTTTCAAAGAAAATCTGAAGCATGTTGATGATGATGTCGCGCTTCTGAAGAGGGCATGCCACAACATGACGGTCGGCGGTGGTGAAAGTGCCCCATCGAAGATTAAAGTGCCAGAACCCAAGGCATTCGATGGTGCACGAAATGACACAGAGTTAGAGAATTTATTATGGGATGTAGAGTAATATTTCAAGGCTGCTCGTGTTCCAAACACAGAATGTGACAATCACCAGCTTGTACTTGTCCAAGGATGCAAAATTGTGGTGGCGCACATGGTTGGAAGATGATGTCAGTGCTGGATGCCCAAGGATTAAGACTTGGGATGCCTTGAAGAAGGAATTGAAGGATAAGTTCCTCCCTTCCAACACGATATGGGTTGCAAGGGAATCCCTGAAGAAACTAAGGCATACATGCATTGTTCGTGAATATGTAAAGGAGTTTAGTTCTTTGATGTTGGACATCAAGAACATGTCGGAGGAAGACAAGGTATTCAATTTCATGTCAGGGTTGCAGACTTGGGCCCAAACTGAATTGAGAAGGCAAGGTGTTAGAGATTTGCCTACAGCCATTGCTGCAGCAGACGGGCTGATGGATTTCAAGATTTCGGGTAACAATAGAGATTGCAACAAAAATAAGTCCAATTGAGGCAACAACAGAGACAAGGGGAAGGGTGTTGCCCCCAAATTCAAGAAGAAGGGAAACAATTTCAAGAAGAACAATGGTGGTTAGAATCAGAACAACAAGCCCAGAACAGATGCCAAGGGAGCGAGCCCCAGTGGCACGAAACCCACATACACTGGTGGATGTTTTATTTGCAATGGTCCACACAGAGCAAGGGACTGCCCAAGGTAAGAGAAAGTTAATGCAATTTAGGCTGACAAGGATGACAGTGATAGTGATGGAGAGACACCAACTAGGGTGAATCCATTACAACTTCTCAATGCACTTACAACAGTGAAGTCCAAACCACAAAAGGGGCTGATGTATGTGCATGCATGGGTAAATGGCAGAGAAATTTTGGCCAAGGTAGATTCCGGTGCCTCACACAATTTTGGTGCCTAAAATTGTCCCAGAATGCTAGCAAAGTGAAAACAGTCAACTCGGATGCACAGCCTATCCAAGGCCTGGCTACAGTGACCCTCAAGGTGGGGGAATGGGAAGACAAGTGTAGTGTCATGGCAGTGCCATTGGATGATTTTGACGTTATACTCGGCATAGATTTCTTCTTGAAGGTAAAGGTCGCCTTGTTTCCACATCTTGGAGGTATGTTCATTTATGATGAATCATGCCCATGTTTTGTACCTTCTGTGACTAAGGTACACTACAAGGATACCAAGTAGAATTGGGTGATTTCTGTCTTGCAAGTAAAGGACAGATTGCGCAAAGGGGAGTGCACTTAGTGGCTATGGTAGAGATCAAACCTGATGTGTTGGTAAAAGTGTCAGATGCAGTTGTAGAGATTCTGATGGATTTTAAAGATGTAATGCCACCAAAATTGCCCAGGATGCTACCCCCCAGACGTGCCATTGATCATAAGATTGAGTTGGAGCCAGGAACGAGACCCCCGACCCAAGCACCATACAGAATGACGCCTAAAAAGTTGGCTAAATTGAGGAGGCAACTTGATGAGTTACTTGATACTGGCCTTATTCAACCTTCTAAGGCCCTATATGGTGCTCCTGTTCTTTTCCAGAAAAAGCAAGATGGATCCATGAGAATGTGTGTTGATTATAGGGCTCTTAACAAGGTGACGGTGAAGAACAAATACCCTATTCCGAATGTTGTTGATTTGTTCGACCGGTTGTCCAGAGCCACGTACTTCACAAAGCTGGACTTGCGATCAGGGTATTGGCAAGTCAGAATTACAGAAGGTGATGAGTCTAAGACAACAAGTGTGACCAGATATTGGTCTTACGAGTTCCTGGTGATGCCATTTGGACTGACTAATGCCCCTGCTATCTTCTGTAATTTAATGAATGATGTATTTTATGAGTACATTGATAAGTTCATTGTTGTATATTTAGATGACATTGTAATATACAACAAAAGTCTTGATGAGAATTTGAAGCACTTGAGGTGGGTGTTCTCGCGGCTTAGGGAACACACGATCTATGTCAAGAAGGATAAATATGAGTTCTGCCTGAAGGAGATCATGTTTCTGGGGCACTGGGTTAGTAAGGGCACAAGTCCCATGGATGAGCATAAGGTGAAAGTCATTGTGGAGTGGACTGCTCCAACCAAGGTAATTGATTTGAGATCATTCCTTGGTCTTGCTAACTACTATCGCAGGTTCATCAAGGGCTATTAAAAAATGGTGAATGCCCTGACTGATTTGTTGAAGAAGGATAAACCATGGAGCTGGACAGAGGATTGTGACAATGCCTTTACGAAGGTGAAGCAAGCCATAGCATCCGAGCTGGTGTTGCGGTTGCCAGATTTTAGTTTTTCGTTTGAAGTTCACACAGATACCTCTGATCGAGCTATTTGAGGGGTACTGGTCCAGGAGGGACACCCTTGTGCATTTAAAAGTAGGAAGCTGAAAGATGCAGAACAAAGATATTCCACCCACGAGAAGGAGATGATTGCGGTCATTCATTGCCTTGAGACCTGGAGGCACTACTTCCTTAGGACCTCGTTTGTAGTTGTGACGGATAACATTGCAAACACCTACTTCAAGACACAGAAGAAGTTGTCCCTGAAACAAACAAGTTGGCAAGAATTCTTGGTTGAGTTCGACTTTGTGTGGATGCACAAACCAGGAAGACAAAACGAGGTGGCTGATGCACTAAGTAGAAAGAAAGTGCAAGAGTATGAATCTTCATTGTCTGCAGTGTATACTAATTTCCTTGATAGAGTCAAGCATGAAATCACAGGAGATGCTGCATACATCAAGCTTCAGTAGCAAGTGAATGAAGTCTTGGTGAGGAAATACTGGATAGAAGATGAGTTTCTCTATGCCAGAGGAGACAATCTCTATGTCCCAAGTTGGGGAGGACTACAGAAAGAATTGATGTGGGAGATGCATGACACCAAATAGGCTGGTCACCCAGGAGTTGAGAGGATGCATGCATTGATTTCCAGGAGATATTACTGGCCAAATATGGAGGATGACATCGAAGTGTATGTCCGGTCTTGTCTAGTGTGCCAACTTGACAAGCTTGAGAGAAAGAAGGAGGCGGAATTGCTATAGCCCCTGTCCATACCGAAAAGGCCATGGCAATCAGTTTCTATGGATTTTGTTTTCGGACTCCCGAAGGTATATGGAATGAGTTCCATTTTTGTAATTGTTGACAAGTTTTCGAAGTATGTAGTCTTTATTGCTACACCAGATGCATGTCCTGCTGATGTTGCTGCAGAGCTATTTCACAAGCATGTGGTTAAACACTTCGGGCTACCAGAGGACATTATTAGTGATCGGGATGCTCAATTCATAGGCCAGTTCTGGACGGCTCTCTTCAACCTTCTCGGGACAGAGTTAAAGTTCTCCACATCCAATCATCCACAAACAGATGGGCGAACGGAGAGGATGAACCAATTGATGGAAGAGTATCTAAGACACTATGTGACTGCTTTCCAGAAGAATTGGGTTGAGTTGCTTTACACAGAGCAGTTCTGCTACAATTTGCACCGTTCATCAGCAACCGGAATGAGTCCTTTAGAGTTGGCAACATGACAACAGCCACGAACACCGCATGAGGTGGTATTACAGCAAACTGGTGGGAAGTATCCAACTGTATACAGATTGGCCAGGTCCAGACAGGAGATGATGGACGGGGCAAAAGACAGCCTAGCTAAGGCTGGGAGACGCAAGAAGAAATATGTGGATCAACATAGGAGACCCTTGGAGTTTGATGTTGGTGATAAAGTGCTACTGAAATTGACACCACAAATCTAGAAAAATATTAGCAGCAAAATGGTGCATAGAGGGTTGGTTCCTAAGTATGATGGACCCTTTGAAGTGATGAAAAGGGTGGGTGAAGTTGCTTACAGATTGAAGCTGCTAGATCGATTGAAGATACACCCAACATTCCATGTCAGTTTCTTCAAGCCATTCCATGAGGATACTGTAGATGAAAACAGAGTACAGACCAAGAGAGCACCACCGGTGATAAGGAAACAATTTGACAAGGAAGTTGATCAAATTTTGTAAAAATCAGACGACAGATTGTTTGGCTTTATGGAAAGGCACTGGAGTGCAGGAAGCAACATGGGAAAGATATGTGACATTGTGGCAATTCGAGAAGTAGATTCAGGAGTATCTAAGCAAGAAACAGCTGACGAGGGCGTTGGGATCCTCCAGTGGGGGAGGTTTATTAGCCCCTTGAAGACTTGGGGTAGGGGACTTTGCCCTTGTGACATGGGCAAATGCCCCAAGACAACACCTATGTGCAATGGGGTTGAGAATTGCACTTGGAGTGACATTGGAAATGAAGTCAGAAAATATTCTAAGTGTTGGAGAAAAGTCAAGCATTGCATATGGCATGAATCTACAAAACGAGGTTTAGGAATATTTACTAGATAAATATTCAATATTGTTCAAGCATGGCTGATATATACTCTGGTCATTGATGTGCTTGTAAATTCTGCATATATAGGGGATGCATGCGAGCTTGACTTCAATGGGCATAGACCAACCTAGCAAGGCCTTGGCAAGCCTTGGCTAGGGCATGCGTGGGGAAGTCCAATGACATGGTTTGACAACACTTGGGTTGACGGCATGGGTCCGTGATAGTGGTGCATTGCTGATGACATTGTGGGCATTTGTGTTTGCATGTGGCTTGGCCAGCCTTGTGCACGTTGCCCGCAATTATGCTAAATTGCCCTTGGGCAATGATTGCCTTGACTTAGCATGTGTTGGACTACATGCATTGTGCGTGGCTTGACAAGCCATGCACACATCAAGTCATTACAATGTTAACTTGTCTTTGACAAGGTCTGGACACCACTGATGGCTGGCTTCGTGAATGCAAGACATGGCACAATGCATGTCTTGGCATTGGCATGGCATGAAGAGAGACATGCCATGGCATGGGTGTGGCTTAGAGCATGCCCAATACTTGTGTGTGGCAAGATGAAGGCAACATGAAGACAAGCTGAGCAAAGGTGTGCTGGAGTGCATCAGTACACATGGCATGTGGCATTCAGACAAGGAAGCAATTGTGGCACCACATATCCAAAGATATAGGACAGTTGGGGTATTTTGCTGACATGGCTTGTAGTTGCAACTTTTTGACATATGTGGCACAAGGCTGGCTATGTCAGCACACCTATTGGGAGGGGATGTCTCCCAGATCTTAGGGTTGGTTATGTAGATAGTTTTGTATGTATAGTCTATATATGCCCTTAAGGGGAATTCTGTATGGGGGAGAGGGATTGGCTTGTAACTCCATTACAGAGATAAGTGTATTCCTTTTGTATACTATTTGAGTTTCAGTGAAAAAGGTTGGAGGTGTGAACCTCTTTAAATCTGTGTCATTTACATTACTTGTATGCTATACATATTATGTGTATTTGGCTAAGTGTTGAGTGAATTGGCTGACTTGGTGTTCAACAAGTGTCATCATAGGGTAAAATTTGGGAGTGAAAAATTGAATCCTGTGACATACGGGAATAACGCCATTGCGCTTGACCTTCGGCCACGATGTTGTTCTACCACTAGAGATGAATGTCCGGTCTTTCTGAATGGCATTTCAACATGGCTTATATCCAGTAGACTATTCAGAAGCGATGCTAGCTGAGTTGGAAGATGTGAGTAAAGAAAGGTTGCAAGCACTTGATCACTTGGTGGCGCACAAGAAAAGGGTCACTCGAGCTTACAATAAACGGTCCGTCCAAAGGCTTTTGCATGGGGAGATTTAGTGTGAAAAATGGCGTTACCATTGGAAAAGACTAACCGAAAGATGGGAGAATGGTCACCGAATTGGGAAGGACCATTTGAATCACTAGAAAAGAGCACCCCAAGCCGATTAATGGAAAATTCTTGAAAGCATATCATCCAACATTGCACAAACAATGGGAATGAACCAGCAACCGGAAAATAAAGTGGTTCGAAAACAGTACCGTTTCATTTAGTTTATTGTTTCCTATGGAAATTTATTTAGCAATAAAGACAGTCAATTTTTTCATTTACTAGAACACAAAACACATAGTCCAAACATGATTCAGAACTCTGTTCCATACAACTTTGAGCCACAAACATATGCAAACAGGCTAAAAACTCTCATAAAGATGCTTCTTGAAGTTGGTCCACAGGGTTCGGTTCTGGAAAAGAGCAGTTTCGGCATCCACTTTTCTTTGATCAGAGGCTAGGAGTGCATCACGGGTGGCCAAGAAGCGAGTTTCAACGTCTTTGCCTTCAGCTTGCAACGAGTCAAATTTGTTAGAAACAAGTTTCCTTTCCGCCTGAGCAGCTAAAAAGGATTCGTAAAGGCGCTCTTCTTCTTGCACTAAGGCTGTGAATTTTTGTTCACACTCCTCAAATTCGGCCTTAATGGAGAGGGCTTCTTGACGGAGTGAATTTTCTTGCATTCGGAGCTCTCCATTCTCTTGAATAACGTAAGAGCATTTTGTGACTGAGGCTGCCATCTCCGGGAGATTGGTTCGGAAGATAGGAATTAACGCCCTTATGTCTGGCCCTAGAGAAGGACAATCGAGGATCTGATCAAAGAGCAACATTAATTCATCAGCAATATGGGGAAGTTCGAGCAGGTCCATGCTCAAAATTTGATGGATGCGAGGCATGAACTCAGCAAGAGCTGGACCAGAAGAAGAGGATGCAGCGGTAGTAGAATTAACAGTCACCGTATCGACCAAAGATTGAAAGAAATTTCTGTAGGCAGCAAGCGGGGCTGAAGAAGGGGTAATTGAAGCCTGAAAAATAAGAGAAGTGTGAATTTGAGAAGACGATGAAATAAATATATAAAGATAAAGAAACTCGGACCTGAGAAACCAGGTTCATGACAGGGGTTTTGGCAGCCGAAACCGTAGTTGCCGAAACCATTGCAGGAGAGGGTGAGACGTTTGCTTTAAGCTTTGGAGGAACTAGAGAGGTTTTTTGGTTTGGAATGACATGCCTAACTGGAAAGATAAGAGTTGAGTAAGCTTGTGGTGATGTCGGTGGGGACAATGAAGTAGGCATCATTGGTGCAACAGGGTTGGAGCTTGGTGAAAGGAGGGGTTCAAAATCAGCCCGAAAAGGGGATTCAGGTGGAGTTTCGTTTGTCGATTCACTAACAGGCACATTTGATGTCGTTGGGGAAGAGTCGGGAAATGATGATGGAGTCACAGGAACCTGAAAGCAGAGCATAAAATAAAGTTAGAAATAAGGGGGCAAATATTTCGAATGTTTTAAAATATTTACCTCAGGAGTTGGAGTGGCACTTGGAGGACCTTTGAACTTTGATTTATTCTTGGAAATGATGGTCCGAGCGCGCTTCTGACTACGTGTAGCAGCCCTGGATTTCTTCCGCTTTGTCTGAAAACAGAGAAATTAGAAAGAATAATAGGCGAGATTAATGGGTGAATAGAAGAGCAAAATTTGAAATAATACCTTAGCAGATGCAGAGGGCGTAGCATCTAAGAGCTTGTCAGGCACGTCATCGTCCAAATCAATAACGCCTGGGGATGGAGTGGTATGGAGCTGTGAATGCGAGCGAGTACGTCCTGCAACTGTTGAGGATACAAAATGGGGTATTGACAGTGTGGGCTGAGCGTCTGGATAAGCCTTCAAAGGAAGAGTAATGTCAAATTTGGGGGCTGATCCTTGAAAAGCAGCCGATACAAATTCAAAAGAACTGAGAATTTTACATACAAGTAAAGTGGCTTGTTTTTGACGCACTCGAATCATGTACTATTCCCACCAGGTGTTGAAATGTGGGGATGAAGATGGAAGGGACTGATAAACATGTGGGAAGTCCTGTTTCAATTGATGAAAACGTTTCGAAGCCTCGAAAACTTGCTCTGGTGAATAAAAATTAACTCCGGTGTCAAAATGTTTATTGAGGGAGAGAAAAGGGGGAATGGGCACCATCTATACAAAACCAAATTGCCAAGCCAATTGACTCGGGTTATAGTGCTCAACGCCAGAGTGGCAATAGGTCCCATCTAGTTTTGCCAAACCAAAATGAAGGTCATGGGCAATTAAACAATGAGCCCAGCAATCACGGTATTCCTGGATTTCTTCGAGAGTAGAAGATGTTGTGGGGTGTTGAAGCCATAACGGGCATTGGACAGAATTTCGAAAAGGCATCCACTGATTAGGGGTGCGGGTTTGACATCTTTTATAGAAAAAAGTGAAGCATTTTGGGAAAGAGTGGTTTTTGGGCGGAACAGGAGCATAAGAAAATGATATCAAAGGAATGTTTGAGTCAATTGTGATTGAGGGGCTGATTTCGGGAAAATAGATCTGAAGCCACATTTGGAGCAACCACATTGGGCCTCCACAGCGTAAGAAGGGATGAAATGTAAGATCATTGAGACCACGATAAAGATAAGCAAGTACAAAAGGAGCAAAAAGCCATTTTTCGGCCTTTTGATAATGCAATGGCTAAAGGTACAAGATCTTTGGTTACCTGAAGAGCGGGAACACATAGAAGGCATCTGTTCAGCCAGAGTATAAGGAGGCGACATGTTCGGATTCGGCCACCGGCCCGGTTCTTTGTTGTGACTTGATTAAGGAAGTATAAGAGGTATCTTCTGATTTTGCACCAAGGGCCTTGGAAACAAAACGAAAAGATGAGGAAGATTCTGAGTCTGGAATGAGAGTGAATTTCTTCCCCAGAGGTTGGGAGACCAGTGAGATGACAAACATCAAGGATAGTGGGAGATATCATACGACATCTCAAATGAAAAGAATTCGTGGTTGGAGACCACATCATGGCAGCAGAATCAATTAGGGCTCGGCTCCATGGCGATCTTGCTCAGTTGAATTGCGTTGTAGATCTCCTGAGTTCGCCATTGTTGTTTGAAAACTGGGGACAAACGGTCCACCCATTCTCGCCATTCTCTTGATGAGTGTTGCCAATTGCGGAGGGTGAAATTAGGCCGATAACCACTCGAGGAGATGGTGAACATTTTCAGGTAAGGAAGGGATTCTTCGGCCATGAGATAGCAGTGATTTAATTGCGCTGGAAACGAGTTCGCAAAAGCAGGACCCAAGCCATAAACGCCATTGATGGGCACGAGCATGGTGAGATGGGCATCAGGCAGGTCCGTTAGGGCATTACGAACCTGAGTATTGTGAGTATGAGGCTCTGGTTCAGGGGTTTCATGGAATTGGTCAAGCCTAGGACTAGGAGCCATGGCTGAAGAGATGAGGGTAGGGTTCGAATATAGGTTGGAGAAGAAAGGGGGGAAATTTGAGGTGACGTTTGGTTTCTGTAGAAAAGGGATAGATATATGTAGAGGTTTATATGTTTATATGTATATAAGCCTGTATATATATATGTATAGAGAGATGGTAATAAAAATGGAAGAGGTGGGAAGTTGTGATGGGTATAAGTGAGGAAATCGAGGAAATGGGGAAAGTGGAAGGTTTTGGCCAAATTATGATACTGGTGGAAAATGTTTTAGATCAGAAACTTTATTGGCATCAATTTAGGTGCGAAAAGTAATTCCAACAGACCATAGTTTAAAAACATGGTGTTGAAATTAGGGGCATTGTTAACACCTTAATTGAGCTAACACAGAGCAAGGCAGAAGCAGTGATGTGGGGACAAGTGGGACCGGGTCAAGATGATGGGCTGAGAAGATTTGGGCTAACAATGAGTTAAAATATGACAAATGAGTTGGGCTATCAAAGCAAATGGACTGGGTCGAGAAGCTGGACAAAGAAATGGGCTTTGATAGAAGGAGAATTCGGCCCGATAAGTAAAAGCTTGGATAGGAAGATAGAGGAGTTCGGCCAGAATAAAATACTCCATGCTAATCAAGATTGGATTATCATCTAGTTGTTTTGGTTTATAACTTTTTCATGATAGGTTGATATTTAGGAATATTTATCTCATTTATTTTATTCATGTAAATCGTTTAGTTGGTATAAATAAAAGGGGAAGGGCTTTGTTTTAGAGGTCCAGGACCAAACACAAAAAAAACGTATCTTTCTATTGCGATTAGCAATCTTTGTTTTCTTCATCGCAATTTAAATTATCGTTCAGTCTATTTTCATTGTCTTTGCACTTTCAATTCCTTTATGATCCAGCAATTTAATTTCATCGTTCAAGTCCTTTATTTTTCTCGGTTACTGAAAGTCTTGTTGATTGAGGCAAACAGAATTCATTCGCACGAGTTGAGTTTTATCTCGTGCAATCACCTAACTTTTCTTTTGTGCAAAAGAGATGAAGAGATGGTTCATTTTAAATCGGTTGAACTCCGTCACCTGTTTTGGCATGCTCGCATCTCACGAAAAATACAATCGGCTAGTCAAAGCCGATTTTTGGAGCGAACACTCCTAAACCCTAATTTTGATTTATTGGTACGAAATTAATACAATAAAAGCTTTATGAATATGAAAAGGAGGTCATGCAAGTCATCTTAGTTGCGGAGAAAAGAATCAAACGATGATGCAATGGGGAGATTCTACTTTTCTTGGGCAAAGGGCATAAAACACCCATGTGGTTTCACGTTTGGGCAAATAACCCCCCTACATGTTAAAACAGACCCCTATGGAGACCCTTCTGAAGGGTTAAAAATATTATGTTACCCTTGACTATATTATATAAAAATCAAATAAAAAAGGATTAATACAACCTACACCCCCGTGAACTTTGTCTATATTCTACATAGACCCTTAGTGTTACCCTAAGTGAATTATAAACAAAAAATATATATATTTCAGAATTAATTTTTTTATATTTTATCCTAAAATTTAAAAAATGAACTATAAACGGAAAAAAAATATTTTGGACTTAATTTTTTTATAGTTTACCCTAAACATAAATTTTTAAATAATTTATTTATAAATATATATTTATAAACCCCCAATAGTTTTCTGGAAAAATATATATTTCGGAAAATTATAAATATATATTGGAAAAATATAAATAAATATTTGGGAAAAATATATATCGGAAAAAATTGAAATATATATTTCAGAAAAACATATATATATTATTTTCAAAATATGTATATATTTACAAAATATGTATATAATTTTTATGCAACAAAATTCAATAATGAGATAGAAAATTACGAAATACGAATCTGGGCCATAAATTGTACTTTAATTTTAAAAACTAAAATACTTAGAATTTTACATAAAAAAAAAATTCCCGATTACACGAAATTAATGATAATGGTAAATTGGGAGCTGCATATTTATATTACTATTGGGTAATATTTTGGGAGCTGGATATTTAAATTAATGATAAAATTTTATGTAAAACCCTAAGTATTCCCTATTACACTTTCTTGTATGCAAGTTTCATACTAATCAAATGCACCATTAAAAAAGCTATTTCATTGTTTCATGCTAATCAGCTGCACCATCAAGAAATGTATTTCACTTTCATTCACTTCACTTCCCAATATTAACTTCCATTCAACCAAACAAAGCCTTTGTGAAATATGAAATGTTAGGTCAAAAATGTGTTTACAAAAAATCATTGCCCACGCCCAAATATGAATGAAATTGATATAGATGTGTGTGTGATATATGTCAATTATGTATACGATGCAAAATGAAATTCAGAAATTGAGACAGAAAATGCACCTTCGGGAGTCGGAAGCGTTGCCGTTGGCGGCGGTCCCGCTCTTCTTCGAGGAGCTTGGGTCGAGCCCTAAACTTCTCTCCACGGTCGTGCAATGTCGGACCGAGTTTCCGTAGAATACTTTGATCATTCAATTCCCAATCCGCAACCCGATCGAATTCGTCGCTATGCGACCCCTGCGATAGATCGCCATCCATCGCCTCGCGGCGGCGGTGAGCACCAGTAGAGGCGGAGGGTCGTCGTCACCGTCGCTGGGCAATAATTTCCCCCAATCAAGGTCTAGCGGCTTCTCACTTCTCTCTCACTTGGTCCATACATGCATCTATATATATATATATATATATATATATGTGCGTGTATTTGTGTGTAAGTAGTACAGAGACACTCACGATGAACAATGCTTTTATGGATTCATAGTTAGGGCCACGGACATAGTCCCCTATAATTTACTGTCGCAAAAAATTCCACAATTGGTGCCAATATAACAAAATCGTGTCACCTAATTTGCAAATAATTCTTTGTGACCTATCTTCTTAATTTTAGAAAAAGTATAGGTAATTTACTAATTAAAAAATAAAGGGTACGTTTGGCAGAGTTTTTGTTTTTGTTTTTGTTTTTTTCCTCTTGAAAATCAAAACTCTTTTTGTTTTTTGTATTTAGGGTAGTCCGGATACAAAACCATGTTTGGTTCAAAATTTTCTTCGAAATTTTTTTTGGAAAAAAAAAAAAAAAAACACGTTTGGCAAACTTGTTTTTTCAGAAAATTTGAGAACAGAAACAGAAAAACACGTTTGGCAGCGTCTGTGTTTTCTGGATTTTTGAGAACAGAAACAGAAAAACACGTTTAGCAAGTTGAATTTTTAAAAAAAAAAAAATTTTACTAAAATTTTTTTGGTTAATAGTTTTTATTATTATTATTATAGAATTATGTTTAGCTATTGGTTTTGATAAAATTAATACCAATAAATATATGATGACATAAAAAATATTGACACGCTTATACATATAAATACCTAACATATTCTACATATATATTACCCCATAAATGTCAACAATATTTTACAACATCATGTCATACGACTAGGTTCTCTTCATTTCAGTACAATAACAATAAATAAAATTAAAATGAGAATGCACATAAGAACCAACAACGAACTGAGGCAGATACAACCAGCATATAGCATGTACTTTTGCCGATTCTGTTCATGTTGTATATGAGCAACAACATTGCCCAAATCAGTGTTACTATCCTCTGGTTCATGATTGATTTGATGTTCGGCATTTATTCTATCCACCCATATAAAAGAATCACGGTGATCCTACAATTGCACATGAAAGGAGACCAATTATAAACTTCAAAATATATAATTGAAAATTTGATTAAAATGGTAACCTTAAATCATACCTCCCAATCTGGACATCGGTAGAAGTATCGTCCATAATTCGCCTTTGTGTGGGCCTGATAAAGAATCATCGGTTTGTTGCCACAATTACAAGGTGGCCCATGGCCATGAACTCCGTACATGTTTATTTATTTATTTTTTCACAGTCCATCAAAAATTGTATTAGAGTCATCCAGTACTAGTAAAGTAAGAAAAATAAATGGATCGCATATAAATATGGTACATGCTACAAATACGAAGAGTCATACACAATAACATATCCTAAGCACGTCGATTAGCCCAAACGGCCTCAGCTATATCATTGCGAAACGCCTGCATATATTGGGTGCCGAGTTGACCTTGTAATACCTCGACATCATCAGCATCATTTTCATCGCCCCCATCCCCTTCACCCGCGTTCTGGGCCCCATCCCCTTCACCCGAACTCTTGAATTCTCTCCCATCAAATATGTTATCCGATTGTCCAAGTATCCTTATGTAGTTGTGCAGAACACAACAACACATGACAATTTTAACTTGAGTGGGAAAGTTGTACGGACGCATTAGCCTAAGCACTGGAAACCGTTGCTTAAGCATGCGAAAACACCTCTCAATTACATTCCGCAGTGAAGAATGTATGTAATTGAACATTTCTTCTTTCCCTTTAAACATTGTAACTGTCTGAAATTCAGGCAAGTGATATCGTTGTCCTCGATATGGGGCTAGAAATCCCGGTTGATTGGCATAACCGGAATCAGCCAAATAATATTTACCTATTTACAAAATAAAAATATATATATTAGAATAGGATACGAAATTATCATTTGTAATAAACACGAAATATATTGGTTTAACATATGTATTTACCTGGTGGCGGTTTAGGAAACATCCATTCCTCTCGCGCAAGACATTCGTTTAGGATTCGGGAATCATTAGCCGACCCTTCCCAGCCTGCTATGACATAAGTAAATAACATATCAAATGAACAACATGCCATAACATTCTGCGTTGGATACCCTTTCCTCCCTCTATATGTATATACCCTGTCGGCTTCTATATGGGCAGGCACATGGGTGCCGTCTATTGCACCCACAGCATTCATGAACGGGTGGAACCTTGCCCCTTTGCTCAAAATATGTTGAGAATGTCCAGTCATGTCAGGAGGGACAATGAGTTCATTCCCAAGAAATTGTACCACTTGAATTACCCTGTGTATGTGTCGGTTTATTGTTTCAGTTGAATGCTGAAATCTTTCAGCTAGTACCCGGTTTGTTCTTGTATGGCTTAGGGTTTGTAAGAAAATCGCAACTTGTTCAATTATTGATACTCTTCTAGTATCAGTTAACCCTAATTCCTTTAACTTGTCACATAATTTCTCAAAGGCAAATGGTTGCATTCGCAAGTTTTCATGACATCTATCAGGATGGCCATGTAGTAACTCTTTAACATAATCAGAACCTTTCAACATCGATGTCCTACACGGAACTCGTTCATAATCCATCTCTTGCATATACTCTTCCATCAATAAACACATGGCATGACAACTATGTTCATCTTTAGAGTCATCATTAACATAAGGTACTAACAGCTGCCAATAGGAGTTCAACAGGTAACGTTGTTCATCGCTCATATTGTTCTTTATTTACCTAATAACAACAACACTAATTAATCATACAAAAAGAGTAAATCTTAAAAATATGACATTACAAACTTTTAAACAAGTCATCACTAAGAAAATCATAAAAAAACACACGAGACTACAATTATCCAAATAACACACGGTATTACATGAATCCAAATTCAACACAGGGTACAGTCATCCAAATAAATCCAAGTTATAATCATCCAAATAAAAACAAAACAACAGGGATCCAAATAAATCCAAACTACAGTCATGAAAATAACACCATCACAGTACAGTCATCCAAATAACACGAAACATAGATAATCCTAAGCGAGATTGTTGGCCCAAGCAATTTTCTTATCATCTGCAACGGTAATAAAAAAAATGCTGGAATGCCTCAGATTTTTCCAATGCAATCACTGCCTTAGCATATTGCTCACTACTTATGCCCTCCAGGTTCCCTAAGATTTCAACACATTGCATAAACTGATTGTACATGTTCTTGGGGGGGAGTTCACCTCATCATTATGACTACTCTGAGGTTCTACTGTAGGAGTTGACCTTGTAGCAGAGTTGTTAAAGGCACTAACGACAGTCTGGGTTGATTTCTCGAATTTCTCATCTCTTGCAAGTGACGTCTCCTTAATGACATTCATGAAATCATACATGGCTTTAATAAAACGCTCATCCTTCATTTTCTTGCATTTTGGGCCTCCAGACCGCACAAAGTCGTCAGTATCAATGTCATCATCTACTGGGCGGGTGGAGGACTCTAGTTCAGATTCCGGCCTTATAGTGGAAGGTATGGCAAAGTCACCCGTAGCTTCACCGTATTCATCTATGACGTTCCATTGTCTATGGTATATGAACGGCTTATTCTTAAATTTGCTCTTGATCCCGGGAATTTTCTAAAAAAAAAAAAATATTAATTATTAATTTAAAAATAATAATAATTCACCATATTCAATAAATTGAATTACTAATTTTTCATATTACTATGTACCTTATCCAAACTGTCCCAAAGTTCAGGCTCCATGGTCACCAACCCAACAGTAGGGTCAAAACCAACTCTTGTGTTATCCTTCACCCTTTTAAACTTCATCCAATGAGGTCTTTCCCTATTAAATTTTGACTTTATTTTCTGACCTACGTATTCATTTCCAAACTCAGCTTGCATAGCATTTGTCACACTATCCCAACCTGTTTTGGAAAAAGTACCATTTCCTGTCCCATGAGCAAGATTGACTTGGTCTTCTAATAGATTCAACAACATCTCATATTGAGGTTTACGCCATAGTTTACTGTCATCTCCCACCCCCCCAGCCGTACTTTCAAACTCAGTAACTTGTGAAGCATTGCTATCCATCTACATTTACACAAGTAGAGTATAACCATATAACCAAAACTATATCATAGGCTTCAAGAGGTTTAAAGCTAATAAACAAACTTTTGTATTCTAATTGAACAAAGCCAATTCTGTAACTACTTTTCAGTCAGCTAACCAAGTACTTGTTATGAGTGCCTATATAGCCAAGCTTGAAACTGAGGTCTGTATATGCCAATTCTGTAACTATTTATTCATTTTCAGTGCTTGTTTTCTGAAATTTCTTACTACTTGTTAGGTGTATAACAGCTGCATATAGCTATGGCTTTTGCAAAAATGAAAGTGGGCTGCAGTAGTACATTTGTGTTGTGTGAATATCATTTACATATACAGTTGCACTACTCTGTCCATCCAGAAGACAGTTTCTTGAAGACAGTAAACATATACATGAATGCATGATTAAAATGAAATGGATTTCATCCTATTTGATTAAACAAATAAATAGGAGATGCAAAAAAATTTAATAATTAAATAACTGAGCCAAATATTACCTCCTTACTGACTGACGTTGAAGACCAGAATACTCCTTAATCTTGAATACAATGCTTTTCTCCCCTTGCAGTGTTTGTAAAAGGGCTACCAAGTACAGGGGCTTAAGCTTTGATTCACAGAACTGCACAGAAGATGGTGGCAAAACTGAATATTAAACATAAATGTAATACTTTTTGTGGGATGGATCTGTTTTTGCACTAAAGACTATACATCAATAAGATAAAATCAAATCATGCCCAGTTAGCAATTTTAGGTGGTAAATCAACTCATGCCCAGTGACATTTCTGTCTATTAGAAATTATTATATAGTTTTAGATTATTCTGTTCACTCAATTGACAAGTTGTACAAATGAATTTGATTCTATTTATATGAAAAATAAATAAATGAAAGAAAATTTTAAATTTACTATTATGAATTTTTTATATATATATTCAATTCCACAAATGTTATCTCAAAAATATTGTTGACCTGCATCAGTGTTGAGATTAAAATATGATTACATTTTAAGAATAAATTAAATTTAAATTATAAAAAAAAATAGGGAGTATTTTTTTTGCCACCTCAAACAAAAAAAATAACTACTGAAACCATAAAAGAACAGACTAAAAATATTTCATGTCATATATAATGTATTATTGAGCCACCCAGCTTGGATTAGAGGGCTGTAGAACACTCACATATACATATATTTTTGGGCACTGTCCTAATTAGAAAAAAAAAACCCAGCTACAACTCAACGAATATTTCAGAATTAAAGATTTCAAAAAATTCCAATTTTCTGAAAAGCCAAGAAAAATTTAAAAATCTTTCTATTCAATCATTTGTTTATATATATATTTCTGGTGATTGTTGGATACCCATTAACTTCAAATTCAAGTTCTGACTATCCAATTTATCATCATTGAGATTTCAGGAGGCACAACATATATCTTAATATATACATATACAAATCTCTATTATGTTTATATCTGCACTGAGGCTCAAAGCATATAACTTTGAGGCATTTTCAATTAGCATGTAACAGAATTCTTAAGGGGATACAGGGGATAACACAGTCATGAAATTTGTCTATATTTGCAACAGGGACTCAAAATTTAGTAATTAAATTGATGGCATATACACTACTACCAGTTGACAGAATCAGTGCATTATGGATCTACTCTCAATCAATACAAGAAACTAAAAAATCAATTGCATATAACTTGAACAAGAGAAACCTAATTTGAAACCCAAAATTGAACCCTAAAGCCGAAAAGCCCTAATTTGAAACCCTAAAGCCGAAAAGCCCTAATTTGAAACCCAAAATTGAACCCTAAAGCCGAAAATCCCTATTTATATTTAGAAAATCCCATTCGATTCAACAAGAAAATCCTAAATTCGAACAAAAATTTGAAACTACAGAAATTTAAGAAGAATAGATCTATCACATATACATATACATATACATATACATATATACACATATACATATAGATTTCCACCCAAATTCGAAATCGAACACAGTAAAGAGAGGAAAACGGAAAATCGCAGAGAGAGAACGAACCTTCAACGCTTGTATAGACCGAAGGTGAGTCTGGAGAGTGAGGCTTTGTGGAGAGGCGAGAGAGGTATCGAGCTAGGGTTTGTGGAGAGGCGACCAGCTAGGGTTTTTGGAGATGCGAGAGAGGCGACCGGCTAGGGTTTGTGGAGATGCGAGAGAGGCGACTGGCTAGGGTTAGGGTTTGTGGAGATGCAAGAGCGGCCGCCAGAGAAGAGACGAAAAATAGTTTCTGAGATTTGAAGAAAAGTGTTTGTAAGATATGTTTTTATGATGTATGTATTGTACAGTAATAAAACACCAAAAACAATTTAAATCTGTACTTGAAATTGGGTGAATTTTGGGACAAATTTTTTTACTGTGCTAGAGAAAGAAACAGCCTTATTTATTTGCCAAACATGTTTTTGTTCTTAAATTGGGTGAACAGAAAAAAAATAGTACAGAAAACAACCTATCCAAACGGACCCATAGTCTAACTTAACCTATTTTTTTATTAAATAAAATAAAATAATAGACCTACCCCTCCCTAGGTTTGATTAAGCACTATGGTTGTTATTTATTATGTTGAGCACCCCTATTATTTTGTGACAAAATAAAAAATCGCCATCACTGTATTCTTGTCAGATTTTTATATCCTTTAGTAATTCAACTTGAAAATAACACTTAAGGGTATATAATATAATATATGGCAAACATATTCCTTAAACTAATTAAACAAAACATTAGGGGAGGGAAGTCAATGTATTTTATCCTAAAAATTTAATTTAATTTTTTTAAAAATAATATGAATTGTTATAATCGAGGCACGATTGGATACAAGTCTTTCCAGATTTTATAAAGGTTTGATTTGCACATATCTGATTGATGAGTTGGGCGAAAGGCCTCGATATGGACTATTATCAGAACCCCCTTTATCTTCAAATTGTTTTGAAAAATTCTTGTGCTTTTAAAAATCCCACCATGATTTTTAATTTAATTAAATATCCCCTTGTACAAAAATACCCTCAAAAATTATAATTCATTCTATTTAAATTCTAATTTTCATTTAAATTCCAATTAAATTATAATTCCTTCCATTTATCCCAATTAAACTTTAATTCTTTTTATTTATCACAAACCCACTTTCTTTCACTCATTTGTTCCAAAATTCTAATTCCTTCCATTTATAACAAACTCACTTTCAATATAAATTCCAATTTTAACTCAATTCAACTTTAATTCCTTCCATTTATCACAAACTCATTTTCAATTTAAATCACAATTTCAACCAAATTCAATTATAATTCCTTCCATTTATTACAAACCCATTTTCTCTCACTCATTTACTCCAAAACTCTAATTCTTTCCATTTATTACAAACTCAATTTCAATTAAAATTAAAATTGAGATATACATAATTATATATGTATAAATAAGTACAGATATATATACAGTGATATGAAGAGAGATATATAATTATAAATTGAAATTGAGTTTGTGATAAATGAAATGAATTAGAGTTTTGGAGTAAATGGGTTAAATTGAAAGTGGGTTAGTGATAAATTGAAGGAATTAGAGTTGAATTGTGTTGAAATTAGGATTTGAATTGAAAGTGGGTTTGTGATAAATTGAAGGAATTAAAGTTGAATTGGGTTGAAATTGGGATGTAAATTGAAAGTGGGTTTGTAATAAGTGGAAAGAATTAGAATTGAATTGGGTTAAAATTGGGATTTATATTGAAAGTGGGTTTATGATAAATGAAAGGAAATAGAATTTTGAAGTAAATGGGTAACAGAAAGTGGGTTAATGATAAATTGATGGAATTAGAGTTTAATTGGGATAAATGAAAGGAACTAGAGTTTAATTGGAATTAAAATTAAAATTTTGGATGGTATTTTCGTAATCTTATAGAGGGCATGAAGGTATTTGTAAATAGTAAAAATTGACAAGCCCAAGCCCGTTTGTGAAGCCCAAGATTGACTAGGCCCATGTACGAATATGTGATTAATTGACTCACGATTTAAAACTCATGTAATAGGATTAGTCCATCAACACTATTCCACTACTTAAATGATAGGAAGTAATAACCCACTAACAATAGATAGTGGGTGGTTACCAACTAAGTGGGTCATGATTCCATATAATTTGGGCATGATTCTATAAAATAGGGAAGAAACCCATGAACATGATGTATATATTTAGCCATTTGAGCCTCAATAAAGATTATTCTTGATGTAAGTAAAATATACACTTACATTTGGTCGCCTGTAGGAACGAATTATTTCTCTCATTCGTTTCCACCCTTAGAACTCTTTCATTCTCATTCAGTAAAAAACCATGGTATCTACTCGATCCACAAACAATGAAGCTCGGTTCGAGGAGGTAATGAGACGATTGAAAGTTGTAGAACAGATAAACGCCGCCCTCGAACAACAAAATGTCGAGCTAATCCATCAGGTGACACAAGGGCCGTTTCCTCTCCGAAGTTCCAATCCAGCCGAATGTGCAGATCAACAAAGGAATGACGGAGCAGAGCCCTCCAACTCTCATCATGGGCGAGATGTGTCGGCCACTTGAACAGACAAAGTGCAGAGGGAAGAAGAAGAATCATCTCATCCCTTGACGAGGGAGGCCCTGACGATGCATGTCCCAACCCTGAATGACCTGCACGAAATGGCAGCCAAGATCCAGAGAGATGTGATGAAGGATTTGAAGATGTAGACCCCCGGACGACCTAGCCATCCATGCAACAACAGACATGACCCAATCCCCGTTTACAGAAGAGATTGAAATGACCGAATTCCCCAAGAAGTTCATGTTACCAATTTTCACACTCTATGATGGTACGAAAGATCCACTCAACCATATCTACCAAGTGCAGACTAAGATGACCGTATATGGGAGAAACCAAGTACTTCTATGCAAGGAATTTTCAACTAGTTTGACAGAAGCACCCCTTTTGTGGTTCAGGAAGCAGTCCCCCGGATCAATCAGTAGCTGAAATGACCTCTGCAGAAGTTTCATTGTTCAGTACTTCGGTTACCGGAGGCAGAGGAAGACGATATCAAGTCTTTTCACCATGACACAAGAGAAGGGGGAAAGCCTTAAGAGCTTTTTATCCAAGTTCAACGTGGAGATGTCCTCTATCGATGATTGCGACCAATTGTCAGCAGTAAAGGTATTCCGTATGGCGGTCATCCTTGGCACGAAATTTCACTTTTTGTTAGTAAAGCGCCCACCTGGCAATATCGGCGAACTCAATTCCAGAGCGCAAAGCTACCTCAGAATAGAAGAAGAAGAAGAAGAAGCGGTCATGTAAAAAAGGGCCTCCCTGGTAACTGTGGAGGCAAAATCCAAAGAAAGAATGAAGGATCAGAAATCTCAACGATCCGGACCACCCCAACCAACCTCATCCTCCAGACAGCCTAACAAACATCATCGAATAGAGGAAAGAGAAAATCTGCTCAAGACCACCCTAGGAAAACTCTTTCAAGAAAACAAGAGCAAATGGATCTTCAGGCCCCTCCACCAATCAGACAACTGAAGGAGTTGAGGGATATAACCAAACACTACGCCTTCCATAGTGAGTATATGCATCATATAAATGATTGCAGGAACCTCCGAAGGCAGGTGGAGGCAATGATCGCCAAAGGGGAGCTTGTAAACTACCTAATGAAGGACCAACCAAGGACAAACAGATCAAATCGAACACCACATAGCAACCCTGCGATAGGACAACCAGTGAAGGTCATCCACATAGTCTAAGGAGGCTATAAGGACGTTGAGTCCGAAGGAAGTCGAAGGTCAAAACTATGAGAGACACACAAACTCAGGCGTGTCGGTGAAATTTGTCAAACATCCATCAGACAAGAAAAATCAAGAATTACATTTTTATAGCCCGATATGCAGAATGTTCAGACACCCCACGAAGACCCTCTAGTAATTACTCTTTTGGTGGCTAATTATCTGATCAAGTGTGTGATGATAGAACCAGGCAGCAACACCAATATCATGACCAAATGGGCTTTCGACAAGATCGGGATTGATGTGGCACAACTATGTCCGGCTCGGATCCCTCTGACTGGTTTTGACGGATGACGTGTGGAGCCAATAGGAGTAGTCCAGCTGTCAGTATCAGTCGCATGGTGAACCCTGAAGGAAAGTTTTGTGGTGGTAGACATCAAACCATCATACAACCTACTGATGAGACGAGGCTGGATCCATCAGATGCAAGGAGTTCCTTCAACTCTCCATCAGGTTATGCGGTGTCTTGACCCAAATGGGGTAGATATGATAGACATCCCTGGAGACCAAGTAGTAACAAAGGAATGCTACTCAATAACTCTGAAGAATCTGAATCTTAAAAACAAACAAGTCATGGAAGAGTCAGAGAGACCCCCATACAACGAGAAATAGTAATTATAGTCAGACCCTTCTGACGAGGGTCAGGAAACCCAGGATACTACAGAGCCCTTAGAAAAGGTGAACATCAGTCAGACATACCACACCAAAGTCACATTCATTGGTTCATTCCTCCAGAAAGAATAAAAGAACAAGCTGACCCACTTCCTCCAATTAAATTCAGACATCTTTGTCTGGTCTCACCTTGATATGTTAGGCATAGATCCCTGAGTCGCTCAGCATAACTTGAACGTGGATCCAGAGATCAGACGGGTGAGGCAGAAGCAGAGGAGGTTCGGTGCAGAAAGGAACCAAATTTTATCTAAGGAGGTGGGAAAGTTGCTGGAAGCTGGATTCATAAGAGAAGTCAAATATCCATCATGGCTATCAAATGTAGTGGTGGTCAGAAAGAAGAACAGAAAATGTAGGGTTTGCGTGGACTTCACCAACTTAAACAAATCCTGCCCGAAGGATTGTTTTCCTCTACTGAAGATAGATCATATGGTTGATGCCATAGTAGGATATGAGAGACTTTCATTCCTTGATGAATACTCCGGCTACAATCAAATTATGATGAACCAGGCTGATGAGGAGAAAACATCATTCATTACCGAAGAAGGTACGTACTGTTATAAAGTAATGCTCTTCAAACTTAAAAATGCAGGTGCCACTTACCAGAGGTTGGTAAGAAGAATATTCAAAAGTCAGATGGGGATCACGGTCGAAGCCTACATAGATGACACAGTGGTAAAAAGTAGAAGGAAAGATAAGCATCTCCAGCATCTCGAAGAAGTGTTTGATGCACTCAGGAAATATGGGATGAAGCTCAACCCTTCCAAATGTTCATTTGGAGTCTCATCCGGGCAATTCCTCGGCTATATCGTCAATCGAACGGGAATTAAGGCCAACCCCTCACAAGTCTGGGCTCTAATAAGCTGTGAAGAGCTAAAAATGCAGAAAGAGGTCCAGATCCTAACATAAAGAGTAGCTGCGTTGAGCCGATTTGTATCCCGACTGACAGATAGATGCAAGTCATTCTTTCAAGCAATCAGAGGAGGAAAATGAAGCATATGGGGACCAGAACAAGCTGAAGCTCTTCGAAAATTAAAGCAATATCTCCAGAATCCACCAATCCTAACCTCACCGAGCCCTGAAGAGCCGTTACATCTCTACCTAGCGGTATTAGCAGCTTCGACCAGTGCGGCATTGGTGAAGGATGACAAAAAATGCCAGAAGTCAGTCTTCTTCAGCATCAAATCTTTATCTGATGTCGAAACTAGATATATTATAGTGGAACGAGTCGTTCTGTCATTGATCAATGCAAAGAGACGTTTGAGGCACTATTTCGAGACTCATCCAATTGTGGTGCCAACCACCCTACCCATAAGAGCCATTATGGCCAACTGGATCTGACTAGAAGAATCACCAGATGGGCTTTGGAGCTTGGAACATTCGACATTACATACGTGCCAAAAACAACCGTTAAGGGTCAAGCTTTAGCTGACTTTCTGCTCGAAGCAAAACCTTAATCAATTTTGATCAAATAAGATGAACCCAAGTGGACACTTTTTGTAGATGGCTCAGTCGGATTAGCGGGGTCAGGAGTTGGACTCGAAATTGTAACACCGGATGAAACCCGTATCCAACAATCAATTTGTTTGGAGTTTCCTGCTACCAATAATGAAGTTGAGTACGAAGCGCTCTTAGCAGGACTATGACTAGCTCAGAGCCTCTGTATCCGACGACTCCGTATATTTAGCGACTCACAGCTAGTAGTCAAGCAAGTTCAAGGCGAATATGAAGTGGGACAAAAGTTGCAACCCTACAGGAAGCTGGCTCAGATGGAGCTAGACATATTGGAGCAACACACCCTCAATCAGATCCCCAGAAGGGAAAATGAAAATGCAAATCGATTGGCTAATATGGCATCAGTCAACGATCAGAATCTAACCAGAGTCGCCCCGATCGACTACCTAGATGTCCCAAGCATTCAGCAGCCAGATACCGTGTGCATAATACCTTGGGAGCCAAATTGGATAGACCCCATAGTAGAATATCTGAGGAATGGAATCCTTTCAGACGATAAGGCAGAAGCTCGGAAAATCCGCATGAAATTAGCCAGATACGCCTTGCTGCATGGGCAACTTTATAGAAGATCCTTTGATGGTCCATACCTTCGGTGCCTCACACCTTCGGAGGCATCAACAATAATGAAAGAAATCCATGAGGGATCGTACAGAAATCACTCTGGAGGACGAGCGCTGGCCCATAAAGTCCTAAGTCAGGGGTATTTCTGGCCTTATCTCTCTCAAGATACTGAAACTTATGTCAGAAGGTGCAAAAAATGTCAATTCCACGGAGATAACATTTACCCACCACCAGAGTTATTGAATCCCATTTTCAGCCCACATCCATTTGCGTAATGGGGGATCGATGTGGTAGGGCCACTTCCAATGGCCCTCAGATCAGTAAATCAAGCTCTAATAGTAATTGATTATTTCACAAAATGGGTTGAGGCGGAATCCTATTCCACCATCACTCACAGACACATGATCAAGTTCATATGGAAAAACATCATCTGCAAATTCGGGGTGCCGAGGGTGATAGTAATCGACAACAAAACGAATATGGATAATCGGTGGACTAGGCAGTTCTACAAAAAACATGGAATTCAGCTAAAAACTTCATCAGTTGCATACTCTCAAGGCTACGGGAAGGCCGAGAGATCCAATAGGACAATACTGAATACCCTGAAGAAAAAGCTAGAAGATCTTAAAGGCGCGTGGCTGGATAAACTTCAAGAGGTACTCTAGTCCTACAGAACCACATCAAGACTCCCCACAGGGGATACACCATTCTCGATGGCTTATGGAACAGATGCAATCATTCTAACAGAGCAAGTAGTACCGACTGCCAGAACGGAACTATATCAAGAAGAGCTGAACAACCAATAACTTGTTGATGGGCTAGATATGCTCAAAGAAAAATGAGACCAAGCCGCTATCAGACTGACAGCCTACCATAAGAGGGTCAAGAATGCCTTCAACAAGAAAGTCAGGAGGCGTGAATTCCAAATTGGTGATATGGTTCTAAGAAAGAAAGTCGGATTAGTCGGTAAACTCAAGGAGAATTGGGAAGGGCCATACACAGTTATCGAAGTCATAGGACGTGGGGCTTATCGACTCAGGCATAATAATGGCCATATGGAACCCAATTCACAGAATGCCTCACAACTGAAGAGGTATTATCCTTAACAAGCCCATCTCATCTTCTAAATAAAATAGGCAGATGTACTTAAGCCTAGCTTTATTTATGTTTTAAATTTCCAAGTTTGCTATTCTGGCTGAGCCAGATCATGCTTTTTTATAATTCCTTCATCATAATAAAAGATCATCATCCTTTATTTTATAATGAGTCGGAATATCAAAAATCAGATAAAATCCCAAGTATAGGACCGACAGAGGCACAATAAGTCTAACCATACCGAAAGACAAATAAAATGAAAAATATTTCCTAAGTGTTGAAATGATAGATGCAAATAGCTTGATTCACACTCCCAGAGGAACAAAATTGAAAAAATATTTCCTAAGTGTTGAAATGACAGAGGCAAATAGCCTGATTCACACTACCAGAGGAATAAAATGAAAAATATTTGCTAAGTGTTGAAATGACATAGGAAAATAGCCTGATTCACACTCTCAGGGGAACAAAATTGAATAATATTTCCTTAGTGTTGAAATGACAGAGGCAAATAGTCTGATTCACACTCCCAGAGGAAAAAAAATTGAATAATATTTTCTTAGTGTTGAAATGACAGAGGCAAATAGCCTGATTCACATTCCCAGAGGAATAAAATGAATAACATTTCCTAAGTGTTGAAATGACATACGCAAGTAGCTTGATTCACACTGCCAGATGAACAAAATGAAAAATATTTCCTAAGTGTTGAAATGACAGAGGCAATTAGCCTGATTCACACTGTCGGAGGAATACAATGAAAAATATTTCCTAAGTGTTGCAATGACAGAGATAATTATCCTAATTCATACTGCCAGAGGAACAAAGTGAATGATGAAATGGCAAAGGTAAATAGCCAGATTCACAAGACGAAAAATATTTCTTAAATAATGAAATGACAGATGATCTCTCCTCAAGGTCTTGATATTTTCAGCCTTCCTCTTATGAGCTTCAAGGGTCTTGGCGGTAAACGGGACGGATCCAGTGGAGACCCCCACAGGAGGGACATTAGATGCATCTACCCCTACAGAAGAGACATGAACAGAAACCCCTACGGGTAGAACAACAGGAGCAACTACCCCTTTAGGCATTTCAGAAGCAGAAGGTCCCTCATGAACGTCTGGCACATAAATTCCTAGACTAGATGGATTCGGGCGACTCAATAGGGGGGAGGAAGAAGAAGGCAAAAATGAAGAAGAGGGGTTTACATAAGGAGGGCTCGGAGCATCAGATCCTCCATATTCCCGAGGAATCATCCCCTTGGTCGAAATTGAGGTATTGCTACCAGACATGATGAGAAATCAGCCATTTACACAGAAGATCCCCGCGAGAAGGTTGAAGAACTCCGGCAACCAAAATACAGAGAACGGCGAAGAGTTGAAGATGATCGCTTAAAGTTACAGCCAAGAAATGAGAAAGTAAGAATAAAAAATGAAGCCAAAAGAGGGCTTATATACACACAGACATACCAACCGCCACCATTAAATAACTGAAGAGGCACAACAGTTCCCAATGCCTCAAACACGCAGAAAGAGGAACATGCAACTGCTTTTTCAAAATTCAAAGGGCACACGTCTCTTTGCAATAATGATGTTGACATCATCAAGTACTATTGTAATTAACCCATCAGTTCAATTGAATTCGGGTCAAGCCCACGAACCCGTATGCCAAACTTGAATGAGGCCAGTGTAAATAGTAAAAATTGACAAGCCCAAACCCGTTTGTGAAGCCCAAGATTGACTAGGCCCATGTACGAATATGTGATTAATTGACCCATGATTTAAAATACATGTAATAGGGTGAACCCATCAGCACTATTCCACTACTTGAAGAATAGGAAGTAACAACTCATTAACAATAGATAATGGGTGGTTACCAACTAAGTGAGTTATGATTCCATATAATTTGGGGCATGATTCTACAAAATAGGGAAGAAACCCATGAGCATGATGTATATATTTGGCCATTTGAGCCTCAATAAAGATTATTTTTTATGTAAGCAAAAATATACACTTAGTATTTGATTAAATTAAAAATCATAGGGGATTTTTGAACAATTTAAAAATTATAGGGGATTTTTCTGATAATAATCCTTTTTTTATTTATCCGTATATATAGAGTTACAAATACTGTATATATTCACACCAATTATAATCATGGTAAGATTTAGTTAATTTGGTTTGGAAAAAATATATATTTAAATTTTTACATGATGTCACACGCCCCACACCATATAAAAACAAGAGGGTGACAAAAGAGATAAGCAGGTGAAATCAGTTGGAACACTCAACACATGGAAGTCCTCATGACCTCCACCCTCCTCCACCCAAAACTCCTCCACCACCGCCACTACCACCATTCTCTCTCCTCCTCCACCCAATCCCCATTTCCACTCACAACAACCATATCCAGAAAGATAACCCCCTCACTCCAAAAGGGTCCATCACCATCCCCTGTTTTCCCTCTCAGAGTCTCTGCAAATTCCCAAACTGCCCCTGCTTCCCCTGCCACCTCCATGGCCTCCATACCCTCCACCATGAAGGCTTGGGTCTACGCCGACTACGGCGCTGTCGATGTATTGAAGTTTGATTCCAGTGTTTCTGTGCCTCAGGTGATGGATGATCAGGTCCTCATCAAGGTTGCTGCTGCTGCTCTCAACCCTGTTGATTTCAAGAGGAGGCTCGGAAAATTCAAGGCCACCGACTCGCCTCTTCCTGTAATTTTCTTTCTTCTCCAATGGTTTTTTTTTTTTTTTTTCCTGTTTGGTTCATTGGATTCTTTGGCAAGATTTTCTTTATGGATATAAATTCTAAGTGTGTATATAAGATACATTTTTCTTCCTGTTTTTGTTTATTGTAGTTTTTATGTGATTTTTGTGTATTGGGTAGTTATTGATGTTATATTGATCATTATTTTCCAGGATATGATAACATCTACCCATATTTTCTATATTTTGATATCTAATTAATGATACTTGTCTACAAATTAATTATAATGCGAAAATAGAGACACAGAACAAAAAAAATCTTGTCCAGTTTTAGGGGAAAAAATTGTACACTTTATTTCACTGATTGAGGACATTTTTATTTTCATATATGTTTTTTAAGGGTGTATTTTAATTTGCATCCAAATTATTTTAGGAATTAAAAAGAGAGGAGTGATACTTCGGCAGAATTGTTTGACTTACATAAGTGTGGGTTCTAAATATATTTATATTTATCCGTCTAACCGCTCTTAAATCTTAAATGACTCTATTATGCCTCTATGCAAGTAATACTTTCGTTAAATAAAATGTCAACTTTGTTCAAATTTTACCTGTGTTTTGAAGCTGATTTCTGAATTTTGCCTTATTTTGTCCTCATATCTAAAATGGATTTGCTTAGAGCATTGAATATCATGCTAGGCCTAGTTGAATTGCTAATTTATTTATTTATTTTTTTTTATCACTTTTGGCTACCTCTGAGTGGGTGAGTCTTTGTGTAGACTGTTCCAGGATATGATGTAGCTGGTGTGGTGGTAAAGGTTGGGAGCCAAGTGAAGGGCCTAAAGGAAGGGGATGAAGTTTATGGGAACATAAATGAGAACCCACTGAATGGACCTAAACAGTTCGGCTCCATCGCAGAGTACACTGCGGTTGAAGAGAAATTATTGGCTCGGAAACCCCCAAATCTAGACTTCGTTCAGGCTGCCAGTCTTCCTCTTGCCATTGAGACTGCCTATGAAGGTCTCGAAAAGGCCGGGTTTTCAGCTGGCAAATCGGTCCTTGTTTTGAATGGTGCTGGTGGAGTCGGATCGCTAGTGATTCAGGTATAACACGATAACAACACCGTCTCTTAGAACTTGAGTTTTTATCATATATGGTGGTTAACATGACATCAAAGCCTGTGAGGTACGGAGTTCAAATATTGCAAGTCGTCCTAATACTTAGAATTGAAATACGTGTTGGGCTAGAAGAAAATGTCACATCAAAGGGGCGTGTTAGAGGATGTAAAGTTATGTCCTTTCTAACAACTTAAGCTAGTACACCCTCTTTAACGTCCATCTCAAACCCTAAACTCAAGCCATTATAGTCAGCTACTTGGACTTGCTCATGCTATTAATTTAGTCACTAACCCCTTTCTTGTTAATGTTTTAGCATTAAAAGAAACTAATCCTTAACCTCTCCTCTGCAACAAAGTTGAGAAGCTACTTTCGAGCCACCTATTACATCAACTCACCTTCAAATCAACCAAAAGCAAGTTTTTATCTCCTCGGATTGTTCCTTTTATTCTACCAGGCACAACTTCAGAATTTGCTTCATCAATCCGAACCAAACCTACTTCCATGTATTCATCAGAAGATCTCATTTTCGAAGGAAAGTTCTATTTGACCATGGTCTAAACAGTGCTGGGATTGCACTCACGCTGGCAAATAACAGAGAAGAAAATTGGCTGTTCAAGGTCTGAGAATGAATATCTCTATTTCGATGCTTTGCACAAAACTCACTCTCTCTTTCTATGTTTCTCTCACTTCTCTTTCTTCACACCATTTTCCTCTAACTACTACACCTCAATTTATTGAGTCTCTTTAACTTGGACAAGGATTTCGACTTGCCTACAAGAAAATACCATATCCCCATATCTAGGAGCTGAAGAGTTTGTAATTGAATATTATTAAGGGTCCGTTTGGTTGTGTGGATATGGAATTGCATTGGAATTGGAATTTCATGGTATTTCAATTCTACAAATGCAATTCAAAATACATTATTTGGATGTGTCTTGGAATTGAAGTGTAATTGGATTTTAATCACAAACTCAATTTGGATGTAAAAGATCATAAATTTAAAATTAAATTAAATAATATAAGATCATACATTTAAACTGAACTTTTCATTTACATGGGTCATTGCAGTTGGCGAAACATGTATTTGGCGCTTCAAAAGTTGCAGCTACATCAAGCACAGGGAAATTAGAGCTGCTGAAAACTTTGGGTGCTGATCTGGCTATTGACTACACTAAGGAGAACTTCGAAGACTTGCCAGAGAAATTTGATGTAGTTTATGATGCAATTGGTAAGATTAAATTTGTTTGCCACTTTGTGGACGTACTACTATTCTTTTTCCTTCAAAGGAACGAAAAAACAAGTAGATCACACAAACTTTAATATGATCTTTCACTTACATAGAAGTATGAAAAAGTTAATTCGTTTTTGTAGTTAACAAACTAATTCTACAAAATTATGATATTGATAACTATATTAACACCATGCCAAAAGACTTCTGCTTTTGTTTTTACACAAGAAAAAAAGAAGCATAAGATATTTTGAGTAGATGGTACCCTAACTTCTTCAAAACGCTCATCTAAAATATTTGTCAAATGCGGTTCGAAACAACTTTCCACTCCATAAAGTCAAAAACATCTTTTGAAAAACCAATCCAAACAGAGCCTAGGTTTAGAAGTAAATTGGCCTTTTCAAACTGAAAAGTCATGTTCTAACATAATTTTTTTAGAATCAATAGGAAGGTTAATTGAATTTTGTTCCATGATGCATATTGTTTTGACTTGATTATATGATTGTTGTAACACATTTCTTTCGAAAAAAACAGGACAGGGAGATAAGGCAGTGAAGGTAGTGAAGGAAGGGGGGAGCGTGGTCATCCTAACGGGTGCAGTGACACCACCTGGTTTCAGATTTGTAGTGACCTCCAATGGAGCAATGTTGGAGACTCTGAATCCATTTCTGGAGAGCGGGAAGGTGAAGCCAGTGGTGGATCCCCAAGGCCCGTTCCCATTCGACAAGGTTGTTGAAGCTTTCTCATATCTCGAAACGAATCGCGCCATTGGAAAGGTTGTTATACACCCAATTCCATGAAGAAGAAAATGAGATTTAGGCTGTTTTTCTATGTACATGACAGTTATCTATCGTTTAGATTGTTTGAGTTTGAGAGTATTCTTTAAGGCCTAAGGTATATGATATTTTACTATGGAGCTCAGTGAATCAGCCCCATATTATTTATGCTCAAAACTTACTGTCCCAAAAGAACTCTACCCAATGGGCAATCTTTGGTACTAATATCATCTGTATCTAGTTTATGTTTTCCAAGTTTTGCACAGGAGCATTGGGTTTTTAGCTTTCGCTCGCCACCTAAGTTGTGACCAAAATTGAAATAAGAAAACTACATGTTGGTAATATTAGGGGATCTAAATTACAAATTAATAAACATTAAAATTTCATATTTTATTTTGATAAACTTAAGCAAACTAATTACATATAGTTAAATAATAATTATTAAGGTCCAAAATACCCTCAAAACACTTATTAAAAAATAACAAAATATTCACCCCACCCCGCCATCTCTTCCTTTGACACTCCCCACCTACTTGGAGTAAATATTTGAAAAAATAATAATTAATCAGTCATCTGGCGAGGCGAGGCAATTTTGGGGATGAGAGAAGATTTTTCTTTCAATTTTGGAACAGTTAAGAAAATATGAATTTAAACCTATTAATTTTGAGAATTCAAAAATCATCTTGTCCCTACCTTCTGCTTAAAAAAGTGAAGAGAGTAAAGTCAAAAATACATCCAACTTAATTCTTTCTATGTCACAAACATTAATTATGTGCTAAAATTTAAAAAATGAAGCATGGTGGAGGGACAGTGGAGAGGTGGCGAGGTGGAGGAGGACGCTGGAGTGGCGGAGGGTCGTGGAAAGGTGAAGGAGGAGGGTGGGTATTTTGGTACTTTTGGAGGGTATTTTGGACTTAATAATGATTGTTTACCTATAAGTAATTAGTTTTTTTATCAAAATGAAATATCAAACTTTAATGTTTACTAATTTGTAATTTAGATCCCTAACATTACCTATATGTAGTTTTCTCATTAAACAATTCGGTTAAAGATGAAACGTCTTAAATATTCGCTTAAAGATGAAACGCGCCCCATGAGTCCCCTTACATCATATTCTAATCCTTATAACAATCAATATCACATATAATTTATCGTGGGAATAATATTTACAGGCCTAATAACCAAGCGGTACTGTAGGCCCAAAATCTGCTATGGCCATCGAAACAAATATAAAGCCCTACAGTTTACTAGGCCAGAAATCCAAGACACAATGAAGGCCCAGCCCATGAGTCGAGGGAGGGAAACTTTTGAATCTTCACCAACTAAATCCCATGAATCACGCACACGAGCGATTTAAGGCAAAAATCATGTGCAATTGTAATTAAATCAGTACCAAAATTGAGGATTATTTCTTGTATAAATAGAGGCAATACCATTAATGAAAGATCATCGAATTCTCCCAAAAACTCTCTTTCTTTTCTACTTCCTTATTGTAATTTCTTTCTTAAGTATTTTTCTCCAGTATTGTCCTAGCATTTTCAATATAGAGATCTCTCATAAACTTTCACCACTGTCGTAGTCCCCATTATCTTTTCCTTTGTTCTAGAAGTTGTCGAATTTGTTCGGTTGTTATGAACGAGCTCACACTTTTTGGCACCGTCTGTGGGAACGAAAGTTCAAAATGGTGACTACAAGATCTATGGGAGCAGGTGACAGAGATCAACCTACGATACCACAAGGAGTCGCTAACGCTATACTTTAGCGATTGGAGGCCTTCGGAAAAGAAAACCATGAGTTAAAGGAAAGATTGAACCAGGCTGAACGACGAGCTCAACCTGCTGATGGCCATCAAAACAATCCGGAAGATGAAGGGGAGAACAAGAAACAACAGGAGAGTTCAGCCGATCGGTCCCAAACCCATCGAAGGGCAGAAGAGATGGAGCAGAATGCACAAATTCCCGCACAGGCCGTTCCAATCGATATGGTAGCAAGACTTTAGAAAATAATGGATGAACAAGTGAAAGATCTCATAACACAGTCACCGGCAGATCTAACGATCGAAATGACTGCAAGGATGATCAAGTCCCCTCTCAGCATCGAGATCCAGTGAAAAAAGTAACCCAACAAATTTCGTATGCCTACCTTCGTCATGTTCGACGAAACGCAAGATCCCATCGAGCATCTCTTCCATGTGGAGTATAAGATGACCTTGGATATGGATGACGACGCGCTAATGTGCAAAGCCTTCTTAATGAGTCTAATTGGTCTGGCCTTGCTGTGGTTTTGCCAGTTGCCAGGTGGCTCGATCGATTGTTTTCAAAAGCTGATGGAGCACTTTATGGCTTAGTACTTTGGGAACTAGAGGCAGAAGATGACCAGATCCATTATACTCACGATAAGGTAGGCAAAAGGAGAAAGTTTGAAAAGTTTCCTATCATGATTTAATTTGGAGATGTGGATGATTTCAAGCTGTGATTAGCCAACGATGGTGGAAGCCTTCAAGGTAGCCATAGAGCAAGGGACTAGCTTTCACAAATCTTTGGTGAAATCCACGCCCCTCAACATGGGACAACTAAATTCAAGGGCCCAGGGGTACCTCGGGCTAAAGAAGGATGAATCTATGAGGGAACACCAATTGACTCTTGTAAACATTGAAGGGAAACCGAAGGATCGGATATCAAACAATAGCAAAAAAATCGATGGTGCCAGTAGCTCGCAACCACCATAGAATCGACCGCAGGAGAAGAGGCCAAGAGTTGAAGATCACAAGACTCCGCTCAGAACGACTCTTGCAAAGCTCTACCAAGAGAATAAGTCAAAAGGAATCTTCCGTACCCCACTACCGATGAGAATTGCCCCAGAGTTAAAAGATCGATCAAAACACTGTGTTTTCCACAATGATTTTGGCCACTTGACCAATGATTACAGAAACCTGAGGAAACAAGTATAAACGATGATAGATAGAGGAAATCTTAGAGAATACGTGGATAGGGGATCTCGAACCCATGATCGTTCTAAAAGCAATAAGATTACCGATGGACAACAGGTAAATATCATATATACTATCCATAGGAAGCCAGAAAACGATGAAGAGAGCAAGTCAACACAACGATCCAGGATTAGGAATGCACATAAAATCAGAAGGGTTAGAGAGATGAGCATAATCGTTAATACCCCAACATCGACCATATAATTCACCCAAGAAGATCTGAAGAGAGTGCAGCTACCCCACGAAGATCTATTGGTGGTTTCTGTCATAATCTCAAACTGTTTGGTAAAACGAGTTCTTGTCGACGCAGGAAGTATCACTAATGTTTTGACTAAATAGGCCTTTGAAAAGATCAACATCAGCATAAAATTAATCAGACCGACCGCAAACTCCTTGGTTGGATTCGATGGAAGAATGGTGTGCCTGATTCGGGTCTTAACTCTCCCATCACAACTGGGAAGTATACCCTGACAGAGAACTTCGTGTTGGTCGATGTATAGCCTTCCTACATTTTGATCATGGGGAGATAATGGATCCACAAAATGCAGGGCGTACCTTCAACCTTGCATCAGGTGATGAGATGTATTGACCCATCAAGAAGAGGCTTTGTGGACATTTTAGGAGATCAAGTGGTGGCGAAGGAATGATGTGCCATTGTTTCGAGGAACTTAAAAGACGTGAAAGATGAACCGCCCTTATAGCAATTATCGAAGTCCATCGACCGGCTCAGTTATGTGGACAGATTAGAATAAAAAACCATAATGGTTGAACTGATTGATGGAATAGAGGAAAGGACAACCAAGGTAATGGCAAACCTCAGCTCAACAGAAAGAGATGAAATGATCACCTTGTTAAAAACAAATGTCGATATATTTGCCTAGGAGCACAACGATATTCCAGGTATAGATCCTCAAGTCATCATACATTGTTTGAACGTCCAACCAAAAGCAAAACCAGTACGACAACGACCCCGAAGGATTGGCACCGCACCTCGTTTCTATATGAAGAAATCGACCGACTGTTAGCCAAAGATTTCATCAGAGAGGTGCATTACCCAAGATGGTTGTCGAATGTTGTCATCGTACAGAAGAAGAATGGAAAATTCAGAATATGCATAGACTTCGCCAATCTGAATAAGGCATGCCCGAATGACAGTTTTCCACTCCCCAGGATCGATCAGATGATCGATGCTACAACCGGGTATGATCGTCTTACCTTCGTTGACGCTTATTCAGGCTATAATCAAATTCTGATGGACCCAAAAGATGAGGATAAAACGTCATTTATAACCGAAAGAGGAACGTTCTGCTACAAAGTGATGTCGTTCGAACTTAAAAACGCTGGAGCTTCCTACCAATGATTGGTCAATATGGTGTTTAAGAATCAGATTGGGGAAACAGTTGAAGCCTACATCAATGATATAGTGGTAAAAAGTAAGAACAATAACAATCATTTGAGGCACTTAAACAAAGTTTTTTCATCTCTACGATCTCACAAAATGAAGTTGAATCTGGAGAAGTGTGCGTTTGGGGTTTCCACTGGTCAATTCCTAGGGCAAATCGTCAATAAATAAGGGATCAAGGCCAGTCTAGCGCTGGTTCAGGCATTGATATAAATGAAGACCCCAGCAACCCCGAAGGAAATCCAAATTCTGAATGGACGAATTGCAGCCCTGAGCAAGTTCATCTCAAAATTGTTCGATAGGTGTAAGTCATTCTTTAATGCGCTGAGATCCGAACGAACCATGAATTGGGGACAGGAGCAGCATGAAGCCTTCGATTGCTTAAAACTATACATGGCCAACCCACCAATCCTGGTGGCCCATAGGGATCATGAAATACTCACTTTATACCTAGCAGTATCATCAAACATTATGAGTTCAGTCCTGGTAAGAGAGCACAACAATCGTTAGTTCCCCATCTACTATGTGAGCAAGACCTTGCTCGATACGAAAAGAAGATACTAGAAGATGAATAAAATAATATTGGCCCTGGTACATGCTAAAATAAGGTTGCGACACTACTTCGAGTCCCATTCGATCGTTGTCCCAACAACCTTCCCGATCCGAGCCATTCTGGAAAAACCAGACTTCTCTGGGCGAACGAGGAAATGGGCTGATATGTGTCATATATTAGACATTTTGACCCCTTGACTTACTATAGTTACGTCCTTTCATTCCATTATTTGGTATTTTTATGTCATTTGTGTGTTCAAGCATATTTCTACAGCTTAATGAAGAAATAGAGCTAACTTTAGTGAATTAACTAAGTTCATGTTCGTTTATATCCAAGAGGAGAGTCAAAGAGGTGTTTCCAAGACAAAAATGGCTCCCAGAGGACAAAAATGGCATTTCCCGAAGCCGTCACTTAAAGCAAAAAGTATCGTGGGTTCGAGGTGGTCATTTTAGTGCATTTACGGAGAAAAGTGGTTTTCAAAAAAATATCTACGCCTAATCCTACGCTTTTAGAATAAAAAAGTGGCTGGAAAGTGGATTTTTAAGCTTGAAGCTATGCCTAACCCTATGCTTAAAGCGTAGGGCAGCTACGCTTAGAGCGTAGCGATAGCTGAATTCTGTAATTTGCTGTGGTTTTTGCCTGTTTTACCCCATTTTAATTCCATGATGCGACTGCGACTCCAGACCTCTATATACATGTATATACACACATATATATGAGAACTTAGGGTTTTTATTAGGTTTAGTGTGAAATTACTGAAAAGGGCAACCATTAGAGTTTCCCTCGGCTTGTCTATAAATACAGAGCTATATATCAGGAGAGGGGGTGGGTTCATTGAGTTCTCTCACGTTTACATTTAGAATTGCTGCTATTGAATCTAGAGATCCGAAGAAAAATGACATGGAGATCAATTCTATACCAAAGATGCAGTATTCATCTTCCATGGCCAACTAACTCAGTATCTAGGGTTTTCTAGCAAAACCCTAGCCAAGTAATGTAGATTTTATCTTGTTTTCAATTGTAACGAGGGGAAACTGTGACCGTACTGTGATGATTGTAGTAGATAAAATATCATTTTTATTCTTGATACAAAATTCTTTGTTTGTTCTAAATTCTTGTCTTAGATGGAATGAATATATTATTTTACACAATTATGATTATTCACTATGAGTTTGAACTCGGATGCTTAATTAATAATTTTTTACACTAGTGGTAATAAAACATGAAACCCTAGGTTAGCACAAGTCATGCCTTGACGAATTGGGATAGACATGCTTTAGTTTATTTTTATGCATTAGGAGTAGATTAAAATAATTTAATTGACATGTACTAATCAGTTCTGTCATGAGATGGGTTGTCGCGATTCGGTTGATGGTAATCCTTTTTGGGGTAGTATTTAGCTATTTGCGGTACTACGTGATTCACAGTTTACGGATCGCCCTCTTGCAATTGTTACATTGATAGAACTATATTATGCGGTTAGTGGTGGAGCGATGAAAACCTTAGTTTTTTCTCTCTCTTGAATCACAAACCAATTTACTTTATGTTTTAGAATAATTTAGTTAATTTAGATAATTTGGTCTTCGGCCACCAAAACAAACAACTTTTCATAAATATAATTCATTGTTTTTTAGCTATTAAAGTAAGCAATCTTAGTGTTTGTGGGATCGATATCCCTTACTCAAGCCATTGTTATTCTACAATTGATTCGTGCGCTTCCGTAAGGTAAAACCTAAGCTATCATAAGAGGCTGTTTTTAACAATTATTTTTACCCCCTCTATACAGACATCAAGTTTTTGGCTCCGTTGCCAGGGACATAGCATTGTTCAATAGCTTTAGTAGTTTATTTACATTGCGTTATTGTAGTTGTAGCTAAAGTTAGATTTTTGGGTTATTGACAAGTACTCTGAACATTAAAGGAGAAAGCGGAGCTTCTAAAGTTGCGTCTGAAACCTTTGTGAAATTTAGTGTTACCTTGATTTTTGCATTTAATTCTAGCTTTATTTTTTGTTTATAGTTAAAGTAATTTAGAAGTATTTAATTTTTATTTTACAAAATTTCGAAAAGAAAAAAAATAGTCGTTAGTGTAGCATATAACCAATAGATCGACCCATTCTAATCCTAGCACTGAGTTAGTCAAGTACGATCCTGAGATTGAAAAGACTCTCCAGCGTTTATGTCGAGCTATTGAAGAGCATCATTGTCAGTTAGAGGAAGGCACCAGCCAAATCATTGAAGAAAAAATGATAGGTGACCAAAAAGCCAACCAACCGAGGGCACCGGAGACGTCCCTGAAATGATATTACGCGCCCGATGCGTATGATTCCTATGCTGATTTTTTAGAAGAAGAAGGTGCAAAACACTTTGAAATCAAGACAAACGTTATTAATATGCTTCATAAATTTTCTGGACTTAGAATTGAGGACCCATACCAGCACATAAATGATTTATTAGAGGTATCCTCTACTGTTAGATATGATAATTTGTCAAAAAATAACTTGTGAGTACGATTATTTCCATGGTCGTTGAAGGAGAGAGCCAAGATATGGTATATCAAATTGGCTAAAGCGATTAAAATTGATTGGGAAACCCTTAAAAAAAGAATTCATAGAAAAGCATTATCCCATAGGAAATACCTCAGAAGCACAAGATGCGATCAAAAGATTTAGAGAATTGTCCGATGAGCATTTTCATGACGCATGGGAGAGATATAATGAAATCTTGTATAAGTGTCCCCACCATAGGTTTTCTGAACATGATATAGCAAGAATTTTTACATGGAACTTGGAGATGCACATAAAACTCTGATAGATGTGTCAACATAAGGTCAAATCAGAGAGAGATACTTGGAGATGCATATATGAATTTGAGTTAAGGTCTAGAGGTGGACAAGATAGAAAATCTGAGAAAGCTTATGTCGTAGATCATGATGATATGAGAGATACAATGACATTGATAGGAGATAAATTAGAGAGAATTGATAAGTTTCTTTAGCGAAGTCATTCCCCTCCGAGAGAGATGTTAGAAGTAGAAGCTGAGTATTCTCAAGATGAGTGTAAAAAAATAATGGTTGTTGATGCCAATGCATCATGGAACTATTCAAATCTCCTTTCACTAATTCATATACCTCAAATGCCAGAAATCACCCTCTTCCGTCCTATAAATCTACAAATGTGGAGAACCCATAACCAAGGTTCTAACAAGGACAATCATCCAACCAACAACCAAGGTTCACTGAGAGACAACAGTCATATAATCCACAACCGAGGTTCCAACAGAGTCAACAATCATTCAATTCCCAACCAAGAATCATGGCTCAAAATTCTCAATCAAATTATCAACCCAGACAGCCATCCAATAATTCCCAAGCTCCCCATCCATTCAATAATAATTAGGTTGTACAACCATATAACTACTAGATCCGGCCTCCAAGAAGCCAAACTCCTCCACCCGATTTCCAGACTAGTAGGCTAGAGCAGACCATAATGGATATTCATAACATGTTAGGCATTTATACTCAAGCATTGGCACAATTGCACATCTAGGTGGGCCAAATAGCTAATCAGAGGAATGTAAGAGAACTAGGAAAATTGTCAAGTCAGTCGATAGTCAACCCAAAGCTGCAATAAGCACTAGAGCTTGGATCATTCACTAATGAGACTCGTTATGAGACAGTCCAAGTTGTCACAATTTTGAGAAGTGGGAGAGAATTGGAGAGTAAAGCTGAGGAGCAGCATGAAGAGAGGCGGAATAAACAAAAGGCTAAAGAAGTTCAAAGAAAGACAGAAGAAGAAGCTCAAAAGAAAGAAGTTGAAATAGTTCAGAAAGATCAACCTCAAGTGGAGGAAAATGAAGATCCAGAAAGGGTACCATATGAGGAGGTATCACCATTCCCTCAACATCTTAGAGAACCAACCAAAACTGGTAAGAATAAAGAGTCAGACATGTTGGAGACATTCCGACAAGTCGAGATTAATCTGCCTCTCTTAGACATTTTAGACTAAATACCACCTTATGCTAAGTTTTTAAAGGACCTCTGTACCCAAAAGCGTAAAAGCAGAACTAAGGTCTCGAAAACGATTTTGTTGACTGAGCAAGTAAGGTCGATCTTACTGAGTGATACTCCACCTAAGAGGAAAGATCCCGGTGCTCCTATTATTTCTTGTGTCATTAGTGACCAAAAGATTGGTGGACCTCTTCTTGACCTTGGTGTGAGTGTTAATTTATTACCTTACTCAGTCTATAAATAGTCAGGGTTGGGATAACTCAATCATGCCTCGGTGGTGCTTCAATTGGAAGATAGATCAACTAAACAACCGAGAGGAATTCTGGATGATGTAATTGTTTAAGTGTGTAAGTTATATTATCCTGTAGACTTTGTGGTGTTATACATGTAACATGTTCAAGACTTGAAGAAACATATCCCAGTGATATTAGGAAGATCGTTCTTAGCCACAACCAATGCGCATATCAATTGAAAGACAGGGGCGATGGATCTATCTTTTGGGAATATGAAGTTGAATATGAATGTTTTTTATACAGATCATCAAATCAATACACCGGTTGAGTGCTTTAATATAAAAGAAATCACTAAGACTTGTAAAGAACTGATACCTCAGAGTCGAGCATGAAATGACCTGGATATTGTGATTGAAAGGTCAAATGCAAAGTTTGACCCGTGGAAGGATCCACACTACTCTAATTTAGAAGTGATCACTGCCTTTGAAAGAGCTCTAGGTTTGCAACCAGGGGAAGAGCTGATAAGTGCACAAAATAAAGTAATTTACCTAGCATAATGTCCTCATATGTATATATTTTTATTTCATGCAGGGGTTGATTTGCAAAAGAAAAAAAAAAGAAAGCAAGAAGGATGAAAATGAAGAAAAAGAAAAATTGGTGGGGGAGAATGTAATAAATGCATATATATATATATGTGTGTGTGTACGTGTGTAAAAGTGGGGTAGATGATAAATTAAAGAGAGAGAAAGAAGGAGACGTGTTAGGTGAAAATTGAGAGAGAAATGGATGATAGTTGGAAAGCTTTCAATGCATCATTAAATGCATTAGATCTGCATTGTGCCTATATATAGTGGCAAGCTAGAAGTTGCAGAGGGAGTTTGGAGAGTTGGAGAGTGAGAATGAGAGCTGAGAGCAATATTGTATCATTTTCATATTTTTCTGTAACTTTTTTCTCTATCAATGGAATTTTATTCTATTACCTTGTTTTATTTTTCTATCAACATGCTAGCTTAAAACTCTTCTCAAGGGGGTGATGAAGCCACCATGGGTAAGATATAAATAATTTTTATTTTATTTCGTATTATTTAATTCTCTTCCCGAGAGTATTCATTTTATTAATCTCAATAACAAAAACCTTACAATAGAGGTTAGAAGCTAAAAATAGAATGAGGATTTTCCGTGATTACCAATTAATGAAAATACGGGGAATAACTACTACTATTTACATTTTATTTAAACCAAAACATTAGAGGGAGGATTCTTCATGATTACCAATTAATGGAAATATGGGGAATGCCTACCAATATCTATGTTTATGTTCAATATGTTGGAGGAGAATTTGCAATAAAAATATATAATATTATTTATATAGACCCGGGTGGTGGATTCTCTTCTCTCGAGATGTTTTTCCACCATTTGATAATTTTATTTACTTGTTTTAGTTGACTAATCAAAAATCATAAAATTGTTTTAACTTATTTATTTTTATTCCCGAAAGTTAAAGTTTTCGATCCGAGAGTCGAAACGAGTTTCAAGTTGAGAGTGGTTCGACCTTGCTTATTACTATACTAATTTTAAGTTAAGTTTTTGTAGGTTATAAATTCTTGTTGATCGGGGTGTGGTGAAACAACGACATATCTATACCAAAACCGCGACCCGTCAAATTGCGTCGTTTCTGCTTCAACATTAAAAATTCGGAGACAAAAGATCCTCGATTGAAATTTTTTTGGGAACCCACCCGAACTTTCTATCCCTCCCTTTCTTTTAATTTTTTTTCTATTTTGTGATTTTTTGGAAAAAAAAAAAATTCATCCCTGACCACACTGTTGTACTGCAGTTTAATCCGAATTGGGATTGGATTTACGTGACTTTCATAGTTTTATTCTAATTAAAAAAAATAGATTAAAAGTCAGCGACAGACCCTAGCTTTTACTATAGACAGTTTGAAAAAAATAAAAAATGAAAAAGGTTTCTTGACTCCACTTTTGGTTCCTTTATTGATAAGGATTGTTAGTGTGATGTTCGTGCTTTGACAGTAGGCTCGCTTACCTCCTAGTTGGTGCTTGTATTATATACATAGATTTATCATATAATTTCTTGAAAATAAATTTGAATCATTTCCACACCTATCCCATATGTACTCACCTTTTTATTTTTTCTTTCTTTCATTTCTTTCTTTTAATATAGTGCATTGAGCCCCATTTTGACCAAGCCAAGTTCGTTGTTTTACTCCAGTAAATAATTATAATTATTTATCATTTTATTTTTCTCTCTTTTGTTTACTTGTTTATTTTTGTTGTTTTCTTTTGCAGGAGGTAATGTACCGGTTTATCATTCAGGTTCCATATTTCTAAACCCTTGTTTTTTTTTCTAGTTAGGTGAAAATTTTGCATGCGACCTTTAGGGTAGAATAACATTAGATGTAACCCTAGGCTCCCATATTTGTATTTAGTTTATTTTCATATATATATATATATATATATATATATATATATATATTATTATAAAAGAAGAAAAAACAACAACAAAAAGAATTTTTTGTATTTTTCTTTCTTATTTTGTTTTATTCTTGTCTTGCTTTAGCATATTTCAATTGGCATTTTGCATAATATACTTAAAGGCGAAAAACCCCGACAAGATACGGTCGGGATTTCATCACCCGTCTCCATGGCCCATAAATCACAAAAATTCCTTGCATTTGTTAAACCATGAGCTGGATTTGATGAAAATTCATTAGAAATCAGCAAATTTAGGATTTCGAGCTCATAGGCCGTCTAGGAAGGAAGCGGTTGGTAGTCACTTTAGTGAGTCATTATCAAATTAATAAACGGTAGGAAATTCTATCTAGGAGTGTGTTTGACGCGCCATTAAGCAGGCCAAGTGTCTCGCCACACTTTCTTGGGAACTACTCCATTGTTAGTTTGATGATCCTTAACTGGTAATCTACCGATTTAATCTGGAATAGAGTAGGAGCTGTCTAATTAGGAGAGAATTAATTTGGAGACCATCCCAATAATTCTCTACAAGATTAGATTTAAAAATTCACCACATTTGAATTTAAGCTCAAGATAACAAAGCCAAAAATTTTGTGTGATTTGTCCCTCATCTAGCCCTTTTAGGTTTCTTTTTGTTTATGCCCCAGTGATTGCGAGTTAAAAAGTGTTTGGTTAGGTTTCCTAGTGATCTGTCACTCTTTGATTTAGAAGAAAAATCAATTTCCTTGTTAAATCTCTCAACCACCAATAATTCATCAATGGCTACACCGAGATCTCTTAATGACTACTTTGTCGCAATCACATCCAACCCACCTAATTGCATTGTTCTACCTGAGAATGATGCACCCCAGTTTGAGCTTAGACCCGCCACAATCAATATGTTGCCAAATTTCCATGGACTCGAAAGTGAACAACCCTATATCCATTTAGGGAAGTTTTTGACAAAAATCAAATTTTGAATGAAGAGGGTGTCAAACTGCGTCTTTTTCTCATATCCTTTGAAGATAAAGTTGTTTCATGGCTAAACTCCATTCCACCCAACTCTATTCGATCTTGGGATGAACTTGCAAGGAAATTCATGAGTAATTTTTATCCCATGCAAAAGACCGAATCCATGAGAGATGCCATAAGTTCTTTTAGAGGGAAAAATGATGAACAATTCCACCAAACTTGGAATCGATTCCATGATTTACTACTCAAATGCCCACACCATGGATTTGATAAAGCACAGTTAGTCCATTTCTTCTATAAAAGGCTTTCACCTATGAACTAAACCATGACTAAGTCAATGCACTAAGGAAAGTTCAAGGCCCAAATTCCTGACCAAGCCTATCTATTTTTGGAGGAACTAACTGAAAAATCCCAAAATTGGAATTGGAACCAAAGTGAGAATGATTTTTCTAGGAATGATCAAATGAATAGAAAATCTGGTTTTTATGAGATCAAACCTAAAAATGAGTTAAAGTCTGTGATGCAAAGTCTTATTGATGGAGTGAAAGACTTAAGCAAAACGTTTGATGCATTTTCCATAATATCTACACCTGCACAATGCAATGTTTGTTCTAGTTTATATCATCCCATAGAGGAATGTCCGGTCTATTATACATCTGAACCTTCAGATGCGTAAGTTTGTGCTTTCAATACCTTTAGGAGACCATTGTCTAACACATTTAGCCAAAGTTACCATCCTGATACTAGAAACCACCCTAATTTTTTATGGAGGCAAAATTTACCTCCACAAAACATAGGTGGTCTGTCCGATTTTCAAGGTAACTCCAATAAGCCACCTCCACCTCAAGGACAAATAATTCCTCAAAATCAATTCCCAAGGAATAACCAGTTCAATCCAAGCCGAGATTTAGTAGTTGATCCCATGAACAACTATGTTGCTCTTGTCCCACCGGTCCATAATGCTTCGAATTATGAGGACACTTTGAAAATGTTTGCTCTTAATCTTGATCAATACAATAAGCATTCTAATCAGAGGTTTCAGAAGTTAGAAAATAACTTTGATCACTTAACTCAAAATCAACTGCAATTTCAGCAATCTCTCCAAAATCAGCTGAGTCAACTCACTACAACTCTGTCTAAAAGACAAAGGGATACAGTGCCTAGCTAACCTGAAATCAATCCAAAAAGATAGGGAGTTAATCATATAGGGACTCCTTTCACTTTTGACCAATCAAATGCCAATGTAAATTCAATCATTACCCTCAGGTTAGGAAAACAAATTGATAATAAGGTTGAGCTACCCACTGGTGATGAAATTGAAGCATTAAAGATTGTTCCTCCCAATCTTCCAAAATCTAAAGAGACTCAAAGTCCTAAGCTAGATGAGGTAATTCCAAATTCGTTTGTTCCACGTGCACCTTTTCCCTCTAAACTAGTCAACAATAAGAAGGATTCTTAATACAGTGAAATCTTAGAGATTTTTCAAAATCTCCAAATTAACATTCCATTTCTCACTACTTTTAAGAAAATTTCTTCTTACGCAAAATTCATAAAATACTTGGTCAAGAGTAAAAACAACATCCCTAAGGAAGCCTTCATAGCCCAACATTGTTCCTCATTCCTACAAAATCAAGTTGTGGTTAAACACAAAGACCCCGATAGTCCAACTATCACTTGTAGGATATGAAACAAATTTGAAAATCAGGTTTTATTGGATCTTGGAGCCACTGTCAATCTGTTACCCTATTCAGTTTACTTGGAATTAGGACTGACTAATTTGAGGAAAACATATCTTAGAATCCAATTAGCTGGCCATTCTATAAAAATTCCATGGGGTATACTTGAGGACATGATTGTCAAAGTGACTAATTTTTATTACCCTGTTGACTTCATTGTTCTAGACACACAACCAACTCAATGTAAGCAAATTCCAATCATTTTAGGTCGCCCATTTCTAGCTACAGCCAATGCAATAATCAATTCTAGAAATGGTAGCATGACCTTGACATTTGGAAACATGAAAGTGGAAGTCAATGTATTCATTTTGATGAACCAACCCACTGATACAGAGTTTATTGAAGAAGTTTGTCTCATTGATTCATTAACCGCCCCTACCATTAACCATTCATATCCGGATGTTCCACTCTAGCAGTGTCTACCTCATTTTTGTGATAATATTGATAAGGCTAATTACATTAGTCAAGTTAATAAATTATTAGATTATGTTCAACTCTTTGAAGCATCCAAGCACAAAGCCAAATTAGCAGGTCAAGCCTTCTTCTTAGAAGGTTATTCTAATTATCGATCAATTACATCATGTCCCTATTAAATCTGGCTGAAGACGTTAAACTTAGCGCTCCTGGGAGGCAGCCCAGTCTGTTGTGTAAATATTTTCTAAAATTTTTATTTTTCACTCTATTTGGGTATGTTCAAATTTTGTTTGGGGGTAAAGTTATCATAATATTTCCAATCACTTGAATTTTATTTTGCAAAGAATCTTTGCAGGTATTATACTCTATAAAAACCACTTCCATTGTGGTAATTTGTTCCAATTTGTCTCCTAGATGTATTTTTAAACACTAGGGACAATATTATTTTTTATTTGGGGGTGGATACATTTATATTAACATGTATCTCTTATAGAGTTTCTTTATTTTCAATATAAATATATATATATATATATAATGTGTTTCTTGTGTCCTGATTCATAAAAGTCGAGAGATGTTGATATTTATATCAAATTTAAACTTGTTACTATGGTGATATAATGATACATATTACACCTCGAGTATTTAGAAGCAGAACAATTTTTACACAAGAGTCTCATTTTGCAATTCAAATTGAAAAAAATAAGTAATCCTCAATGATCTAGAAATCTACTAATACTTAAACCCTGTGAGACTTTGTGCCATTCACTATTTGTGAGTCTTTACGCTAACTCCGAGTCATAAAATGACTCAAATTTCTTTGGATATCACACTAAATTTGTTGTAAGTCTCATTATCCTTCACTTTGGTTGGTCATGGAGAATGAAATCACTTCGAGTTAAGAGAAACATAAGTCTTGTAGTTTACTGTCTACTATTGTACTATATCTACACCATACTGTTACATTATTCTATTTCAATTATGAGAAATTTTAGGGATGATATTTTTATGTAAAATACAAGGGATCGAGAAAATATCCATATTCTCTAAAAAAAATGAATGAAAAAGAGAAAAATAAGATAATTGCAAAGAAAAAATGTATCCCTTGTATATATTTTGAAAGACCCCTTATTCTCAGAATTAATCCTTTATAAATCATCACTTCAATAAGGACATTAAACATGTACAAAATGGTATGATAGTGGATAGTAAATAAGAAGGCGTTAGGTGGGTAACTTGACATTTTTCCTAAAGTGACCAGTATTCCTATCATAAGACTTGTCTATTATATATATCGGTCCTTCATTCCAGTATGTGAGCTTGCTTCCACTTTGTAAATAAAGTTCATTCTCACATACACCTAAGAGATACAATTAGCCCAAATTTTGAGAGTTCTTCTTTTAGAGATATATTTACTTGTAAGATTTGAAGTCAAAATGTATGTTTCTAAGGACTAGGGGATTTCTTCACCTGGATATGCAAATTGCTCGATTTTGACTTTACATACACACACTCTGTTTCTAAGTTGCTCTTCGATGAACTTTTCTTGATATTTATTATTATGACACCATAGTAACTCGTTGTATACGAAAGACTTGATAGATTCACCTCTTATCTTTTATGACTTCTGGATATATAGGAATTCATTTTGTAGTCATAGGAAGTTTGTGGGTATCTTCACTGTAAACCCTCATGAGGCTATTGCTCGTCCACTACGGTAACCTAGGGGTGTAAGGCCTTATTGCATATGGTAAATGCAATCGAATGCAGCCTGCGAAAGTGGCACATTTTTAGTTAAACTTCAATAATGTATCATTTTTGTAAACTTATCTATTTTTCCCTTATTTGCTAGAGGACTAGCAAAAGCTTGTTTGGGGGTAATTTTATAAATGCACAAAATAAAATAATTTACCTATCATAATGTCCTTATATGTATATATTTTTATTTTTTGTAGGAGTTGATTTGCAAAAGAAAAGAAAAGGAAAGCAAGAAGGATGAAAATAAAGAAAAAGAAAAGTTGGTGGGGGAGAATGTAATAAATGCATGTGTGTGTGTGTGTGTGTGTACGTGTATAGGTGTGTGAAAGTGGGGTAGATGATGAATTAAAGAGAGAGAAAAAAGGATACGTGTTAGGTGAAAATTGAGAAAGAAATGGTTGATAGTTGGAAAGCTTTCAATGCATCATTAAATACATTAGATCTGCATTGTGCCTATATATAGTGGCAAGCTAGAAGCTGCAGAGGGAGTTCGAAGAGTTGGAGAGTGAGAGCTGAGAGCAATATTATATCATTTTCATATTTTTTTGTAATTTTTTTCTCTATCAATGGAATTTTATTCTATTACCTTGTTTTATTTTCCTATCAACATGCTAGCTTAAAATTCTTCTCAAGGGGGTGAGAAGCCACCATGGGTAAGATATAAATAATTTTTATTTTATTTCGTATTGTTTAATTCTCTTCATGAGAGTATTCATTTTATGAATCTCAATGACAAAAACCTTACAATAGAGGTTGGAAGCTAAAAATAGAAGGAGGAGTTTCCGTGATTACCAATTAATGAAAATACGGGGAATGCCTACTACTATTTATATATTTTTTTAAAACCAAAATATTAGAGGGAGGATTCTTCGTGATTACCAATTAATGGAAATACGGGGAATGCCTACCAATATCTATGTTTATGTTCAATATGTTGGAGGAGAATTTGCAATAAAAATATATAATATTATTTATATAGATCTGGGTGGTGGATTCTCTTCCCTTGAGATTTTTTTCCACCATTTGATAATTTTATTTACTTGTTTTAGTTGACTAATCAAAAATCATAAAATTGTTTGAAGTTATTTATTTTTATTCCTGAAAGTTAAAGTTTTGGATCCGAGAGTCGAAACGAGTTTCAAGTTGAGAGTGGTTCGACCTTGCTTATTACTATACTATTTTAAGTTAAGTTTTTGCAGGTTATAAATTCTTGTTGATCGGGGTGTGGTGAAGCAACGACATATCTATACCAAAACCGCGACTCGTCAAATGGCGTCGTTGCCGCTTCAGCATTAAAAATTCGGAGACAAAAGATCCTCAACTGAAATTGTTTCGGGAACCCACCCGAACTTTCTACCCCTCCCTTTCTTTTAATTTTTTCTCTATTTTGTGATTTTCTGTTAATTTTGAAAAAAATAATAATGTCATCCCTGACCACACTGTTGTACTGCAGGTTAATCTGAATTGGGGTTGGATTTACGTGACTTTCATAGTTTTGTTCGAATTATAAAAAAAAAACCGATTAAAAGTTAACTATAGACCCTAGGTTTTACTATAGATAGTTTGAAAAAAATAAAATGAAAAATGAAAAAATGAAAAAGGTTTCTTGACTCCACTTTTGGTTCCTTTACTAATAAGGATTGTTAGTATGACGTTCGTGATTTGACAGTAGGCTTGCTTACCTCCTAGTTGGTGCTTGTATTATATACATAGATTTATCATATAAGTTCTTGAAAACAAATTTGAATCATTTCCACACTTGTCCCACATGTACTCACCTTTTTATTTTTTCTTTCTTTTATATAGTGCATTGAGCCCCATTTTGACAATAGGCTCGCTTACCTCCTAGGGTACTTTTAGTAATTTTTAGGATTTATATAAGAATTTTTAAAGCAATCCTAGTCCGACAAGGAAGTGGAATGGAAATACAAGTTGGAGTTGGATCATTAATTGTTTCCACTTTCCCATTCAAACAAGGGTTTCAAATCATTTTCCTCTTTGATTATGAGATATTCATTTATAAATACACCCATTGAGAAGACAAAATTCATAATTCACAAGAGCTTACGCAAGATGGCAAGTTTCTCCTATTATATTCCTTCTTCTTGTTCTTACCATCCCGAGGGTGCGAGTATAGATAGCAATTATGAGATAGAATCTGACCCGGATGAGTTCATTGAGGTTGAAGAACCACATGTAGATGCAAAGATTTCGAATAAAGGAGCTACGAGCCGGAAGCGAAAGAGAACCATACCAACCTCGTTTATGATGTGCAAGTTGCAATTTGAAGTGGAGTTTTATCCGAAAAAACTGAGCCGCATGTTGACTACACTTGGGAGGAGAATCCTTAAGCAATGAGGATTGCTAAATTTAGAGCGCCCGGTAGGAGGAAAGGTGTATCCGAGTTTGGTTCGAAGATTTTGTGCAAATATGAAGATTACAAGACCACTAGGGTTTGAGGTTATGAAGGCTCAAGTGAGTGAGTGGAGTACTCCTATAGTGATAGATCAAAAAAGTATTATCGATACATGGAATATACCAATTTGTTGTCCGGCACGTTTAAAGGGCAAATTGAAGGAGTACCCTGCTATATGGCCACATACGGATGAAGAGATGGTTAGAGAGTTGTGTGCCACGTTGGATCCATCAGATAAGAGTGGTGAAAATTGGTGGTTGAAATCAGATTTGTTATACTTAGATTGTGTCATTGCAGCTCAAATTCGACAAAATAATATGACTAGTGAAAGGGAACACACGATTCTCAAAATGTTGTATTCCCTGACTCATGGGTATTGGTTGTGTATCCCAACGGGGATAATGGTTGAGATGTCGATTGTCCGAGCAATTGTGCATAGAGGGATGTCGGGTGGAGATGTTTTTGAGTATTATCTTTCATACCCGTTTCTGATATCGAAGATCATTACACAGCAATTGGGTGATAGGCTAGACGAGATGGATCCGGTATATTGGACATTCCAAAAGTAATATCCTGAGGAGAACTTTGTTAAGCTGAAACAATCTGCAACTCCAGATATATTTGAAGAAAGTTGAAGAGTGATGAGAGAGGGAGAGGATGAATCTAGAGTAGGACTAGGGTTTAGGTTTAGGATTAGGATTTTGTTTTATTTTGTTTAAGGCCACGTCTTTGCATTTTTAATTCATAGGATTGTAGGCCCTTAAGGCCAAATTGTAAAAAAAAAAATAATAATAATAATAATAACAAATATCAATAAAAAAAGAAAAAAAAAAAAGAGAATTTTTAATTCCTTGAAAATTTTGTGTGAATTTCTGGATATTTTTTAAATTTCTTTTCCCTTGCTATAATATTGGGTATTTGTGTTTTGTTGACAATATCTACAAGTGATCCAAATCTAGTTTGGGGAAAGAAATCAAGTGTTTCGCTGTTGAATCCAGAATTGAGCTTCAAGGGTAACTATATCCGTTCTCATACATTATTTTTGACCATGAGGACATGGTCTCATTTAAGTTTGGGGGTGAGGGTATATAGTTACAAGGAATGAAATTTTTTGAGAAAAACAATTTGAATTTTTTTGGAGAAGTTCTTTGTTTTCACGCATTAGTGTTTTGCATTACAATTTGATTAAGTTATGATGAAGATGCATGAGTGGTATGTGATGTGATATTCCCATTCATGAGAGTAATGATTAGATCAAGTTGAGTGAAAGTGATGTGGTTTTACATGGGTGAGTGAATTATTGAAATTGAAACCGAAAAGGAAGATCATGACTTATAAGCACAAGCACACATTCACTATAGGAAAAATAGTTAATCTTTGACTATGAAATTGAAAAATTAATTTTGCCACAATAAAAAGGAAGAAGGGGAGATGTTATGGTTGAAATGGAGAAAGTTGAAAATATATTGTGAAAAATAAAATGCAAAAAGTAGTTCTTCGATCTGAGTAACCGGGCTTTGGTATCACCAATATCATTGTTCGCGTAAAAAGGGGAGATGACTAATGAGCATAAATCCCATAAAGAAAATTGGGCTCAGTTGGTCAGGATTAAAAATTCTTGCAGGAAAGTCCAGAGTTTAGAAAGACAAAAAGGGATGGTATGGAAAGATGAGTTTTTATGGAAAATGGCAAAATTTGATCAATAAAGTAGGAGAAGAGGAATTGAAGTACTATGGTAGAATGTTCACATAAACACGGGGGGTTGTTTGGATTGAGAGTAGAGAGTAACGAAGTCATTCATTTAAGTGGGAACCATTCACAACATAAGAGCTCGAGATAGTTATTGTTCGGTAGAAAGTGGAAATATTTGTATCTATATTGTCTTATGCATTGTCTTATGACTTGGTTAATGCGTGTGTGAACTAGATTACGTGATTGCAGAGAATGGAGAAGTTGTGGGTAATATATCTAACCCTCACGAGGCTTCACTCGTCCACTCAAGGTTACCGATGGGTTTAAAAGGCTTGTTACACGTGCTAAGTGTAATCATCGACCCTCACGAAAGTAAGGGATTAGGTTAGATTAGTTAGAGTAGTTAGCTTAAAAAAAACATCACAGGAAAGTTTCTCTAAGTTCATTGCTAAGGGACTAACAATATGTAAGTTTAAGGGTGTGATAGGTGTCATATGTTAGACATTTTGACCCATTAACTCACTATAGTTACATTATTTCATTCCATCATTTGGTATTTTTATGTTGTTTGTGTGTTTAAACATGTTTCTGGAGCTTAATGAAGAAATAAAGCTAACTTTGGTGAATTAACCAAGTTAATGTTCGTTTTTATCCAAGAGGAGAGTCAAATAGATGTTTTCAAGACAAAAATGGCTTCCAGAGGGCAAAAACGGCATTTCTCTAAGCCGTCACTTAAAGCAAAAAGTATCGTGGGTTCAAGGCGGTCATTTTGGTGCATTTACGGAGAAAAGTGGTTTTCAAGAAAATACCTACTCCTAAGCCTACGCTTTCAGAATCAAAAAGTGGCTGAAACGTGGATTTTGACGCTTGAAGCTACGCTCCAAGCTACGCCTAACCCTACGCTTAAAGCGTAGGGCAGCTACGCTTAGAACGTAGCGACAGCTGAATTCTGCAATTTGTTGTGGTTTTTGCCTGTTTTACCCCATTTTAATTCCATGATGCGGTTGCGACTCCAGACCTCTATATACATGTATATACACACATATATATTAGAACTTAGGGTTTTTATTAGGTTTAGGGTTTCCCTCGGCTTGTCTATAAATACAGAGCTATATATCAGATGAAGGGGTGGGTTCATTGAGTTCTCTCATGTTTACATTCAGAATTGTTGTTGTTGAGAAGTAGAGCCATATTCAAACCTAGAGATCCGAAGAAAAAGGATATGGAGATCAATTCTACACCAAAGATGCAGTCTTCATCTTCCATGGCCAACTAATTCGGTATCTAGGATTTTCTAGCAAAACCCTAGCCAAGTAATGTATATTTTATCTTGTTTTCAATTGTAATGAGAGGAAACTGTGATCGTACTGTGATGATTGTAGTAGATAAAAGATTATTTTTATTCTTGATACAAAATTCTTTATTTGTTCTAAATTCTTGTCTTATATGGAATGAATATATTATTCTACACAATTATGATTATTGACTATGAGCTTGAACTCGGATGCTTAATTAATATTTTTCTACACAATAGTGGTAATAAAACTTGAAACCCTAGGTTGACACAGGCCATGCCTTGGTGAATTGGGATAGACATGCTTTAGTTTATTTTTATGCATTAGGAGTATATTAGAGTAATTTAATTAGCATGTACTAATCAGTTCAGTCATGAGATGGGTTGTCACGATCCGGTTGATGGTAATCCTTTTTGAGGTTATATTTAGCTATTTGTGATACTACCTGATTCACAATTTACGGATCGCCTTCTTGCAATTATTACATTGATATAATTATATTATGCGGTTAGTGGTGTAGCGATGAAAACCCTAGTTTTCTCTCTCTCTCTCTTGAATCACAAACCAATTTACTTTGTGTTTTAGAATAATTTAGTTAATTTAGATAATTTGGTTTTCGACCACCAAAACAATCAACTTTTCAAAAATATAACTCATTATTTTTTAACTATTAAAATGAACAATCTTAATCTTTATGGGATCGATATCTCTTACTCAAGTCGTTATTTTACAATTGATACGTGCGCTTGCGTAAGGTAAAACCAAAGTTGTCGTAAGAGGTTGTTTTTAACAATTATTTTTACCCCCTCTAGACAAACATCATGGGCGATTGAATTGAGTATATTTGAACTCAGCTACGAGCTTAGAACTTCAATAAAAGGAGAAGCCGATGCAAATTTCCTGCTCGAGTATGAGGCCGACGAAGGGCAGACCGAGGGACACAAATCAAGCTGAAGGCTCTATGCGGACGGGTTGGTAAACAATCTGGGGGGAGGATTGGGAATCGAGTTAGTCTCCCTAGATGGAACCAAACTGAACAATCCATCAAACTGAGTTTCCCGAGTTCCAACAACGAAGCAGAATATTAGACGTTACTAGGAGGCCTCAGAGTGGCGAAAGAAATCCATATCCAAAACTTAGCAGTGTTCAGCGACTCTCAACTGATCATCATCCAGATAGAAGGAAGCTACGCCACTAAAGGGAAGAGGATACAGAAATACAGAAAAGCTATGGAAAAGGAATCATCAAGCTTTAAGAAAGTAACGTTCATTCGAATCCATCGAATAAAAAATGAGAGTGCAGAACAAATCGCGAACCAAGCTTCGTCAGTAGGAGAAGACATTACTAGAGTGATCCCCGTTGATGAACTAAATGAACCCTCAATCGGGAAAGAAGAGGTAATCCTTCTTGTTCCCTATGAACCGAGTTGGATCGATCCTATCCTCACCTATTTTCAAACTGGGGATCTTCCGGATGATAGAAGGGAGGCAAGAAAGATTAAAGCGAGTTCGACCAAATACTCGGTGATCGACGGTACTTTATATAAAAGATCGATCATCGGTCCCTATTTAAGGTGCCTAACTCCATCTTAATCAAGAGAGGTGTTTGATCAGCTTCACAATGGAGTATCTGGAAGCCACACTGGGGTCAGATCGCTCTCACATCGAGCGATCACTCTGGGTTATTTTTGGCCATACATGATAAGGGACGCTGAGGATTATGCGAGGAGATGCGATAAGTGTCAACGACATTCGAACATAATACATCAACCACTGGAGCTTCTGCACACTATGGCCGCTCCGATACCATTTTCCCGTTGGGGAATGGATGTTGTCGGACCACTGACAAGATCTGCCTCAAACGAGAAACATGTTCTACTCGCCATGGACTACTTTACCAAATGGGTGGAAGCTAAGGGCTACGTCTGCATCACCCATGTTTAAGTTATCGACTTCATCCTCAATCACATCATTTATCGATTCAGAGTACCAAAGTATATCGTGATGGATAATGGCACGAACTTGGACAATCAATTTATAAGGAAGCTATTGGATGAGTATGGGATCAATCAGAATCTTTCCTCAGTTAGTTATCCTTAGGCGAACGGACAGACAGAGATAACAAATCGAACTATATTCACGGGCATTAAATGGAAGTTGGAAGGGAAGCAAGAGAAGGGATTGTGGTTAGATGAGTTGCCGAGAATACTTTGGAGTTACTGCACCACCCCGCGGAAACCAATGGGACAAACACCGTACGCAATGGCCTACGGAGTGGAAGCTGTAATACCAACGAGCTTTAAATCCCGACCACTAGAATGCAATGATTTGATCCGGAATAGAATGAAGAGATTCTCAGAATCGAGGCGGATATGATTGATGAAAAAAGAGAAATGGCCTCTATTCGATTGGCAGCATACCAGCAGAAACTAATGAGGAGCTATAATAAGAAGGTAAAACCAAGATCCTTCCAAGTTGGAGATCAAGTTCTAAGGGTGGTAGCAAAAAGAACAAACAAGTTAGATCCAACATGGGACGGCCCATATACGGTCTGAGGTCATCGGCAAAGAAGCTTATAGGTTGATTGATCAGAAAAGGAATCCCATCGAGCGAGCGGAAATGCTATTCATCTCAAAAGGTAGTATCAATAACATAGTAATTCTAGAGTATTTTACACTAGTTATCCATGAGATCTTTAGATCAATGATGTCCTCATGACTTATGAATAAAAGCAGTCACTTCTATTACATTGTTAAAGACATTAGTTTTTAATGGAATTCCATAACTCAAAAGACCACACATTCAATTTGGCAACAAATCAAAAGACCAAACACTCAATTTGGCAACAAGACAAAAGACCAAACTTTCAGTTTGGCAAGAAAACATAAAGACCAAATATTCAATTTGGCAACAATTGTAGAATAAAACTAACAAAAAACTATTCAAATGGCGAAAGATGCCAGCAAAACACCACACCAAGTGGCAAAATGATATTACCAAAAACCACCAAAGGGTGGCAATAGCTTCTGAGAAGCTAAAGAAAAAGATACCACAACGGTGGCCCAAACGTGTTCAAAAATATTCAAGCAAAACTTCAAGGAAAATAAAAATTGTTAAGTCATTACAGACCGTTAGGATGAATCAAATTTAAGAAGCCGAAGGATCAAGGAAGGGGGCTAACGCATCAACGATTCGAGTGCCCTGAGGAGGATCTACATCGGTAGTCTCCGACGCTGCCACAGAATGAGCGATCGGGAGATCGCCAGTCTTCAGGAAATGTGCAAACAACTTCTCAACATCGCTGGCTGTAGGATCCTGATAAGGATGCTGAACCCCGCAATCAGCATCGATATACTTCCTCTCTAAGGGCGCAAACTGAAGCTGTTCGGTACAGAATCTAAAACTGTCACAGTAACTAAGATCGAACAGCCCAACATACCAATGGTGCATGTCTATACCACCCCTTCGGCAGACGTCCAAAGAAAATTTTAAAGAATCATTCATGCTCTCCAACCACGCGATCCGTTCAGCATCCTTAGCGGTCTTCTTCTTCAGATTCCTCACTTCTACTTCCAAATTCTTCTTTTCCTTGACAACAGCGATCTCCCTCGTGGCTTCCACCTTTTGATAAGCTTCATCAATGACCTTCCTCTTATAATTCCCAGCCTCAACGGCTTTGCACAAGAATAGGACGATGAAAACAGCCTGAAAGAAAAAAATCTTGAGCTTAAGGAAATTTCAGAAAACCATCAACCAAAGGAAAAAGAGATCAGAACTTGCCTCCATGATCGAAACAGAAGCATGAGTCAGCAGCTCATCTGGATCCACGTGTTGTTGCAACATCTCATCTTTAGGTGGCAACATGCTCCGAGCAAGGGCAAGCAGACTGTCAGGATCCCCCAACGATAAAGTATTGGTAGAAATCAGTGTTCCATCATACTTCTTGAATAACGGTTCTGATCCGTCCGTGTGTGCTAAAAATATGTGTTAAAAATGGCATTTATGATGGCTTAGATTTTACCTATTGCAAGTGCACAAATTATATTTTAGTATAGTTTAGCTTGTGAAAGGTTATCAATCCATATATACTAAGTCGTATTCTGAATTCTAAAATAATATTCTTAAATTGCTAGAACAATATAATTTGTCGTTTTGAAATTAATTAACTAATTAACAAAAAAAACAATTAAAAATGTATTAAGACAAAAATAATAGAAATAAAATTTAGGGTTTCCCTACTCTACCACTAACCACATAATATAATTCTCAATTACAAGAGGGCGATCTATAACTGTGAATCAGGTCGTACCGCATATAGCTAAATACAACCCTAAAAAGGATTACCATCAATCGGATTGTGACAACTCATCTCATGATTGACCTAACTAGTACATGCCAATTAAATTACTCTAATCTACTCCTAATGCATGAAAATAAACTAAAGCATATCTATATTAAATCGCTAAGACATGTGCTGAATCAATCTAGGGTTTCAAGTTTTATTACTACCATTGTGTAGAAAATCATAAGTTAAGCATCTGAGTTCCAGCCCATAGTGAATAATCATGATTGTGTAAGATAAATATATTCATTCAGTCTAAGACAAGAATCAGAATAAATATATAAACCTATATCAAGAATAAAAACGGTTTCTCATTTAGTACAATCATCACAGTATGGTCACAGTTTCCCCTCGTTACAATTGAAACAAATAAAATAACTACATTACTTGGCTAGAATTTTGCTAGAAAATCCAAGATACCGAATTAGTTGCTCATGGTAGAAGGTGACTGCATCGTTGATGTAGAAACGTCTTACATGATATTCTTCTCCAGATCTCTAGGTCTTGAATGACTCATCCCTTTGAATGATATGAATCTGAAAATTGGGTAGAAAGAAGTCCCAAAATTATGTGAAGAGAAGTCCCTTAGATCTGTAGCAAAGCTTGGTATTTATAAACAAAGTCAAGGGAAACCCTAACTTGTGGAATAAGATTACCCTTCTTCGTAATTTCACACCCAACCAAGTAAAACCCTAATATCTGATGTATAATATGTATACATTACATGTATAGAGGTGTTGGGGTCGAACTTAAACTCATCCGGGTCAAAATGGATCAATCCGTGTCAAAATAGGATTTTGGCCCGAATCTGAAATTTTCAGTTTTCTGCAGGACACCTCTCACTCTTTTGATCATATCTGGAGCTATACACATTTGATGGAGGCATGTAATGTATCGTTGGAAATATGACTTCAAGCTCTTGATAATAGGCTCAAGAATTACTTTTTATACTGAGATATGACTGCACAAAGTTGACTGAGAAATTGTGCTGAAAACACTGTAGCTACGCCTTAAGCGTAGGCTTGAGCGTAAAAACTCACTTTCTAGCCACCTTTTTGCTTCTGTAGGCGTAGGTTCTTCATGAAAACCACTTTTCTCCGCAATTGTGCCAAAATGACCATCTTGATTCCACGAGACTTTTTGCTTGAAGTGACGGCTTTGGAAAATGCTGTTTTTGCCCTCCGGGAGTCATTATTGTCTCGAAAACACCTCTTTGACTCTCTCTTGAATAGAAACGAATGTGTACTTGGTTAATTCATCAAAGTTGGCTCTATTTCTTCATTAAGCTCCTGAAACAGGCTTAAACACACAAATGGCATAAAAATACCAAATAACGGAATGAAAAGACGTAACAACAGTAAGATAGGAGCTTAAAATTGATACTTTTGAGCACTTATCACACCCCCAAACTTAGATATTGCTAGTCCCTTAGAAATGAACTCAAAAAAACCTACATGTGATAATTTTTATTCTAACTACTCTATAATAATCTAACGTAATCCTTTATTTTTGTGAAGGTCGACGATTACAGTTAACACGTGTAACAAGCCTTTTAAACCCCTCGGTAACACCGAGTGGACGAGTGAAGTCTCGTGAGGGTTGGATATACTACCCACAACTTCTTCATTATTTTTAATCACGCATTCACACACACATTAATCAAGTCATGATACAATGCATAAGATAATATGGATGCAAATACTCCCACTCACTACCGAATAATAACTATCTTGAGTTAATGTCATGAATGGTCCCCACTAAAGTAAATGATTTCGTTACTCTCTACTCCCAATCCAGACAACCTTCCGTGTTTTTGTGAACATTCTACCATGGTATTTCAATCTCTCTTTTCCTATTTCATTGATCAAATTTTGTCATTTTTCATAAAAACGTATTATTTCCATCTTTCCACTTTTATTCCTTTTTTGTCTTTCTAATCTCTGGACTTTCCAGCAAGAATTTTTAGTCCCGACCAACTGGGCTCGAGCTTCTTCCATGGGATTTATGCTCATTAGTTTTCTCCCCTTTTTACGACAACAATGATATTGGTGATACCAAGACCTGGTTACTCAGATCGAAGAATTACTTTTTGCATCTTATTTTCTCAAAATAAATTTTTAAATTTTTCTCCATTTCAACCATAACATCTCCCTTTCTCCCCTTTTATTGTGGCAAAATTATTTTTTGAACTACATAGTCAAAGATTAACTGTTTTTCCCATAGTGAATGTGTGCTTATGATTATAGGTCAAGATCATCCTTTTCAGTTTTAATTTCACTAATTCACTCATCCATGTAGACCACATCACTTTACTAACTCGATCTAGTCATTACTCTCATGAGCAGGAATATAGAACATCACATACTACTCATACATCATAAACACAAACTTAATCAACTTGTAATGCAAAACACTCATGCATGAAAACAAAGAATTTCTTTAAAAAAATCATTTTTTTCAATCATTTCTTATACTATCTATACAACCAGCTATTCCTCCCCCCCCCCCCCCCCCCCCCCCAAAACTTAAATTAAACCATGTCATCATGGTTCACAATCATACTGAAGAGAAAGAATATAGTTACCATTGAAGCGCAAATCCGAAATTTCAACTTTTTATGCTCATTCCCCCCCCCCCCCCCCCCCCCCCCCAAACATACCCAATATCATAGCAAAGAGAAGAAGAAATACATCATCGCTTTCCAAAAATCAATACTCAATATAGTACAAGGAATGAGTTTTTTTAAAAATAAAATAAACAATGATTTGGTCTTAAGGGCCTACAATCCTACGAAATTAAAAATGCAAAGATTTGGCCTTAAGGGCCTACAATCTCTAAGAATTGAAATTACAAAAATTAAATTACTTACTATTATACAAACCGAGGCTAGAAACTAACTTTCACAGCCTAGGACCAATGTTTAACGTCTTTGCCATGATGACTCCGCAAATGGTTATCCAACACTCTTCCTCTCTTCGACACTTCCACCACATAGTCGAGCAAGTGTGGGAAGTAAATCAGTCCACGGTGTCCATTGTGAACACTCAGCAACGCAAGACATCAAACACATAATAATCATCACATATTTTCTCTCCTTTCTCATGCTCGACACTCATCCCATGTTTGGCACCTATATCCAACGATTCTTCTATCAATGAATAAGGTAAAGGGTCATTCATCACCTCATCAATCTTATCAATTAAATAGTACTCATCTCATCCTTGTTTATCTTCAAAACGCACCTCATCGAGACATTAGGTCATTATTGCTTGAGGTTCATATGGTGTCTTTTTTGGCTCTTGTGGTAAAAGAATGATTTGCGTACTCTCATCATATGCAATGTCACTCTTAATTTCAAAACTTTCCTCTTTTTCACTGTACCCATCTTCCTCATCTTCAAAATTATCTACCCCTTGATTTTGCACTTCCTCCGTTCTCATTAAAGTATCAGCTAGTTGCCCTATTCGGGTTACTATCTTAGCCAAGGCTTGAGAATAAGAGTTCAACAGTTGGGCATTTGAGTTCAGCAATTGGGTGCTTGTCTGAGATTGGTTGTTAAACTCTCTGAAGGCACTCAGAATTTCATCCTCAAAACTAGGTGGTCGAGATGGTGAATTTTTATTTTGAAACTGGGGTGGATTTTGGTTGAGGGGTTGGAATGATTGGGTATTATTGGACTAAAAATCCTGAGTACTGAATGGTTGTTGGCTTCTATTGAAACTTGGTTGAGGATTTTCAGTGTTTGGAAAGTATGAATTGTCTCTATTGTATGTTATCTCCTCACAATTTTGAAGGGTCTCGATTTTGTTCATAGATACTAAGAATTGGTCATTGGAAGACAATGACTTCGAGCGAGGGTTTGCTCTGATTTTTCTCAAATGGGCTAAGAATTTATCTTCAACAGAAAATGGCTTCGGACATGAATATGCACTTAACTCTTAAAATTGGAATTGATTCAATGGTTGAGGATAATAATCTTGACTATACGATCGATACCCTAATCCATGATTAAAATATCGTGGATCCTTATTAAAGCTTCGATATGAATTTTTTATACCTGATTGTTGGTATTAGAAATTTGGATGATATCTCCAATCCGGGTTGTATGAATTATAGTATGGAACATTCTCCGAATTGGTATAACCATTATACATTTTTTTTTTTCTGAGAATCACAAAATCGGGGTTTTGAGGTCCTAAATGACGTGTTTTGGCCGAAAATTAACTGGGCTCACTGTATATAATGACTTTTGTTTATTGGCCCGTTTCCACTCAAAAACATCTCATATTTTGCAAATATCGGACTTTCTGACAGTTTACACGAAAACTGCAGATTTGTTTTTGTTTTTTTTAATAAAAAATATATATGGACGTATAGATGCCTACAACAGATTAACCCCGATTAAGTTTTTGGCAACGGCACCAAAAATTTGACATATGTCTAGAGGGGGTAAAAATAATTGTTAAAAATAGCCTCTTATCACAGCGTTAGGTTTTACCCTACACAAGCGCACATATCAATTGTAGAACAACAATGGCTTGAGTAAGAGATATCGATCCCACAGAGATTAAGATTGTTCACTTTAGAAATTCAAAAACACTGAATTATATTTTTTGAAAATGATTTGTTAGGGTGGTCAAAGACCAAATTATCTAAATTAACTAAAATTATCTAGACAGCAAAGGAAATTGGTTGTGATTCAGATGAGAGAGAAAACTAGAGTTTTCATCGCTCCACCACTAACCGCATAATATAGTTCATCACTGTATCAACTGTAAGAGGGAGATCCATAACTATGAATCAGGTCGTACCGCAAATAGCTAAATACGACCCCAAAAAGGAGTACCATTAACCGGATTGCGACAACCTATCTCATGACTGACCTAACTAATGCATGTCAATTATGTTACTCTAATATACTCCTAATGCATGAAAATAAACTAAAGAATGTCTATATTAAATCGCCAAGGCATGGCCTGTGTCAACCTAGGGTTTCAAGTTTCATTACCACCATTGTGTAGAAAACCATAATTAAGTATCCGAGTTCCTGCTCATATTGAATAATCATAGTTGTGTAAAATAATACATTCATTTCATCTAAGATAAGAATTTAGAACAAATATAGAATTTTATATTGCAAATCAGTACGGTCTTTTAACTACTATAATCATCATAGTATGATCAACAGTTTCCCCTCGTTACAATTGAAAACAATGAAAGAACTACATTACTTGGCTAAGGTTTTTCTAGAAAACCCTAGATACCGAGTTAGTTGGCCATAGTGAAAGGTGTCTGCATCGCTGATATAGAAATAATCTCCATGGTCTTCTTATTCGGATCTCTAGGTTTGAATATGGCTCTCAACAGCAACAAGTCTGAATATGAATGTGAGAACTAATGAACCCACCAAACTCAACGACCAATGACAATGATATATGATCGTTTATATATAGCCAATGATGTTGAGAGGTCCTTTTCAGTCTTTTCAAAATTGTGATCGTTTGGACTGTCTTATGACGGGTCTTAACCAAGGATTCAAGCTCCAATTTTTGTTGCAGCTTTGGGTTAGCCACTGGATGACTAGGCAATATTTTTTCAATCATATCCACAACATTCGCTAGTTGTACCATTTGGGCTCCCATTTGAGCCATGAATTGGGAATGAGAGTTCACTGTTTGGATAGTAACCTGATAATTATTAAATTAATTGTTTTAACTCCCTCAGGGAACTCATCACCTATTCTTCAAAGCCAGGTGGTCTTGGTGGTGGATTTTGAATTGAATTTTGATGTTGGAAATGGTTTTGAGGATATGGAGGGTAAGCTTGATTTGGATTGAATACTTGATTTTGGTTTCCTTGAGGCTGAGTTTGATAATTATATGGTTGGACAGCTTGAGAATTAGTGGATGACTGCCTAGGTTGGTAATTTGACTGAGAGTTTCGAGCTATGATTGTTGGTGGGGATTGATATGATTGTTGACTTTGTTGAAACCTTGGTTGTGAATTATATGATTGTTATTCCTGAATGAACATTGATTCCACATTTGAAGATTGAGATGAAAGAGAGGGATAATTTTGGATATTTGGTGTGTATGAATTGGTGAAAGGAACATTATTTAGGTAGTTCCATGTTACATTAGCATTGGCGGCAACGAATTCACCACCTTGACACTCATTGTGGGAATAATCGACTTCTAACTCTGACACTTCTCTTCTAGGGGAATGATTTCTCTGGAAAAGCTTTTCAAATCTTTCTAATTTTTCTCCTATCAACGCCACTGAATCTCTCACATCATCATGATTCACAACATAAGCTTTCTCATATCTTTTATCTAGTGCACCTCTAGACCTCAACTCAGATTCATATTATATTGTATTCTCACTAATACTGTAATACCCCGTATTTAATGGATATTTATTTCCTTAATTATTTTGGATGGCATATTGGGTGTTTATGTAACACCCCGTGTTATTATCCTTTTTACTGAAATTAATTTCAATTTAAATTTCGGTAATGACATCACTTGTTCAAGAGGTATTATTTATTCTTGGTATTTGATACCTGTAAATTTTTCGCGTTTAGTTTAAAGTCAACTGGATGACTTTACGGTTTCTCCTGGACGACTACGCGAATTATCGTTATCGACTACACGGTATCGTTTCGATTATTTTGGCTACGGTATTAGTACTTTTACGGATCCGGTGTGGAGCGTATTAAATTACTTTCTCGGTGTTCCGATTGTCGGGTTCCTAACCCGGTGTGATTCTTTCGGACTAATTTGGTTATTGGGCGTCCTGCGGACTTACGGGTTGACGCAATATTAATTGGAGGCTTCCGGTAAATATTGGGATTTATTATATATATATATATATATTGAAGTGGGGTCATTTTGCAATTATGGAAGTCTTGTAGGTTAGTTGTGTAATTATAGCATATATATGTATATGTTTACACGCATCAACCTACTACACACAGACCATTCTTCTTCTCTCCTCTGCACAACAACTGCCACACGATTCCTCTCATTTCTTCTCTCCACGCCTACGCAGACCTGTGTATCCGCTCCCTTCATCACCATTGTCGCCGGTCAGGCGAGAGAGAGAGAGACCGGAACCGGCTGGAGCAAGGGGTCGCACTTGGTACAGGCGACTGGTTCGCCGCCGTTGTAGCAGCTGCGATGGCGAGGCGGACGACGACGGCAGGACGGCTACGGCATGGTGGTCCGGTGGTGGCGGTCTGGTAGTCGCGCACGGTGGCGCAAGGCGCAGCTAGTTCGTGCGTAGCAGCGCGTGGAGAGGGGCGAACTCGGCTGAGCTTCGGCCAATTTTTCGGCGACCTTCCGGTGATCGGTTTGAGCCAATTTTCGGTGAGTAGCTCCGTATATACATGGTATTCGTCATATATTAATTTCGTGAATTTAGGATGAATGGTTTGCCCGGAAATCGAGTTTATAGGTTATAGTTTTCGTTTGGGTTAATTTAGATTTACTCAAATTAATTAACCGATTATTAATGGGCTTCGTATATATCGTATAGGTTGTCGAGACGGACATTTCGATATATTCGAAATAGTTTTTGGACGATTTTGGTCGGCGGGCTTCATATTCGGGCGCCGGTACTATGCTGTTTCGGGCTATTCGGTAAACGTAAATTAGGTGGGAAATTATAATTCTCACTCCGCATTATTGAAGTAGTTTAGGGGTGCAAAACCCTTATGTAATTTATTATAGATATATTAAATTGCTAGTTTAAATATCTATAAATTGTTTAGGATCAGAATTGGACTTAGGGATTAATTTAAGAAAATTTATTAAAATATTCCTATGTGATTAAATAATATTCTTATTTAAATTAAATAAGAATAGACGGCTTAAAAACCCCTTACGAATTTAAATGGGATAGTAGAGATTCTTAAAGCTTAGACGATATGCTAGGTTCCTTTTGGTATACGTGAAATAATTGTTTAAATTATTTTAAAAAGACATGTTAATTGAAATTGAAATATTTTCTAAAGAATTAAAGAAAATATATTGTTTAGAACATGAATCTATTTTCTCACGATTTAAATGCTTTAATATATTTTTTAAAAGCATGTACAGAGATTTTGAGATTTTGTTGATATTACCATGTGGGTATTTTCATAAATATGGTGCATTACATATTTATGTTGGACATGATTTATTTGTGTACACCATGTATTGCGAGACATGGGTGTTGGTGCATGTGTTGCATGATTTCACCATTTGCAGAGAGATTCATTTGGTGTGGTCTACTTCCTTTGTGCGTGAGGCACGAGTAGACGTTTATGTTTGGATCGTCGAAACAACTGGCCAGAGGGTGCTTCTTGCTCCCACAGAACTAAAAAGCTGAGAAATGCAGACGATAGGGGGAGGACATATCGTCCAAGGCCCTAGTGCGCGACTAGGTCGTGGAGTACGTCTTCCCGGATAAAAGTGTAAGTGTCAAAAGCACTTGGGATGTACGGTTCGATGAGTCCACATTCCCTAGTGAGCCTGCAGACTTAGGGGAATGGTGGAGAATGATCCAGGACCCTTTGGTAGGGTGTGTTTTTGTGTGTGTGTACCACAGGCGGTCTGTGAGTACGGTGCGTTGCATATCATCATGTGATTTATTGATATGTATATATATATGTTGGAGCATGATTATTTATGAATATGCAAAATGAATTCATTTTATAAAATGCTCAGTTGAAAGTGATAAATGTGAAAACGTGAATTAAAAGCAGAAATTATTAAAGTATAAACGAGACGTATATCCTTATACTTGTGTTGTATACTTTTGTGCCCATAGGGGAGGTTAAGTATATTGGTCTGGCGACTTATGTGGTTAGTTGAAGTTAGAGATGGATTATAGAATTGAGGTTGAGTTGATGTGGAGTAATGCCTTAGAGAATGTGGTTAATAGTTTTGTAATTGTGGTTAGTAGCCTTGTGATTGTGATTAGTAGCCTTGTGATTGTGGTTAGTAGTTTGGTGATTTTGGTTAGCTGTGTGACCTTGTTCGAGATTGATTTTAGTATCAGTTATGAATTGAGGCCTTAGAGAAGGTGGGTGATGAAATTGTATTTGAGATTTTGGTTTGGTTAGAAGAGGTTGTAGTTGAGGCGATTTCATTAAGTACTTGGAGTACGGTAGGGTTGTTCCTCGTGCTTAGTTCATTCTCCTAAGCATTTCTTGTACTGTATTTGTACGCTAGTACATATCGTTGACTTCTATGTCACTCCTTGAGTTGTTGATTACGGCGTGGTGCCGAACCTCTTCCTTGTGTCATCATTGATTTCGTGGAGTTGGAAACGGATGGTTGTCTTCCGTGAGTCCAACGTGTTGTTCTTCCTTTATTGTCCTTTCGGGACATTATAGGAATCCTTGTAGTGGTGTTCATTCTTATGTGGCTGTCATTTCGAAAATGGTGTTTTCAAAGTTTTAAAATAAACTCTTTGTATTTAAAAGGAAAAACCCGTTTTCGCCTACCCCCGTAAAAATGAAAAGTTTTAATACTTATAAAATGATCTTGAGATCTTCTTTGAGATGATTTTCAACTTGTAAAAGCCAGTGATGGCAACTGACGGAGACCGGGGGCAAGACGGTCATTTTTAATGTGTGGTTTCCTAAAAGAAAACTATTTTATTACTTGTCTTGATGATTCTGAGATTTTGAGACTTTTTTCTCAAGATCTCGACCTGTAGTGTTTTGAAAGGGGATTTCCTGTTTCTCCTTTTCTTCGGATCATTCTAAGTCTCGGTTACGAGGCTTGGTGTTGTTCAGTGCACACATATAGTGTTGCCTCTCACTTCTTCTTGGTTGTTGATGTCACCACCTAGGTGATAGGAGTTTTTCTTACGTTAGGGGCATGGATACCGAATGGATTGGTTCGAGTTTGAAAACCTTTTTCTTAAAAACTATTAAATCTCTGGGATTCATCTTTTTATTACCCCCACTCTCGGTCATTCGTTTTTGGTTTCCTTGTTCACTTTTGGTGTTCTTTCCTTGTTCACTTGTGGTGTTCTTCCTTGTTCGGGTATTCTTAACATTGACGTTGTTGTCTTGGTTAGTTGTTGGTTAGCATTGGGAATTCCTTCCCTTTGCCTTGTTTTGGTGACCTTTAGGTGGTCGTTCTCGTGAGTTGAGTTCGTCTACTCATAGTGACTTGATTGTGTGGTTTTCCTCACCTACAGTGAGAGTGTTAGTGATGTGATTGACCCATTGATGATAGTGTTATGAGGTTAATGTGGTGATGTGATTCATGGTATTGAGGAAGTGATATAATTGAGGTGACCCGGTACTTGAGAGGTGTATTTTCTCTAGAAATGGAATGAGGTTTGTTATATATATATATATATATATATATATATATATATATTGATGATGGTTGTGTTAGTACGCAAGGACGTGGGTATTTTCCTTCTTGTGTTATCGGGGTGTGGGATTTGAGCCTTCCTTGGTACTAGTGGTGGATTTTGTTTCCTGTGGATATTAGAGGTAAGTGTGATCTCCTCTATTGGATCTTCTGATTTGTGTTGTGAGTAATTGATGATTTGTTAGGTTTGATTCGGGTGTAGTGTACTTAGTGTGCGTTGGTGAGAGTAGTGTAGACTACTGATGTTGGTACTTGGAGTATGAGCCTTAGTTGTACCTTGTAGACTCTGGTTGTGTACTTATATATGTATACTTATGTATATGCGTATATATATATATATATATATATTCCCGATATGTATACTTACGTACGGTAGTATATGAGCGTGTGCCTTGGGTTTTCGTGGCTGGGTTATGTTGTGGGCTATGTATCTCACTGGGTGGTTTAGCATTACCTAAACTATCAGAGGATGTGGTAGTTAGAGTATTATTTCCCACTGAATTTATTTGCTCACAGGGGTATTTCATTTGCCCCCTGGTATTCACACGCCAGGTTGCAGGAAATATACGGCTATGAGCGGGATGCAGTGCAACGGCAGCTTTCTTTTGTTTCCTTGTTACAGGTTTTGGAGTTGCGTTGGGTGATGCGGTTACGGTTCCGGCACGACTGGGTTTGGGGACGATAGGTATCTGCTTTCAGTTTTCCTTACCCATTTGTTATGGGTTTGCCATGTATTTCTTTTGGGAGCCAGTCTGTTGGCCTATCCCTGTTGATGTATCTTTTATTTCCTGTATTTATTATTTCAGGATGTATTGTATCTATTCCGCACAGCTAGGTGCTTTTCTGTATTTTTATTCGAGCATTTGTGGCTCTGTTGATATTAGAGGGTTTGGAGGGGTTTTGGTTTCTTTCCACTACCTCGGTCCTAGTAGATTGATGAATGTGGGGCTTGGAAGCCATTATGATTATTGAATTGCTATTGGCAGGTTCTTGTGTTGTGGTTGTTGTCCGGATGTTCCATTTACAAACAGAACTCTGCCGGATTTTCGTTAGATTTCGCTGTTTAGTTTTATTAGTCATTTGGGTATGAAATATACCATATCTATCATTAACCCATATGTTTTCACGGTTAATGATGTCTTAGTTGGTCATTCATGTTAAGGATCACATCCTGGATTCCTTGGATGTCCCTGTTCGGGAGTCTTTGGAATTTAGGAGTGTGTCTGTTGGTATCTGAGGATACTATTGAGTTCTAGTATTCTATTTGGCATGGAGTATATTTTTTATTGTTACTCCATGTATCTTCTTGTCATTCTTGACTCTAGTAGTCGTTTGACTTACGTCACCCTTTGGAGATTCGCTGATTCTCTAAATTAGAGTTTCGGGAATTTTAGGGGCGTGATAGTAGGGTATCAGAGTGTATCATTCTTACCTTTTTTGGGTGTTTGTTGACTGAATGTCATTTGTTCCAGTTTCTTTTTACTTCCGCATTCACTCCCCTAACTCTTAGGCTCGGGTTTCGGAGTCCTAGGAATTCGGGGTGCGACAGTTTAAATTATTGAATGAGGTTATCTTAGTCTTTTTAACTCTAGTAGGTTATAATAAAATTTTGTGATCTGAAGGGGGGCAAGGTTGTCATTAGTGTTTGGGCAGTTTGGTGATTTATGCATAATACAAGGTTAGTTTGGACATTTCCCAAACCCTAGCATCTTCTATATAAGCATCCTTAACTTCAGATCTAGCCCCCATCTCATTTCTTCTACTGCTTCTTCTTCATCATCAATTATACCCGAAATTGTGAGGGTTGAGAGGTTGAGAGCTTAGAATTGGTTTGGATCTGTACTTGTGGTGGATTCAGCTCTACATTACAAACAAGACATATGTTCTACTCTTCCTCTTTGTACTGAAATTTCGTAGCCTTTACTCTGTGCATCTATAATCTGCTATATAGTATTTTTCATATATGTATATGTATGTGTAAATTATGTTCATATATGACTTTTATATATTCTATTTATACATATATGTATAGATCCGTAGGTATATATATAGATCTTGTATATATGTAGAGATTCGTGGATCTATATAGGCATATATGTATAGATCTGTTAGAGTATATTCATATTCATGTTTATTTATGTGACTTATATATTCTATTTATACATATATGTATAGATCTGTAAGTATATATATAGATCTTGTATACATGTAGAGATTCGTGGATCTATATAGGCATATATGTATAGATCTGTTAGAGTATGTTCATATTCATGTTTATTTATGTGATGATATATATTCTGTTTATATGTATATGTATAGATCCATGATCATATGTACAGATCTTGCATATAGGTAGAGATTAGTAGACTTATATAGACATATATGTACAAATCTGTTAGAGTATATTTATATTCATATATATATGATGATGATTTATATTCTGGTTATACATATATGTACAGATCCATGATTATATGTATAGATCTTGTATATATATAGAGATTTGTGGTGATATATTGATATATGCATGAGACTATGTTTATATCTAGCTATACATACAAATCTGTTTTTTACCATGTGTAGCTATACATGTATGGATTCGTGGTTATGTGTCTTGTTGGTATGATTCTGATGATGTGTATATGGTTGTAACTTAGTATAAATATCTGAATACATAAATATTTTAGGTTTCAATGTTGACAAAGATTTCAAAACTGTTATTAGAAAAATATTGCATATTTATGTAATTGTTTTTCTCTATTTTCTTTGTTATCAGACTCTGGACATTGATTTATATTGTTATTATGTGTATCACGAATTATACTGGATTACGTATTTTCGACCGTATAAATGAATAGTTTTGACCATATAAAATACCGTATACCTTGGCGCTGGGGCGCTGCCCTAGACCCCGCCAGGGGGCGCTCAAGTAATGGTCGCGCCGCCCCCCCTGGACCCCCCAGGCTCGACCTTATAAATTGTTATACGTTCCCGAATAAAGATTACGAGTGAATTATTAAATTCGTAAAATCATAAGATTTAAATTAAATGACTATGTTTTGGAAATTTATAAGAAACCACAAGGAGGCTGACTATTACTGCAGTCTAACTAGTACCACGGGACATGGGTGAGTTGTCACGGCATGGGTGAGTTGTCGGGTACGTGGTTATGGTAGGGCATGGATTGGATGTTGTATGGAAAAATCAGATTAATGTAAGAAATTTATAAACATAATTATATTAAATGGTGGTATATTAGTGACTATAGTTATAGTTAAATATATTATTATTTTATAATATAATTTTGGGATTAGGTGTCACTAGGAAAGGGGATGGATTTTGGTACTCTGTTTGGGATCATGTAGAGTTGTACGTGCTCGTGGGTTTAACCCACATTTTTGTTGTTTCAGGTCCTCGGCAGTTTCACCAGCAGGGTTGAGGACTTCATATCTATCCGTCCGGTTCTATCATATTTTCCTTCCACTCCAGGGTAGGATCCGATAAATGTCATATGTTGTATTTCTTATAAGTGTGTTTCTAGGGGTCCATGTTTATGGGATTTCCATGTTGTACTGTGTGGGACTTATTTTATTTAAGGATGTATTGGGAGTGGTTTTCTTCATGTATAAGTTGTATCCTTATTTTGTTATTGTTGTTATTATTATATTTTGATTTTATGTCTTCTCTTCTGTGCTTATGTTATCAATTACTGATACTCCTAGTTTTCTGTGTATGGGTCTGGCCAACCTATGCATGGAAATTTGGGGGTGTCACAAATACTGTCAAACAAGTCTAAGAGTTCCTTTGTTGGCTTTAGGATAAATTGCCTTTGTGTTGCCGCATCTTTCAAATTCTTATGTTTATCTCCAAGTCCCATGTAAAAATTATTAGCTATATTTTGTTTAGCAAACCTATGGTGGGGACACTTATACAAGATTTCACTATATCTCTCACAAGCATCATAGAACTTCTCACTAGGCAATTCTCTAAAACTTTTAATCACATCTTGTGTCTCTAAGGTCTTTCCTATGGGATAATGCTTCTCTATGAATTCAGATTTAAGGGTTTCCTAATCACTTTTAATTGCCTTATCTAATTTGGCATACCATCTTTTAGCTTTTTCTCTCAACGACCAAGGAAATAGACGCACTTGCAAATCATTCTTAGACATATTATCATACCTAACAGTTAAGGCAACCTCTAAGAAATCATTAATATGCTGGTATGGGTCATCTATCCTAAGGCCAGAAAATTTTGAAAGCATATTGATAACGCTCGTTTTGATCTCGAAGTGTTTCGCGCCTTCTTCTTCTGGGAAATCAGCATAGAAACCATACGTATCGAGTGCGTAATATCCTTTCAAGGACGTCTCCGGTGCCCTCTCTTGGTTGGCTCTTTGGTCACCCATCGCTTCTTCTGATTGATGATGACGCTATTAAATCGCTAGACATTTTCGATAAAAATTTCGTTCGATCTCAGGATCAAAAGGTTTTAATTCAACGTTGAGATCAAAACAAAAATTTCGATCGATCATACATCAAAAAAAAAAATCTATACTTTTTTTTTTACTTCACAACTATTCTAAATATTAACAGAAAATAAAACTAAAATTATGCACGAAATTAAGATAAACTAAAACTCACCAGAGGTCCAACAACGCAACTTCTGCTCCGCCAAATCCCTTTATGTTTTTTAGAATACCTATCAATCATACAAAAATTCTAATTTTCAGTACACTACAATAACACAATGTAAATAAACTACTAAAGCTAATGAATAATGCTTAGTCCCCGGCAACGGCGCCAAAAACTTGATTGTCCGTCGGGGTGTGATAAAAATATGTATTAAAAATAGCCCCTTATGACGGCTTAGGTTTTACCTATCTTAAGTGCACGAATCGTATTATAGTATAGTTCAGCTTGTGAAAGGTTATCGATCCCATAGAGACTAAGTCGTATTCTGAATTCTCGTAAAGTAATATTATTAAATTGCTAGAAAAATATGGTTTGTCGTTTTGAAATTAATTAACTAATTAACAAAGAAAATAATTTAAAATGTATTAAGACAAAAACAATAGAAATAAAATCTAGAGTTTCCATACTCTACCACTAACCACATAATATAATTCTCAATTACAAGAGGGCGATCCATAACTGTGAATCAAATCGTACCGCAAATAGCTAAATACAACCCTAAAAAGGATTACCATCAATCGGATTATGACAACCCATCTCATGACTGACCTAACTAGTACATGTCAATTAAATTACTCTAATCTACTCCTAATGCATGAAAATAAACTAAAGCATGTCTATATTAAATCGTCAAGGCATATCATGTATCAACCTAGGGTTTCAAGTTTTATTACCACCATTGTGTAGAAAATCATAAGTCAAGCATCCGAGTTCCAGCCCATAGTGAATAATCATGATTGTGTAAGATAAATATATTAATTCAGTCTAAGACAATAATCAGAATAAATATATAAACTTATATCAAGAATAAAAACGGTCTCTCATCTACTACAATCATCACAGTATGGTCACAGTTTCCCCTCGTTACAATTGAAACAAATAAAATAACTACATTACTTGGCTAGGGGTTTTCTAGAAAATCCTAGATACCGAATTAGTTGCTCATGGTAGAAAGTGAGTGCATCATTAATGTAGAAACGTCATTCATGATCTTCTTCTCCGGATCTCTAGGTCTTGAATGGATCATCCCTTTGAATGATATGAATCTGAAAATTGGGTAGAAAAAAGTCCCAAAATTATGTGGAGAAAAGTCCCTTAAATCTGTAGCAAAGCTTGGTATTTATAGACAAAGCCCTAACATGTGAATAGTATTACCCTTCTTCGTAATTTCACACCTAACCAAGCAAAACCCTAATATCTGATGTATAGTATGTGTATATTACATGTATAGATTTGTTGGGGTTGAACTTAAAGTCATCCGGGTCAAAACGGATCAATCCGGGTAAAAATAAGATTTTGGCCCGAATATGAAATTTCCCGTTTTTTTTTGCAGGTCACCTCTCACTTTTTTTATCATATTTGGAGCTACACGCCTTGGATGGAGGTATGTAATATATATTTGAAAATATGACTTCAAGCACTTGATGATAGGCTCAAGAATCACCCCATTTGGACCTTTTTAGACTGAGATATGACGGCCCTAAGTTGACTGAAAATTTGTGCTGAAAAACACTATAGGCGTAGGTCAGGCGTAGGTTCTTCATGAAAACCACTTTTCTCCATAATTGTGCCAAAATGACCATCTTGATTCCACAAGACTTTTTGATTAAGTGACGACTTCGGAAAATGTCATTTTTGCCATATGGGAGCCATTTTTGTCTCGGAAACACCTCTTTGACTCTCTCTTGAATAGAAGTGAATGTGTACTTGGTTAATTCATCAAAGTTAGCTCTATTTTTTCATTAAGCTCCTAAAACTTGCTTAAACACACAAACGGCATAAAAATACCAAATAACGGAATGAAAAGACGTAACAACAGTAAGATAGTGGCTTAAAATGAATACTTTTGAGTATCTATCAGTTCTCATGTCTTGTTCTCAGAATTTGAGAAACAGAGATCAGGAATCGTGTATCCACCAACAGTTTTCATTTCTTGAACAGGTTGAAAGACCGCTTTAGCATCGGCACCTCCTTTCTGCTTTTTGGAAGCTGGAAGACCAAGATCAATGACTTTGCGTTGGATCAATAAACCTTTTGACTTGGTCGAAGGATTCAGGGTCTAATCAACAACCTTGTCAGCCTCATTCTGAATGGCTTTCCTCTTATCAGTAGCTGACCTTCTAGATGGGGGCAAAGGGACATCCATGACAATAACAGAGGCTGCACTCTTTGCAATAAGATTCAAATTCTCAGCAGTCAATAAATCTTTGCTAGAAGGAAGATCAGAAAAAACCTCCATCCTCAGATACTCAAGCCTCTTGGGTGATCGATCAAAGAAAAATAAAAACAAGGATCAAGCAACTAAAGACAAATACAGAAACTCAAACCCAAAAGAAATAATAAATCAAAGCAAATGAAACACTTTCCAGGGTGAACGATCGACCCCTTAAACAGTTTACATTCGCCGAAGGATCTTGGGAATGGATATTTCACTGAGGCATCAACCTTCCATTTTCCCTTAATTTTTACAATTTTCCCTTTTCAATCCTTATCCGAAGTGGGGTTCCCATAACACAATTTTCGATCAGTATGTGAGTGGAGATGATATCGATCAGGAAGATCACGAATATGATCAACTTTATAACAGATAAGAAAATCAGCAATACTTAGGGCTAAATTTCTCACCCGATTCAACACCAAGATCGAAGACAAAACCCTAAAAAAGTTAGGATTCCCTTGCAAAGGGTCAGACCTAGCTTATTGAGAACGATGTGATAGAAAGGATGAAGGGGAACCCTCAAAACATGTAAATGACTCGCAGAGAATAAAACTTCGTCATCACCCACATTTTCATAGTTCATAAAATTACACACTGAAAGGTACTCCTCAATCGTCACACCATTAGGAATCTAGAACTCAAACTTCCACCTTTCAGGTATAGGAAGTTTAAGCCACTCCATTCAAGTAACGATTTTCACCGGAAGTTACAGACACCGAAGAAGAAGACTCACCTGGTTCCACAATGACGACGGTTTCTTGAGTGGTTGTCTTACTACTATAGTTACTCATGGCGTATTAAATAAATAAACAAGAAACAGGAAAATAGAAGAACTAGACAACTAGCCTCAAAGATCAAGTTCGATTGAAGTTTCTATCGAACGTTTTGTTTACTCCAGGAGAGAGATGCAGGCCCAAAAAAAGTAATGAAAGAAAAAAGGCAAGTCCCAAAAACATATAAATTCAATGCTAACTGTTGAAATTCTCACCCATTTTGAACTAATGGGCCAAGAATTTAGGGGCAAAGTGTAGGCCCAAAATCTGCTATGGCCACGAGTCAAGATATAAAGCCCTACAGTTTACCAGACCAGAAGTCCAAGACACAATAAAAGCTCGCCCCACGAGTCAAGGGAGGAAAACTTTTGAATCTTCACCCACCAAATCCCATGAATTAAGCACACGAGCGATGGAAGGTTAAAATCAAGTGCAATTGTAATTAAATTAATACCAAAATTGAGGATTATTTCTTGTATAAATAGAGGCAATACCATCAATAAATGATAATCGAATTCTCCCAAAAAACTCTTTCTCTTTTCTACTTGCTTATTGTAATTTCTTTCTTAAGTTTTTTTCTCCAATATTGTCCTAGCATTTTTAATATTCACAGTCGTAGTTCCTATTATCGTTTCCTTTATTTTAAAAGTTATTGAATTCGTTCAGTTGTTACGAACATGCTCACGTGTACTTCCAAATGAGAAGTCAACTGTTCCAAATTCATGTAATGATTGTTATTTTGTACAGTTTTGTAAATTAGTTGGAGATATTTTGCACTTTGAATAAGATTATCATTGAAACTCTTTCCACAACTATTTTTGAAGGAAAAGAAAAAAAATCTTTGAACTCTTTAAAATCAACAATTACATTTCAAACCTAGTAACTTTCTTTATACAAATTATAACTTGTGTTTCTACAATAATTACCACCCACCGCCACCACCACGGTCATATCACAAACGGAGGTGCTCCGGCGACCTCCACCACCGAGAGGGGCTGAGCACCACCACCTGGGTTCGCCTCAAAAGGGCACATGGAGGTTCCTGCTTAAACCCCCATTCACATTGGTGAAGAACCCAACCAGGTCAGGCTTGTACGGAAGGTAAGACCGCTTTCGATCCTCCTCCTTCATCGCTCTGTTCCTCACATAATGCATCTCATGGGCTGACGACAACGATGCCGTTTCGCCCTTCTTCTTCCCCTTCCCCTTCATTTTCTCGCCCGCGCCGGCGATATTCTTCTCCGGCAACCCCTTACTCTTCTCCTCTCTGCTCGCGTTCAAGTACACGAACGCGTCCCTTCCGTCGCTTTTGCTCCGATTCACCGCCTCGCCGATCCTCCAGAGCTTCGAGAATCCGGTGGAGTGGCTCTTCTTCCTCATCTCCGGCGACGCCTCCACCGCCTTTCTCGACCAATTGCAGTACGATCCGGTGATTACTGTCTCGATTCCTTCATTTTCTGACGACAACACGCCGGGAATCGGAGGATCGGCGCAGAATTTTCTCACTGGAGGCAAATTACGCTTCGACGACGCCGTGGAAACGGCGGACAAGAAGATTTCGCGGTTGAACAGAGGAAACGCCGGCCGGATCTGGCCATTGTGAAAGGCGTCCTCCGCCGCGATCGGCGACGCATCGCCGCCGTGGCATATAAAAGAGAAATCGTCTTCTTCAGATTCAGATTCGGATTTCGAATTGTGGAGATTTAGCTTCGAACTCAAATCTTCAGCGAGTTCGTCGGAATTCAAGTTCGGTGACGAAGTTAGGATTAGAGTTCCCTGCATTTTGAAGGTGTACGTACAGTTGTCTCACTTTCTCTCTCTAGAAGTAACTACTGTTCCGTTCAATTACTGGATTTACTGTGTGAAGTGATGAGATATATAAAGTACATGAAAATTGAAAACATAAATATGCTAATATGTATGTATATACATACACACATATACACATATATGAGTGTAAATGTTTTGGCGGTGAGTACTGGTGTGTTTGCGCGTTTACGCTGCGAAGTGTTGACTTTGAAATTTTTTGACCTTTGCATTTTGACGTTCTTGGCTTGCTAGCTAGCTATATGTTCTCTTTGTTGATTAATGGTTTGTTCACACGTGTCAAAAAGTTTTACACGTAGGATAAGATGAACTGTCCACATTTGAAGACACGTCACATCTAGAATGTAAGACTGCTTCGTTAGGAGGATTAAAGTAGAAGTAATCGTAATTTGCGGGAAAACAAAAGAAGAGAGGCGTTGGAGTGAAGAGTTAGTATTAGAACATTTTTGAAGTCAAAATCATTTACCTAATCAACGCTTTTTTAGGTTTGATGGACTTTAAAAAATTAACTTTTGAAAAGTCAATTTTAGGGCAAAGTTAAAACATCTCACATTTCAAAAATAAATAAATAACTACTACCGCCACCTTCATTGTCTGTCACTACTATTCTCGTTACATTTTACCAACTTTTTATAAAACAATTAAAAATTAATATTATTTTGCTTAATTTTATATCTAATACTAAGAAAAGTATTTTTTTAAAAAAAATTCAAATTCATTTCATTCCTCATATGTTTCATATTTACAACCAAACAATAAAATAAAGATAATTATTTTATTATATTTAACTATACCAAACATAGCATTAGTTGTTTGGTTGAACTAAATTTAATGATTCAAAAAGAATATTCAAGCACATATATATATATATATATATATATATATTATTGTTTTTGAGTAACTTGCTGACCCATTCAAGTTCATAAACTTTGAATGACCCAATCAACCACAAATCTAGAATACAGCTTAAAGTGAAATTTGAACAACGTCTACTAAATTTAGTGCTGGTTATAACTTAAGATTTAGATAGTTGACCATTTGCTTTCTCTGCAATTGGTTTAGCCAAAAAGCTGATAGATAATTGACTGACCAAGTCTAGAGTCTAGACTCTAAATCTAAATTATCCTTATTCACCAAACAATTATTTTTTATACTCTTTTTTTTTTTTTTTTTTTTTTTTAGGACATTTGACAATTGACGTTGTCTAGGCGACTGAGTGGTCGTACAGTTTATGTAATCTGGTGATCTATACTTATAGTAATCTTATAATGTTTTTTTTTTCACGGTAACCAGGGTGATTCGGGCTAATTTACGCACACTTCGATTAATTTTTGGGGCTCTGAAATTAACGAGTGGATAAATTTTTAGTGGCCCAGACAGAAACATTGTTGAGAGGATTTGAACCTAGGGCGAAGGACCAAAAAACTCTTCTATCTCGCCCACCTATCTAGATTAATCTTATAAAATTTTAAATTCAAATACCCACATATATATAATCACAATAAAATGAATCGCGTTAAAATCTAATTTATGACAATAATGGTTAACTCTACTGGTTTTTATTAAACTTTACACAAATGAAATGAAGCATTTATGATTTATTAATATTATTTTCTCTCAACTTTGAGCATGCGTGAGCTTAACAGCTCTCTTAATAAAAAATTGAATATTAAAAAACAAACGAAATCTTTACTTGTATGAAAGACCATATGAACCTTATATATAATAAAATAACTAAGAAAAAAAATTATGAAATCTAAAACATGTGCATGTAATTTACGCAATTTTAAAAACTCGTGAGAGGTAAACTTTAATTACCCTCGTGTTTATCTATGAATTTATTTTCAGAGTTGCACTTGCATGTGAAATCCCTATTATAAATCACTTGGTCCACTTGTCATGGATTGTGATTGCCCTTAGCCTTTTTGTAGAAGCTAAGGCCTATTTGTTTACCGGTTATGGTCCCATATTTTCGGTCTTGTCATGATTTTTTGAGATCAGATTATATTTATTTTGCCTTGGTTTTAAAAAATATAACCAGACCAAATTGAACCAAAATGACATTTTTTAGGATCACAATTTTTATGGTTTTATCTGGTCTGGTTATAAAATCTATCCAAAATATAACCACATCTAACGGATATATAACCAAAACAAAAAAATAAAATAATAAAATAATGAAAAATAAATTAAATATTTTAAATAATACATAAAAATAAAAATAAATAAATAAATAAAATATATTTATAAATTAATAAAAAATAAATGAATAAATAAAAATAAAATATATTTATGAATAAAATAATAATATAATTAATAAATTAATAAAAATAAATGAATAAAAATAAAATAAAATATATTTATGAATAAAATAATAATATAAATGATAAATTAAATAAAATATATTAAAAATTAATATAAATAAATGAATAAAAAATAAACAAAATAATGAAATATAAAATATATTATTAATAAATATATACAATAATATAAATAATAAATTAATAAAATATATTTATAAATTAATTAAACGAATAAATAAATAATAATAAATGATAAATTAATAATATAAATAATAAATTAAATAAAATAAAAATAATTAATAATAAACAAAATGAATTAAATAATACATAAAAAATAATAAATAAATAAATCATAAGCAAATTGAATTAAAGAATTCAAAAATAATAATAATAAATAATTAAATATAATAATAATAATAAAATAAATAATAATATAAATAATAAATTAATGAAATATATTAATAAATAAATTAAAATAAATGAATAAATAATAATATAAATAATGAATTAAATGAATTATATTTATAAACAAATGAATAATAAACAAAATAAAATAAATAATACATAATAATAATTAATAAATTAAATGAATTAAATAATGAACAAAATAAATTAAATTAAATTAATTAAATAATACATAAAAATAATAACAAATAAATAAATATAATAATAAATAATAATATAAATAATAAATTAATATATATAAACAAATAAATGAATAAATAGTAATAAATAATAAACAAAATTAATTAAATAATATATAAAAATAAGAATAAATAAATAAATAATAAGAAAAAAGAATTAAATAATACATAATAATAATAATAAATAAATAAATAATAAGCAAAATTAATTAAATAATACATAAAAATAATAATAAATAAATAAATAATAATAGAAATAATAAATTAAATGAATTATATTTATAAAAAAATCAATAATAAACAAAATTAATTAAATAATACATAATAATAATTAATAAATTAAATGAATTAAATAATAAACAAACTAAATGAAATAAAATGAATTAAATAATACATAAAAATAATAATAAATAATAAATAAATACAATAATAAATAATAAATTAATAAAATATATTTACAAACAAATAAAAATAAATAATAAATAATAAACAAAATGAATTAAATAATATATAATAATAATAATAAATAGTAAATGATAAATAATAATTTTTTTTAAAAGCCAAAATATCAGAGTGCATTATTTAAATGTTATCGACAGTTGAAGTTGTTATGTAATATTAGTGTGTGACTTGTGAAATTTGTCTTATCGTAATTTTTGTATAATAAAAAATGTGGTTTGTATAAACCTATTTGTTGTAATATTTAATAATTGGAGTGCAATAATCATATTCTAAGAAATTTTTACAAAACCAATATAACATTATTATGTAAGAAATACATAATAAAAATCAATCAAAAATATTTTAACAAATGTTTATTAATTAAATGTGTAGGTTTTAAGGTTATTACATCATATAAAGTATATTCAATATTTTCACATTTTACTAGAAATTTAAGACCAGACCAGTTTGCCAAACAGGGTCTGGTTTAAAGAAGTTTGGAATCAGACAGTTTGTCAAACATGGTCTGGTTCCAGTTTCCTCAGACCAAGACCATCAGACCAGACCGCTTACCAAACAGAATTTCAGAACATCACCCAGACCAGATCAGACCGGACAAGATCAGACCAGACCAGACCGGACCAGAGATAACCGGACCAGACTGGTTACCATTCGGGGCCTAAATCGATTGACAAAATTGTCAACTCTCCTCCCTCTTTTTGTTTTTATATTTTATTTATTTATTAATTTTAAGTTATTATATATAATGAAAATTAGGGCTCGCCTAGGAGCGATGTTGTGAAAAGAAGGCAAAGTATATAATCCATGTATGTAATATTTTATAAGTTTTAATTTATCAAAAAATATATATTTCTATGTTTTTTAATAAACGAGAATATATTGGTTCAAGTAAAAATAAAACATAAAGATTGAAGTTTGGTGTTTGGTGTTTGGTGTTTCTCTTAATTAGGATTAGTTTGAATATAGTCTGGGTCCGAATTCTTAAATCTGAGATCAATTTTTTTCACCTTTTCATGTTTTTCCTATTATTGAACATCTTATATCATAGATTTTTTTATTTTTTTTACTTCAATAGAATGAAGCAATAATTATAGGCAGTATAAATATGTCTTTTTTTTTTTTGCTTTAACGATAAATTCTCATAGTATTAACTTCATATTAAATGGCACTTGGAAACGAAAGAAAAATGTAAGTTCAGAGAGAAGTAGATTGCTCAATTTAACCATTTCAAAACTGTTTTTAGTACCATTGAACAACAAAAATATCAACTCTTCCACAATCAAAAATCATAAAAAAATAAAATAAATAAAAAATAAAAAATAAGTTTGAAAGAGACAAGGACGACATGCTACATTGGACTATTTTCTCTGCTACTCAGAATATCAACACCATCTTCAAACTTTCCTCGAGCAAATTTGCACGAATTTGTGCACTCTCTCTTGCTCTCGTTCCATGTGAATAGCCTAACTTGCATGCAATGGTAATAACATTCCGCCTTGCAATTCACGTTTACTGTACGCACTTCAATCATCGTCAACGCCACCAACATGCACATCACCATTGCTATCGCAACAAATGTTTTATTGGTCATATCCGTACGTGTTTGTATGTATGTATATATATAGATATGTGTGTGTTTATAACTTCCACCTTTGAAAAACAACAAATGTTGAAAAAATTATGATGGATTGAATTGCATATTGGAAATGGTTGAAATTGAAATTTATAGGGACTAAGGATATTGAAAATGGCAATAATACAGCTGGTTTCTTACTTTGTATAGTATTGGGATTCATGAATGCTTTGCATAATAAGAAAGTGTTTGGTTATTAAAGGTAGTTTTGGAGTTTTGAACAAATTAACCAAAAATAGATCATAAGGATAAAATTTACTAATTTTTTTGCTGCAACTTAGTGGGATGTTTAATGTATAAACTTGTTCACCTTTCTAATTATAAGTGGCATATATGTTCATCACATTCCCTAATTAGAACTATGTTTATTAAATAAATGCAAGTCCTATTTAATTGTTTTCATTAATTAAAAAGTGTAATGAGTAAATTCCAGTGACATTGAGCTAGCTTCAACTACAAATTATGACTGAAGTTCACAAGTTTAGAGTCCATCGTGTAATAATGAAATTTAATCTATATCGGTATTACATAATGGAATCAATTACTATTCTTGTAAAATTTTATCAATCTAGTCTAAGATTCATGAATACAACCTACATTTTTTAAGGAACTTTAGTAATTTTTAATCCATTTGTAGAACCATTTCAAATAAAGTATGACCTAACTATAATTTTTAAAGAACTTAATGAAATGCCCAAAAAATTTAATGATTTAGTTCTATATTACAATATATGGCCTAAATTTATGAGAAAATATTTAAATGTCCAATGTATTAGAAAATTTTGAAAACTCTAATATGATTTAGACTTTTAAATTAAATATTTAATATTTAATATTTTTTAAAAAAATTAATATTTTTAGGTAAAAATTTACGATTCTACAATTTCGATTTTACGAACCTCAAAACGATTCTACCTAAACTCCCGATTCTAACCGCCTTATTTTATAAAAAACAAAGCAAGGGATTACAGAAGGGGTGGGCCTGAGCCCAAAAATAAAAATAAAAAAGAAAAAATAAATAATACACTGCTATGGCTTAAGCCCAACCCAACAACACATCACTAGCAAACAATGTTTGGTTCAAAATCAGAAAAGATCATCCCTTGACCATCATAAAGTCATTTCACAAACCCACTCGACGAGGGCATTTCAACACTCAATGGAGGTCTATGTCTATTATAAGAGTCAAGAAATACCTTATTGATTGGGTCACAGCCACAGGGAGTCAATTTTCAAAGAAAACTCTAGTGTCTTCAGCATTGGGGTTGTTACAAATGTTATCAGAGAACCGGAAATGTGTCGACAGGGAGAATCGGAAGTATGTCGACAGGGACATCAGGCCTCCTAAGGGGGTGGATTGTGAGTGGGCGGGTGCAGAGGGCACTGGTAGACTATCACACTAGGCGAGCTACAGGTGCACAGTCCCACATCGCCTGGGCAGGTGAAGTGCTATATGTGAGTTTCATACCTTTCTATGACATAACACATTTTAAAACCGTGATGGATGGGAACTCAATAGTTAAGCGTGTTTGATGTGGAGTAGTACCAGGATGGGTGACCCCCTGGGAAGTCTCTGGTACGGGTGAGTCAAAAGCGAACAATATTGTGTCAGGATAGAGAGGGGTTGTTACAATTGCAAATTTTGTGCTTGATAAATGCTCGGGCTACATCTCTGTGTGAAGTAATTTCTTCCATAACCATGATGCTTCTGCATCTCCCATAAGCAATTCCTTTAAAATAACGTTAGAGTGCACTAATAAACAAAAACAAATTGCATTTGTTTACATATTATTTGAGTTTATTAAATTCTTTATTTAAAATAAGTTAATTTTTTTTATCACCTTGAAGGCAATATCACGAATGCAAACATTTGTTGGGCTCGTAGCTGGTTGTTGTTTTCCAATTATAATTTTGAGCTTTATATATATTTCTTTTTGTGGATAAACCAGAAACTCCTCATTTACAAACAATTATGGTAAAAATCATTGTATCATGTTCTAACCAAAGTACATTAATGGCACAATGGTATGTAAAATAAAACATGATATTTATGCCAAACATATATGCACAAATACGAAATGATTAAACCAGAATTTTAGAACTTTATCATGTTCACGATCTACCATTAAAGCAAAAATAAAACTTAAATACCTCAAAGCCATGATAATAGCAAACCTCTCTTTGATCCATGAATCTTCTTTGGTCCTTCAATCCAATCCATCATCATAGCAAAGCTTTATTTGATCCTGAAATATGCACATACGAAAAATCCTAAAGGAAACTGGATTTCTCTCTCCGGACCTTTCTGCACACGTTAAACTATTATCATGTTGTTTCTGTAAGTGTACATAACCGATGGAATATATGCACTTTAATAGGTAGAGAGATGACCGATTTCCTATTACAACAATAAGTCCACTCTCCATCAGAGTTGGACACAAAGTAGAAGACTTTTTACCTTATCGGATTATTTATTAACCAACAATTATCTCAACCTAATTTCTATCTCACTGTGCCACAACATAAATAAAATATAGAGTCCAAAATCATGTGGGACATAATTTTATCTTACATTCTCCCACTTTGACCATATGATTTTAAGTAGTCGGTACAATAGTCATAAGTGCGCTTTAAATTAGATTGAGTCCATAAATTGGTCACCATAAACATCATAACAAATAGATTACTAATGCGAGTCATGACGGTTGTATGTCACTTAAATTGACACAATCCCTTCCATGAACCTTAACATTAACAACCTATTTAACATGATCTATAATTGGGAAATTATAATATAGGTACAACAATAATGTCTTTTCCAAGACTATTCTTGTTATCATTTATTCATAATTATGCATATACACTAATCAACAGGAATATCAGAAACACAATAATCGAGCTCAAAATGTCAAATGTTTAAACACATAAGCAGCCTTAAGAAAATAACATCAATCATTGACTACATTCAAGACCCATTATTTCAACTTGCTCCTTAAATGTCTTGGATGATAATCCTTTCATTAACGAATTCGCAATCATAAGTTATTTGCTTATGTGTTCAATAGACACTCTTGTTTCTGAACTTCTTCTTTAATGGTAAGGTAATTCAACATAATGTTATTAATATCCTTAATATACCTACCATTTTCATACAAGAAGATAATTGCGGCATAATCACAATAAATTTTCAACGGCTTGAATACCAGAATTCCAAGTCCTGAAATAAAGTTCCGCAATAGTAAATCAAAATTTGTAACCTCAAAGCATACTACACAATCATATTTCATAATAGACAAAACAATAATAATTGTTTTGTATTATCCATGATATTATTCATTTAGCCAAAAGGAATAATAAAATTAAAATGAGGTTTTGGTCCACATTCACCAAAATCTTCATTTAAATAACCAATCATTTATAAATAACCAGTCTTCATAAATGTGAGCATATATATAATCTTTCATCCATTATAAAACATACAATAAATAATATTTACATGTCATTATGTTCCAAATCATTCTTAGGGAATAACATAATTAGGCTAAATATATCCCTTATTGGAACAACATTAATTTCAAACATATCACTACTAGCAAAAGAATATCGTCAACATATAAAATCATAATATAAACGTACTCCCACTGATCTTCAGGTATATACACTAATTAATAGCGTTTTCCTTAAAACCCAAAAGAAGTAACAGTATCATTAAGCTTAAGATACCATAATTGGAAATTTGTTTAAATTTATATATTGACCTCTTAACCTTACAGACCATGTGTTACTTATCTTTCATGTGAATCCTTTAATTTAATCCGAAGTCTCTAAACTCCCACTGAGAAATATTACATTTTACATTATGCAACTCTAAATCATAATGCGTTAATCATGTCATAATAATTCTTAAATAAACTTTCTTAAATACATGTGAGAAAGTTTCTATTATAATTAATGCTTCCTTTATGAGTGAAATATTTATCTACAAGTCTAGCTTTATATCGTGCAATATTGCCATTAGAGTCACATTTAGTCTTAAAGACCCATTTACATCCGAGTCGTTTATGTCTTTAAGGCAATTCAACGGATTTTCAGACTTCATTTAATTTCAACTCCCTATTCATAGCATCAATCCTTAATAGAAATTATTATCGTTAATGATTTGTGAATATGAAACCGAACCCTTACATATCCCTTATTTTATTAGTGACAACTTCATTATAGAGTTTTTGATCATTCAATTTTTCATCATTGTTAAACCGTTCAATAAACTGATGAACAATTATTTTTGTACAAGTCTTGTGTACTGGGATTTGTACCCTAACTTTTGAATGATCACATACCTACCACTCCCACTAATATCACAATTTCAATGAATCTAACCTTACCGGTTTTCACAATCATCGTACAATGTTTAGGATAATAAAATCTATACCCTTTGGAATTATTTTTTCTGAATAGGCAATAATGTACCCACAAACGTTTCTAACATCCAATTTCTTTTATGTGGATTACTAGCTTCCATTGCATAATTCTATAAAGGTGTCTTAAATAGGTTTCTTTCCTATACAGAGTTCGAAAGGGTATTTGAATCTGACTTACTAGAAATTCTATTTAATACATACATAGCAGTTCTAAAAGCATACATCCACAATAACATAGGCAAAAAATAACATATTTAACATACTCATAAGCATTAACATAAGGATTCGATTAAGTATTTTAACTGCATCATTCTATACTATTAAGGAAATTTAGCAATGAACTAAAACATGCTTCACTTCTTCGTAAACCTTATAATATCCATCACCTTATCATACATTACGAATTTTCACCTTTTATTTATTTTCTTTTCAACTTCAGTTATAAAAATCTCAATAACATTAATTAGCAGAGACTTTCATGCAACAAGTAGATATAATCATAATGTGAAAACCAACTATAATGTTGACAAATATTTTTCTTGTAAATAAGGTAGAACATCAAAAGAAACATAAATGTTTGTACTAATAATTTCAAGAAGCTCTAACATTCATGTGACAACTTTCTTAGTGTTCTGGTTTGCATACCCTAATGCAATCCAAAAGCACACTATAATCATTGAAAACATAAGTACGGAATTTTCACTAGATATATGACTATCTTTAATGCCACAAGTAACATAAATTACATTTATTAATAATATGACGCAAGACTGAATTTTTGTCAATAAGTAACTTCGATATATGTTTTGAACGAAAAACTCATTAAAAAAAAACTTAAGTAACATAAAAGGTCCAAAATAAATATATATTTAATTTTTCACAAGAAATTCTTATTTCAATTTGTGGTTTAAAGCGTAAAGGATTCTTGCATCACATTAAAAAGAATGTTTTTTTACTTTAGTCAGTATATACAGTAATAGAAGGAACTTCATTATATTTATTTAAAACATATATAAATAAACACAAAATGCTTTAATTATTTTTCAAAACTATTATTTTGTTCCTTCAATCATTCTGATAGTGTCAAACACATAAATAACACTTATCATACTTCTTTTAATTAGATTGAACAAACTCATTTATTTCTGGGTAATGTTTCATTAATGTCATTTTATAGGCTTCTTCCCCAAAATCTTTCTAGCTTATTGAGTAATGAGATAAATTATTATCTTGCCACTTAAATCTTACCTCTAATACTTAAATCAAACATACTGGTCAATCAATTCACATGACACTTGTACTTAATAGTGGTACAGTGAATTTAGATGACCCATTATGAGTAGGTTTTAAATTGAGAATACATTGAACAAGAATATATCATTCACATTTATACATAAAAGTCTCAATTTTGGAAGAAGAATAATTATCTCAAATGAACATGATCATACACCATAAAATACAATCATGAATAGTAGTGATAAAGTCAACAATCAGTTTATTTTTAAAATAAACTTTCTTTTATACCTTTCAAATATTCAATAGCACAAATACTTTCAAAATTATTTGCATAAACATAACGTTTAATCTGTTCAAAACTTGAAGTATTAGATTAAATGTAATACACTGTAATTGAAATAAACTTACTCATTTATGATAAGTTAGTTATATTAGAATCGAAACAAATTTAACATGCAAATTAAGGGGTACATAAGACACTCATAACAGAAAATGCTCACAACATTAGTGCTTTGAGTTAACAACACGTATATTAACATAAGTACATAAATACAATGCATAACTATAGTCCTATTTTGGTAGTAACCATAAAATACAAATAATGATGCTTATATGTATTTACATACATACTTTATTATGTGATGTAATAATTAATCAAACTAAGCAAGTTATCTTTGGATATCATTTACCTAGCCAATTAAAAACACACTCAACCCCTTTAATGCTTATTTAATCACTCAAAATAACCTTTTTGAAGAATTATTTCTCATGATTGAATCAACTCAATACTCATGAATTTTGAACTAAATTATAAGCATCATAATTCATGAGGTATTGCAATTATGCGTCCTACTAAATTAAATATTCATACGTTCGGTCAGGCCATTGGCAGCTAACAAACCCTATAATATTAATTTTAATTTAGATAGTGACTTACTAGTCAATAAGTAGCCCATTTAACATTATGTCATATTAAATTGAATATTCATTATTATGGTAAGGTCACTTTGGTGGCACAAATAATATGAATATCAATTTAGGTACCGACTAATTAATCCATAAATGCAATTATGCATCCAAATAAATTTAATATTCATTCATTTCGGTTAGGTCACTTTGGTGGCAAACTAACCCTATAACATGAATATTAATTTATGTAATGACTAATCAATCAATTATTAACATCTTAGTCATTATGCATACATACTTAAAATATTTTTTTCATAATTGAACCAATAAAATTGATTCTCCATCATGTATGCAGGTATGGGCACAACAATAATACTTATTGTATATCTCAACCAAGGTTAAATTTCTAGATTGTTACATAATTCTAGAAATTCGTATTTAAACCCCAATTTACATTAAACTTTCTAAAATTCATATCTCACAATCCGTTCATCCAAAAATGCAAATTATATAAGCACGGAAAGCTTATGGAATGAGAATTTTAGTAATATAATTTTCATGCAATAAAAAATATAATTTTCATGCATGAAATTTTTCAGAATCAATTATTTGCATATTTTGCATTACATATAAAATATTTAGCTTCAACGGATATCGACATTAGGAGATAGGAATTTTGAATATAATAAGCACACTCTTTATTTTATAAATACAATTATGTATTTAAAGTATGCTCTATCATTTATAGAGTTAATTTACCAAAATATTACCCACCACTAATATAAACATGAGAACTTAATGATTATACTGATCTGAAGTATAACCCAAACCAACACAAATATGCAAATTTAAATATTTATATGGGTAAAAATATAATCCAACATTACAATGTTTTCAAACTTAATATATATATAATTGAATAACATTATAATGACAAATGCACGTGGCCACACTTTGGAAATTAATCCTAAATAGATTACTCCTATCACGTCACGCACATAGAGACCCAGATCATTAACATATCACATGATAGTACACTACATAATAATCATCAATACAATCACAGAAGCCGGGATTAGCTAACACCATTGGATACTAGTTTAGAATCATCATTCAATTACTAATTCCAAACATGCTAACAAATCTGTGACTATGCATACAGTTCTGATATACATACAATTAATCATCGGACAAAATGCATGCACCGATGCGGAGTTGAGCGATTAAGTTTTCACCGTGGCTTTGATGTGCTAGTGATATATTAGCAGAGAATCTAACGAGATCTATTCGGCATATATATCGGCATATATATATATATATATATCGATTAATTCATTAATTTTAATTTTTACACAAAGTCATATATTGCGACAATAACATTAGCTTAACAAATTAACGGAGAATGATGAGTTCTCAACAACCTGCTCTTATACCACATGTAAAATAAAACATGATATTTATGCCAAACATATATGCACAAATACGAAATGATTAAACCAGAATTTTAGAACTCTATCATGCTCACGATCTACCATTAAAGCAAAAATAAAACTTAAATACCTCATAGCCATGATAATAGCAAACCTCTCTTTGATCCATGAATCTTCTTTGGTCCTTCAATCCAATCCATCATCATAGCAAAGCTTTATTTGATCCTGAAATACGCACATACGAAAAATCCTAAAGGAAACTGGATTTCTCTCTCCTGACTTTTCTGCACACGTTAAACTATTATCATGTTGTTTCTGTAAGTGTACATAACCGATGGAATATATGCACTTTAATAAGTAGAGAGATGACCGATTTCCTATTACAACAATAAGTCCACTCTCCATCAGAGTTGGACACAAAGTAGAAGACTTTTTCCCTTATCGGATTATTTATTAACCAACAATTATCTCAACCTAATTTCTATCTCACTGTGCCACAACATAAATAAAATATAGAGTCCAAAAGCATGTGGGACATAATTTTATCTTACACGGTACCATACCCTTACTATAAAATATGAGAACTCCATAATTCAAATAGTCAGTCTGAGTAAATGTTTAACTTTTAATTACTAAAAAATTATTGGAGTCGATCAGGCTCAACGACCGAAAGAAGGCTTTGATGCCTCTACTCCCAACAAGTTGTTGGTCGGGATATTTATCACGATAACTTTATTTACTATTCACAATAGAGCTAATCGAATTTGTCAGGTTATTTATCATAACTAACTACTTCTATAATCACAAGACTTATACTCGAAATTTGTCAAGTGATGACAATGCCAAGCAATCCAACTCCAGAAGAAAGTTAAGCACAATTAATGTTTGTGTCTGTTAGATGAAATGATGCTTTGATAATATGATAATGAAATGAATATAATAAAGACAATAAACAAGAAGAATAAAGAAGAATGAATTATATTATGAAGTGTATATTAAATTGTATCTATTACAAGAGAGGTGACCCCTATATATAGGGAAAAATATGTGGAAAACAAGTAAACTTGGTGCGGGGAACAAGTAAATATAAATTATGTAAAACTAATATTAAATGGGTTAGGATTACATGGACTAAGCTAGATAGATGGGCCTAAGCCTGATATATTCTAACACCCCCCCCCCCCCCCCCCCCCCCCCCCCCCCAAAACTTAAGTTGGGGAATTAAGAGATCAACTTGAGTTTGGAAACCAATTCTTGAAATCGTCCTGGCAGATGAACTTTGGTGAAAAATATCAGCAGGGTTATCTTGATTCTGATTCTATTATGATTATGAGTGCAATTGGCTGTGCGGAAGCGATGATTCCTGATAAGAACGATTGATTCCGAGTCTGATTCTTGAATCTGATTTTGAGTCTAATTTTTTAGTCTGATTCTGATATAGAATTGAAGGTTCGGTTGATCAAGTAAGAGCTGACGATCAATCGAGAAAAGATTGATTGATCGAAATGATTAGATATTTTCCCCCTGAGAGGAGAAAATAAGATAGAGAGAATTGAATCAGTGAAGTGGTTGGTTCTCTAGATGAGAGTACCCTAAACAAACGGGTATGGATGTCCAAATGGATGAGATGAAAAAATATGATGATGGCTATAAAAATCAGCATAACAAGTACCCAAAAGGGTAGAGAACGAGTCGGAAAAATGAATAATCAAGAGATCAAATACAAATCTTGCAAAACCGACAGTACGCTTACGTCCAGAGCGGTTCAATTAGCTAAAATCGACTATTCGTTTGCTAAAATCGGAGTTAAAAATAGTCTGGAATGCACAAAAGATTGAATAAGGGCAAAATTATAATTTTGCAATAATCTAGTGACATGGCACAATTTGGCACTAACACGTGGTTGAATTTGGGTATGACACGTGGCAGTATTGACGCCACTGATAAAGCTAAAATATCATATCGCCAAAATATCACCAAAATATCGTTTCACCAATATTTCCTCAAATTATCGGAAAAATATCGTCATAATATCACCGACAAATTTTTTTTTATTATTTTTTTTTCTTGAAAGAAATCCTTAGATTAGGCAGCACCTTTGGGAGTGGTTCTTTAGATCTCAAACTGTTTGCCTCTCGTTAATGACATGGGTTTAGGATAAAGTTGGTATTGATAGTGCTTGTAGCCGTGCAGATCGAGAAGGAGACCGATGGTGATGGCGAGAACTGGATTTGGATCTTCTAGAGCGATGGCCATAGCGCGAATTGGAGGAAGAGCGATGTTGATTGTGCGAGAGTGGCGGTGTTGTTCGCGAAACCTCTTTGCTAGTGTGGGTGAAGGTTCTGTGCGGCGATGGAGGCGAGAGACGGAGTCGAAGTTGGACGTCGGACATCGGAGTCGGTGTTGTAGCCTGGCATATGGTGTAATATATATATATATATATATATATATATATATATGTATATATACTGGTGTGTATTAGGTATCAATATAAATATATATATATATATATATGTGTGTGTGTGTGTGTGTGTCTGATTATGAGATAAAGTTTGGAATGGAAAATGATGATGAGAGTTGATTGAGAAACTAGGGTTTCAACATAAGATCGCCGTTGAGGATGGAAGATAGAGTGTCATCCCCGGCAGAGACGACACTAAGCGGAAGGAAGTACCAAGAACCGATTGACTCTGATACCATGTTAGATGAAATGATGTTTTGATAATATGATAATAAAGAGAATATAATGAAGATAATAAACAAGAAGAATGAATTGTATTATGAAGTGTATATTAAATTGTATCTATTACAATAGAGGTGACCCCTATATATAGGAAAAAATGTGTGAAGAACAAGTAAACTTGGTGTGGGGGTGTTTGTATCATAAAAAGATTTTTTTTTATTCAGCCACATGGTGCATCATGATTGGAAAGGGTTTCATTTTACTATTTCCAAAATAAATACAAAATAGATAATCCTTGAGGAAGTTGAATCAAATTTATATTCTAATAGAAGAATTTGAATTTGAAAGGGAAGTTGGTCTTAACTTCCCAACTCATACTAACCGTTTTGGTATGATTATAAAAGGCGCTGAAGAAGTTCTGTTGAAAGGTCCCCGACCAAACAACTCTGCATTTACATTATTACAATGTAGTAGTTTTACTTTTTTATGTATTTTCTTTTCATAGGAGTAGTGTTAGTATCTATCTGAAATTCTTGTACCTTGTTCCATTGTATAATAATTCTATTTATGGAATAAAATGGTTGACTTTTTGTCGCCTCCGTTTTATTCTGTAAATTCATTTCGAGGTTTGAATGGTCGCTTATGCAATTTTCCTTGCTCCCACCATTCATTCCACCATTGTCATATTTGGAAGTCCTCTTTATTGAGGCATTGAAGAACCTGAAGGAAGGGGGGTGATCCTTGCCTTCCAACAATCGCTTGATATAAGTAAAAGATCGATTTTTATTATTTCGGTTTCTATCAAAGATAATTTGGCTATTCTCACAAATTTGAGTCAATAGACTCTGACACGCCCTTTGTAAAATTTAGGCCAAATAATTTGGCACGCTCGGTGGGACACCAGATTTGTTTATCTTCTGTTATCCTATAAAAATTAGGTGTTATATATTTTGAGGTGCTAAAAACCGAAAGCGTTGATAAAAAAAAAATTAGAATTCCTGAGAATCAAAGGTACTAAAATTACGCACCGCTCTAAATTAGAGGTTGAAAAACAAAGGTGTTGAAAGTCGAAATCATCAGAAAGTTCAAGACGGTGAATGTAAAAAGGGGTCCGAAAAGCAGTAGCGCTGAAAAAATCAGGTATTACAAAATTTGGCGCTAAAAATTGTAAGCATCGATTATAAAAATAAAATTGTATTTGAATGAAATGATGGTTTGCAGTGAAGAAGTTGAATCTACAATCCAAATTAGCATCTGTCGAAAGTAGTTTGGAAGCGGTTAAAAGCAAACTAGAGTGGTTGAAAGAAAAAAAAAAGATGCAGAAGACTAGAATGGTTGTTTTTGAGAGGCTGAATTATATTTGAATCAATTAACTCTTTGAAAATATTCGACCAACCCTCATTTTCAAAGAGCTAGGGGGCATTGTTTGCACCATAAAAATAAATTTTTTTATTCAACCACATAGTGCATCATGATTGGAAAGGGTTGCATTTTACTATTTCCAAAATAAATAATCCTTAAGGAAGTTGAATCAAATTTATATTCTAATAGAAGAATTTGAATATGAAAGGGAAGTTGGCCTTAACTTCCCAACTCATACCAACCGTTTTGGTATGATTATAAAAGGCGCTGAAGAAGTTCTGTTGAAAGGTCCCCAACCAAACAACTCTGCATTTATATTATTATAATGTAGGAGTTTTACTTTCTTATGTATTTTCTTTTCATAGGAGTAGTGTTAGTATCTATATGAAATTCTTGTACCTTGTTCCATTGTATAAGGATTCTATTTATGGAATAAAATGGACGTTTGGCTTTTTGTCCCCTCCGTTTTTATTCAGTAAATTCACTTCGAGGTTTGAATGGTCGCTTGTGCAATTTTCTTTGTTCCCACCATTCATTCCACCATTGTTATGCTTGGAAGTCCTCTTTATTGAGGCGTTGAAGAACCTGAAGGAAAGGGGGTGATCCTTGCTTTCCAATAATCGTCTGATCTACGTAAAAGACCGATTTTTATTATTTCGGTTTCTATCAAGGATAGTTTGACTATTCTCACAAATTTGAGTCAATAGACTCTAGCACGCCCTTTGTAAAATTTAGGCCAAACAGGGGGACAAGTCAATATAAATTAGGTAAGACTAATTTATATTCTAACAATGTCTACTAGCCTATTTCATTAAATTGTGGGTGTAAGTTTTATCTAATTCTATTAACTATTCTCTCATGAACTTACAATATATTTTAATTAAATTAAATTTTTAATTTGAGTGAAATTAAACTCATCAGTTTTTTAAAATGTGTTGTCGTATTGTAGTTTCCATCCACATTATTCATGATCTATTTCCTTATAAGGATCTTGGGCATTACCTTTAATCATCATAGACAAAAATTTAAGTCATACTAAAGCTAAACATCCATTAAAATCTCTTCCCACGCCTTTCACTCACTCCGAATTCCTATAATCGAACACGTCAATTCATCAAGATATGGCATGCTACAAATGAATTTTATTTTATTAATAAAGGACAAAAGAATAACTAAGTTTATAATTGACAATTCCATCAATCTAAAAAAGAAAAAAGAAAAACAGAAAACAGAAAACAAAATGGTTGTCAAAGAAACATTGACATGCCATATTCGATTGCGCCTTTTCTCTGTTCCTTGAGAGAACCATCTTCAAACTTCCCGCGATTGTTGCAAGCATGCGCACATTCTCTCTTGCAATCGTTCCATGTGAATATCCGAACTTGCATGCAATGGTAGTAGCATTCCGCCTTGCATTTCACTTTCGCGATGTGCTCTTCAGCTCGTGTCGACACCACCAACATGCACATAAGTATTACTGCAATGCCTGCAAATTTATTGCTCTCCATGTTCGATTTTGTATTGAATTGCCAAAACCAGTCGAGGGATGATATGAAAAAACCAAAAATGTTGAGGAATTTATCATGGATTAAATTGCGTATTGCAAATGGTTAATTAGTGAAGTTGCAATATATATATATATATAGGGATGGAAGATGATGAAAATGGTCAAAATAAAACAGCTTGTTTCTTACTTTGTATAGCATTAAAAAATATAACGAAAATGGTCAAAATAAAACAGCTTATTTTTTAGTCTTTTTGAAACTAAAAATAGAATCTTAAGGATAAACTTACTATTTTTTTGCTCCAACTTAATTAGTGGTATCTTAATGTACAAATTAATGTGTTGAAGCATGACAAGTTACAACTTGTTTGCCATTCTATAAAATTCACCATTCTAGGTGGCATATATATATATATATATATGCTTAGTAAATGCATCAATATCCTGTTCCATTGTGCTTACTAAATGCATGCATGCATATCTCACAACTCATTTTAGCATAAAACAGTTTGGTTAAGCCTCTCAATGGAAAAATATATATATATAAAAAAACAAAAATTAAAAAAAAAAACAAAAAAACCCTGCATAATGGCTGTCCCATGCTTTTCCTAGGGAAAATTGGGTTGCATTAATTTGGATCTTGGAGTAAAGGATTTTGAGTTGCTCAAATCAGCTATTGTAAGAGTGGAAATGTCCAAGCCCAATTGGGCCCATCAGGCACCAGACCCATCGGGCTGATGGCCCAGTAAGATTTTTGTAAGCCCACTGCATTTTTGAATTCCTTTGAAATATTAAAATAGTGATGTAAGAGTGATGTAATCCAGGCTTCATTGCCCTAATGGGCCTCAAGCCCATTAAGATAATATATATAAAGAAAATCAAAAATGAATAAAGGCATTCTCTCTTGTGTTGTGCAAATTTTGGCATTTACACATTGGCGTCGTCTGTGGGAAACACACAGGGAGTTCCTGATTTTTCAAATCTGCCCTTCGGGATCTGTAAAATTGCCTCATTCTTCCCATCTCAAAAAGTTGAGTTTGTTTGTCAAACAAAAAAATCAACTACCACCTTCAAAAACCTTCACTCCCCACCCCCGGACAAGGATGCCAATCACTCGTTCACAGGCAGACGTTCTACCCACTGCAGACAATCGTGTAGAGGGTTCCATGGAGCAAATTCTTCAACGTTTGATAGCTGCTGAGGAACGTAGCATGGCCTTGGAAAGGCAGAATGCGGAACTCATGGCGAGGTTGGCTCCACAACCTGCTGCCCCACCGGTAGTTGTACCTGACCCTCCGGTGGCGGCAGTCGACCATTCTCTGAACCAGCAAGGCAGCGACAGACCTGAAGAGCACGCCGAGTCTTCTCAGCGCTCAGGAAAGGCTCCAGCAGCCGACGAGTCCATAACCCCCCAGAAACTTCAAGCAATGATGGATGAATTCCAAAGAAAAGTTCTCGGGGACTTGAGGTCCCGATCTACCGATGACATGGCCATCCAGACATCCACTGAATTGATACAGTCACCTTTCGTCCACGAAATAACCCAAGAACCTTTCCCAAAGAAGTTCGTTATGCCCCAGTTCACCCCTTACGATGGCACAAGGGACCCCGAAGAACACATATACCAGATCCATCAAAAGATGACCCTGTACGCTGAGAACGAGTCTCTGTTTTGCAAAGTGTTCTCCATAAGCCTTGATGATGCCGCTCTATTGTGGTTTAGGAAGCAGCCACCCCGATCCATTGGTAGCTGACAATAGTTAACCAGGCTCTTCATCGCCCAGTATTATAGAAACAAGAGACAGAAGAAGACCACATCCTGCTTCTTTACCATGATCCAGGAGAAAGGAGAGTCACTGAAAAGTTTTCTATCCCGATTCAACATCAAATCCTCTTCTGTGGATAACTGTGACCAACACTCTGCTGTTGAGGCATTCAGGATGGCCCTCATTCCAGGAACTAAGTTCCATCAGTCTCTGGTAAAACGCCATCCATCGGGCATTGGGGAGCTAAACTCCAGGGCCCAGGGGTACTTGAGAATTGAATAAGAAGAAACCATCAGGCAAAGCAGGTCAGCCTTAGTCAATGTTGAGATTCAATCCAGGGATCGATTGACTGATCGAAAGCGATCAAATCCATCTGGGCCATCAGCCCCACCGGGATCATCAGTCCCAAAACCATTCAAATGCCCCAGATTCGAAGAAAGGTTGACACCCCTGAAGGTTAGCCTTGCGAAGCTCTACCAAGAGAACAAAGCCAAAGGAATTTTCCAGCAACCCCCGACTATCAGACAGTCACTTGACCAAAGGGACAAGTCAAAATACTATGCCTTCCACGGCGATTTCGGGCACATCACAAATGAATGTTGTAACCTAAGGCAACAGGTGGAGATGTTACTGCTTCGCGGGGAACTCCGAGATTACATCCATCGGGACAGACCAAAAACTGACCAACGGGCCCTTAGCGCCCCCCGGAACTCCTCCGACGCACAGCCGGTCAAGGTCATTAATATGATTCATGGTGGCCCCCCATCCAAAGAGACCGAATGATCACGCCGGAGCCATCTCCGGAGAGCTCGCAAGATGAGGAGAGTCAACGAGATCAGCGAGCCCACCATAGGGCAGGGGAAGCTCAGATCACTTTCTCTGCATCGGACCTTTGGGATGTCCAGACCCCGCATGACGACCCTCTGGTTGTGACCCTAATGGTGGCCAACTGTCTTGTGAAGAGAGTCACGATTGATCCTGGTAGCAGTGCCAACGTCATCACCAAGTGGGCTTTTGAAAAGCTCGAGATCAATCCATCCGAAATTGTGGCATCCCGTTGCCCCATTGCAGGTTTTGATGGGAGGCAAATCGAGCCGATCGGGGAAATCTAGTTGCCAGTATTTTCCGCTCAGAGGACCTTGACCGAGACATTCGTTGTAGTGGATGCCAAACCTTCGTATAATCTGCTCATGGGAAGGGGATGGATTCACCGAATGCAAGGTGTACCCTCAACTCTTCACCAGGTCATGAGATGTGTGAGCCCCGACGGTATAGGTACTATTGATGTCAAAGGTGGTCAGGTGGCCGCCAAGGAGTGTTATGCGGTCACCCTGAAAGAAATCCGAAGGATGAAAGCCCCAGTGGCACCCCACTCTAAGGATCAAACCTCAGGCTCCAAATAACAATTAAAGGAGAGGGATCCAGGTATCCCAGTTGTGATCAAACTATTGCAGCCAATCCATGTTGTGCCCGACAGTCCGGAAAAAGTTACTTTTGCAGGTACAAACCTCACCGACCCTGAATTTAAGAAACTAACACAATTGCTGCAGGACAACTTTGATGTCTTCACATGGGAGCATACAGACATGCCAGGAATCGATCCTCATATTGCCCAGCACTCATTGCATGTTGACCCAAGCGTCAAACCCATCAGACAAAAGCAGAGGCGCATGGGGGCACATCGGAACCAAATTATAGCATATGAGGTATCCAGATTGCTCTAGGCCGACTTTATCAGGGAGGTCAGATATCCCGAATGGCTTGCCAACGTGGTGGTCGTGCAGAAGAAGAATGGCAATTGGAGGGTTTGCGTTGATTTTACTTATTTAAACAAGGCATGCCCGAAGGATAACTTTCCATTGCCAAAGATCGACCAGATGGTTGATGCTACAACTGGCTACGATCGTTTGACCTTCCTGGATGCTTATTCAGGTTACAACCAGATAAAAATGAACCCGTTGGACGAGGAAAAGACCTCCTTCATTACCGAAACAGGCACATACTGCTTTAAAGTTATGCCTTTCGGACTGAAAAATGCAAGTGCCACTTTCCAGAGGTTGGTCAACAGGATCTTTAAGGGTATGATGGGTACAGTAATTGAGGCTTATACCGAAGACACAACACTGATCCTGAAGAGATCATAAAATTTTGTGAAAAGAAACCAAGTGTTGCATTGTCTATCGCATGGCCTAAAGTGCCTGAAGACACAACACTGATCCTGAAGAGATCACAAAATTTTGTAAAAAGAAACCAAGTGTTGCATTGTCTATTGCATGGCCTGAAGTGCCCAAAGACACAACAATGATCCTGAAGAGATCACAAAATTTTGTAAAAAGAAACCAAGTGTTGCATTGTCTATCGCATGGCCTGAAGTGCCCGAAGACACAACACTGATCCTGAAGAGATCACAAAATTTTGTAAAAAGAAACCAAGTGTTGCATTGTATATTGCATGACCTGAAGTACCCGAAGACATAACACTGATCCTGAAGAGATCATAAAATTTTGCAAAAAGAATCCAAGTGTTGCATTGTCTGTCGCATGGCATGAATTGCCCGAAGACACAACACTGATCTTGAAAAGATCACAAAATTTGCAAAAATAAACTAAGTGGACAAGAACTATGATATTATAAACATTGGAAAAGTCAACTGGACAAAAGCTATGATCCTTCATTTAAAATGGGCCCTAATGGCCAAGGCTTACAATATGCTTAATAAACGCAAAATCCTAAGGGCCAACACCGGTGCCCGACTCATTGGGATTGACTGGAACGATGCTCCCATCAGGAGCTGGAGGATTAGAGGGGGCGGTGATGCTCATCCCCGGGAGAGACTTGGTCAGGAATTCGCAGAAACAAACGTCATCCAGACCACCGACCGGATCGTCGTACGGTGGAGTGATGCCCAAGTTTTCATCCAACTCTTCCACTGAAGTGAAGTCCCTCTCCTCAGCAGGTTTCTGCATGTCATTGAAACATGACCTCCAACCGAACCCAATTCGGTACTGGGAAGTGTCGCAGAAACGCTTGTACATTTCGTTCCCACCCCGGTGACACATCTCCACCACCGATCTCTCCGTTGCAAGAAGATTCTCGATCTCTGCCCTCTCCTCCAGGAGCTTCGAATTGGAGGCCGTCGGGTTCTCATTGCTAGCTTTCAGGCTCTCATTCTCAGCCTTTAAGGTCTCCGTTTTAGCAAATATGGCCCGCCTGACCGCCTCCATCTCTTTAATCTTATCTTGAGCATCCCGAAGCTGCTGCTCTGCAAAGATAGCCCTCTGGGTATGAACATCCAACTTTTCATTGGATATGGACAACAGGTTAGCAACATTCATCCGGGAATCCTCCTTCAGCCTCAGAAGCTCATTGGATTTCCGGAGCAACTTGGTGTCTTCCTCCATCTTTGCGTTGTAGGCCTGAGTCAAGTAAAGCATCACCCAAAAGGACAAGTGTTAGCCTGATAAGGAAATAAATAAATGTTGAAGCAATAGGTTGAAGCAGTACCTTCATAGCTACTTCTGGACCTGTCAGGACCAATTCCTCCCGATCGATCGTCCTCAGTCTCTTTCGGTCAACGGGTGTCCAGATCTGGGAATCCATTGCCCGAAGGGCAACGTCATTGTCAATAGTTGCGTGCCCCGCAACCAAAAATTCTCCGCCCGGGAGTGTGATCTTTGGCGCCCATGGAACGGGTCGTTGCTCTTCAGTTGCAACCCCACTGTCATCTACTATGATGGGAGACGACACTGTGGTCGTATGGGGCCTAACAGACCGGTCGGGTAGATCCTCCTCTGTTCGGGGATGTTGCGTCCCCGTCAAGCTGGATTCCCCTTCAACCAGACGGAATTCAGGAGTAGGAACGACCCCAGAAGGGCGAACAACCTCCTCTAGTCTTGACGGAGGGGTCTGATTGATTTGAATATTCCCTATCTGTGGAGGTGGGATCACGGGGGCTATCATCCACCGGTGGCAGAAGAACAGGATCGGGCAGGGGAGTTGGAACACTTTGCGACCCCTGTCCGCTTTGATCTTCACCCAATGCTGGAGTTATCACTTGATGGCCAGCTGCCCGCTTGGCCTTCTTTTTCAGCACGGCCTGCGGGATTCTCAGCATTTCTGTTGACAAGCCCTGCAAATTAGAACCCGTCAGGAAACTGTTACACATCCTTAAGGGTTGTCCCCAAATTTTTTATTTAAGAAGTTCAAAACGGGTTCTGATGTAAGTTGAAGTTTTAAATTTATTAGGTGCTCCTAGAAACTCAAACACGTGGAGGCCCAACTTATCATTGCACTGATTGTAGTAGCATGACCCCCTGTGGAATGGCTTGAAGGAAGGGAATAGAGGCCGGTCGAATTCGCTAGGGACTTTGAATCCCGATGAGCTATGGAGTCTCCAATTCCCGCTCACCAAGACCATTATCTCCTTCCACCCTTTGTTGGACTTTTCGGTGCCATCACAAATCTTCCTCCCGGTAAGAGGAAAAAGATTATATCGGCCCCTGCAATTCTTCTGGGCCTGTAATTTATAACAGAACAGAAGTTCCGCCATACCAAGATCCAACCCCAGATCCCGATTAAGTATCAGGAGCATAACCAAGACCCTGAAGAAGTTGGGCCCCACCTGGAGTGGAGCCAGACCCAGGGTAGCCAGGGTATGAAGAAAAAAAGGCTGAATCGGGAATCTAATAACCTGAAGGTGAAAGGCCGACAACAGAATCTGGTGGTCCAAAACCCCCTCACCCTTCCTGAAATCGTATTTTTTAGGGTAGTTTTTAATAATTACCCCATTAGGTATCCCACATTTGACTCTTAGTCTTTTTAGTATTGTTTCTACCCTATGTGTAGGAGGAAGGGGGTCGGCGTAAAATTGGTCGACCGAACTGCCTGCAACCGGATCCCCAATCACTACGATGTCATGATTGACTTCTGGTGAGCTAGACCCGACTGTCCTAATCACCTCTACTTAAGGAATACTAAGTGAAACGTTTGGGTCAACCGAAGAAGGGAGGCGGTCGCTACCCGACCGAGTGTCATCACTATCGGACATACTGAAATAGAAGTAGGAAAAGCTGAAAGAAAAACACTTACTCTAAGATGAATCCTGAAGTAGTTTCGGGTGCCTTTCTAGAAAACAGAATGGACTCTGGCAATGATAAGCGAGCAGCTCAAGTGCAGAGAGTTTTTTGAGAGTTATAAGTTTTGAAATGTAATGTGCATTTGACATAAGGCAATGGGTATTTATATAAGTTTTTGAAACACCTGGAGAGCCGTGCGCTCGGGAACTGAAACGTCGTGTCGTTTTACGTGCGCCTCCTCAGCCTCCAGCTCGCTAATCGAGGCCACCCGGACCGTGGGTTTTAAATATTCGAAGGACGTTACAGCCGTCACATTAATTGCATCAGTCACGTCACTCCGACATGGGTGATGTACCTCGTTCCCCACTCTGTATCCTTTGTAATGGGCCTGACTGATCGACGACCCATCACAAAGAATCGGGCCTGTGTAAGAGTGGAAATGTCCAAGCCCAATTGGGTCCATCAGGCACCAGACCCATCGGGCTGATGGCCCAGTAAGATTTTTGTAAGCCCACTGCATTTTTGAATTCCTTTGAAATATTAAAATAGTGATGTAAGAGTGATGTAATCCAGGCTTCATTGCCCTAATGGGCCTCAAGCCCATTAAGATAATGTATATAAAGAAAATTAAAAATGAATAAAGGCATTCTCTCTTGTGTTGTGCAAATTTTGGCATTTACAGCTATAAGGACAAATAATTTGAAAATTTGCAAGGATTATCTGGAGAAGACACTAGAAGAAAATGTGTTTATAAATGATAAAAATTTAATGGTAGAATAAACTTATCCGCCACCATAGCATAGAAATGTAATGGCTAAATATTTAGGCCCTATTTGGTTCGTGGTCCGGTCTCGTGTGGTCCGGTCTCATAATGGTTTTTTTGGGACCGGACACTGTTTGGCAACACGGTTCCAAAAAAACAAGGACCACTTGGGACCAAAATGGGTAATTTGAGACAACAAAAAATGATGGTCTCAAGTGGTCTTATATACAATTGTCTTAACATATGGGACCATAAAATTTGAAATATATATATAAAATTAAAAAATATATATAATTTGAAAATAATATTAAAAATTTGAAATAATGTATAAATTTTGAAATATATATATAATTCAAAATTAATATATAAAATGCAAAAAATATATTTAAAATTTGGGAAAATAAAAAAATTCCAAAATAATAGAAAAAATAAAAAAAATGTATAAAATTCGAAAATAATATATAAAATTTGAAAAATAATATAATTGTTTTAAAATAATGTATTTAATTAGAAAAAAAATATATAAAAATCAAAATTAATATATAAAATTTTAAATATATATATAATTTAAAAAATAATATATAAGTTTTGAAAAATAATATAAATTTTTTGAAATAATGTATAAATTTGAAAAAAATATAAAATTCAAAAATAATATACAAAATTAGATATATATATATATATATATATTTTTGAGAAAATATAAAAATATTTGAAAATAATATAAAAATCAAAAGTAATATATAAAATTCGAAAAATAATATAAAAATTCGAAATAATTTATAAAATTTGAAATATATATTATTTTTGAATTTTTTATATTTTTTCAAATTTTATATATTTTTCATACTTAATATATTTTTTGAATTTTATATATTATTTTTTTATTTTTTGTATTATTTTCCAAACATAAGACCAAACAGCTTGAATAAGACCATAAAACCAGACAATTTTACCAAACAGACTTTCTGAACACCATCCAAATAAGACTAGGCCAAACCGAATCAAATAAAACCAGACCAGATAAAACCGGACCGAGCCGCCTACCAAACCGCCCTTAATATTCAAGACTTTAGGTGACAAGTTATTGTTCACCCGCTAAACTAATACCCGCTAAACTAATATCAAAGCTTATTGTTGACTTGTTTTTACCACTTTTAATTATTATTGCGACCACTAGTAAAGCCTTTATTTTTTGTAATGTGATTTTGGTAGGCGACTAAAGCGGTGACCCAAAGTCCCCCAATTAATAAAAGATTCATTATCCTCTAGTTCCTCATTATCGTTGTTTATTATTATTAATAATAATAATTAGACTTTAGAAAATACAAAATTCTGACCCAAATGATTTCTATATATCCTTGAATATATTTTTATTTTAATTTTATTTTATCTCTCACCTCCTCACGTCACCTCTTTTACCCCAGAGGAGTAATTACACAAAATTATGCTTGAGGCAAGTATTGTCATGCATTTGTGATGCTGGTAAAACCTGATGCCGTTTTTGTTTCGTACTTTTTTCTTTTACAGTAAAATTTTGAGGTACTTCAAATTGAGACAGAGTTAATAAAGCTTTCTCATTAGAATCATAGATTGTGTTTATCAACCATTAGTGTTCAATTTTTATATTCACAATATTTTTTGAAAGTTAAATATTTACAATATTGATGCATTGACAAAAAGAAAAAGAAAAAACTAACCTTACCAAAAAGAAAATAAAAAATCATCTCAACCAAAAAAAGGAAATTTTTTAATAATTATACAAGAAACATCATTATCATTCACAAACATATTTTCCTATCATTGAACAACCAAAATCACCTCAAACATATCTTACAAATAATGAACAAACAAAAAAAGACAATTTATACGAAATTTCTCAACATTTTTCATGTGAGAAATGAGAGAACACTAAGACTATTGGGAGAGAGACAAGGACATGCCATATTCTATGATCTCTTTTTCGGGTTGGGTCTTGTGAACACTATCTTCAAACTTGCCCCGACCCGGAATTTTGCAAGCATACCCGCACTCTTTCTTGCATTCGGCCCATGTGAATACCCCGACTTTCATGCAATGAAAATGGCATTGGGATGTGCATCGCGGATTCACTTTCGGCTCTTCGGATTCTGTCACCACAACCATCATGCACATCGCCACTACCATGATCACCACTAGCTTATTGCTTCCCATGCTCATATAAATTTAAAAGGTGATGATGAATATATATATATATATATATATAGACACACACGTTTCTCGTAATGGCAAGAAAAATATTTGAAATGGGCATTGAGTTGATGATTTATAAGGGCAACAATGTTGAAAATTGGCAATACAGCTGGTTTCTTGTAGATATGATATTGGCAGACAGGATTGTTGTGTATAATCCGTGTTGAATGATAAGATCAAATGTTTTTTTTGGTGGGAAAAAGAAGATATTGTTTTGATTCATTTGAGTACCCAAAAATAGATGACAAGTGTAAGTATACAAATTAATGAGTTGGAGCATATATGACAGCATGTCAACCCTTCCCCATAACAATGGGCATACGTATATGTACCATGGTTGGCTGCAGGGACGGATCTAGACATGCAAGTCAATGGGGGGCATAATCTCAATATTCTTAATTTTAGGGAAAGTAATGTAAAAAGTTTAAAAAATTAGTGGGGGCTAAATGCTAAATATTCCAATTTATGGGTAAAAAATGTAAAAGAAAAAAATTTCAATGGGGTACACCGCCCCTACTGGTTCTTAATCAAATCCGTGTCTAATTGACTGTATCAATTTCGGCCGCGGTTGCAATAATATTGTAATATACTTAAATAATAAAAGTGAATATTCGACATTGTTTAACAATATCCATGAGTTACAAAAATACTAGAAACCAAACGACATGTAACATATGGCTAGCTCGCAAATATTTTCATATGGGACTAAAACTCTAATACATACATTTGTGCATTATCCATATATACTAGAAAAACAGAAGATGTGTGAGAAGGACAATCCAAAAACGAGTCCTACATTGGTTTTATAGAGTGCATCATAATTAAGAATTATTTGTTTTAGTGGGACTTATCATAGATATTAAATGTAAACTCATGCTCATAGTCATAGCACTCTTGGAATAGACAGACTTGTTCGATTGGTAGTGAAGGTAAACTAAAATTATTTCTTTTAGTGGACTTAAAAGGTTCTTATGATTGATATTAATGCAAAGCTATAAGATTTTATCATAAATGTGGTTGGGAAAATGTACTTCGTCACACAAAATATGATACTACTTCTTATTCATATATTTTGAAAGGAAAATGATAATTTGGGGCATTTCACCAAGAATATTATCATCATTTTTTTTTTGGGTGAATGTTAGACATATTTTGGCCGATGTAAATTATTGAATAATCGACTGATTATCTCATTAATCCTTCAAATATCCCAATTTATTGGACGGATTTGCATGTGATTGGATTCGAACAAACTTTGATCCATAGACATGTCTCAAATTAAAATTCAAAATTAGTAACACAGCTTTCATTATATGTTACCACCCTTAATATATAGTCCGTGTATATACTGCCTTTAATGAACAAATTTTTAATTTTCTGAAAATAATTCTCAATAATTCATAATTTAAGAAGGTTGTTTTCAAAAATTAAATCTTTTTGGTTTGTTCTTTGTTGATATGATAATTCTACTACAAAGACAATACTTCACATTATTGATGCGGCACAATAAAAGAATGACAAGTGTTCATTCTATATATAAAAAATGTAATACTGTAATTTATCATATATTAAAATACGCTTCAAGCATGGATGATTATTATCTAACCTTGCCCATGGTAATAAGAAACAACAATTAGTAAACTAAAGTCGAGCAACCAATAATACAACATTAATTCTATATATTTTATTACTAATAATCATAAAAAAAAAGTAGCTAGGATTATTTATCAACAACTTCACAAACTCAAAAAATAAGAACGAAAATGCAAATAGAATATTATTCTGTGAGAGCCAAGGACATGCCATATTCAACTGCATTTTTTCTTCGCTCCCTCTGAATGCCATCTTCGAATTTTCCATTACCGAAAGCTTTGCAAGCATGTTTACATTCTCTCTTGCACTCGTTCCATGTTAATACCCGAATTTGCATGCAATGATAGTAGCATTCCGACTTGCAATTCACGTACCCTTCTTCCTCTTCCTCTTCGGGGTGTGTCAACATTACCATCACCATGCACATCACGAATACCAGTATTAGTTCCGATATCTTTTTATCGGCCATCTTTTGAAATTTGAAATATATATATATATTCTGTGTGGATATATATATACGGTTACCTTGGCTAGCTTGGGATGTACAACGAGTGGGAATAGATGAGGGTAAGAAAATTGTGAAACAAAAATAATCAATCAATTTAAAAAGAATGGACATAGAAATGGTGATTTTATAAGGGAAAATACAGCTATAGCATGTTACTTATAGTATATTTGATAAGCATGAATTCTGAAATGTTTTCATTTTAAGGTAAGTTTTAAGATTCAGTTGTAATTTTGACCAACTAAAAATAGATCATAAGTACTTAATTTAATGGTGGGAGGGTGGATAAGCATTTACTATCTGTTGCTTTGAGATGTTCAATATTACTACAACTTAATTAGATGTCCATTTTGGCAAGCCTAACTCCATTTAGGAATTATCGAATGAGTTATTCATTTTACCAAAAAAATAAAATAAAATATGAAATACAGTAAAAAAATAATTCAAAATTATTTGACTTAAACTAACTTAAAGAGGTTTTTAACCAAATTCTTCATTGATTAATAATTCAAAATTATTTGAGTTAACCTAACTTAAGGAGGTTTTTAACATAATTCAAAAATATGTATAATTAAGTTTGAATTCCAGTTGAAAATCTTAATCTAGACTCCAGGCGTGTGACCGATTTGGTTAAGATAATCTAAATCGTATTTGTTTTTTGTAATTAAGAAACATATATATATATATATAAATTTTGGCCTCTTACTTTGTGATATTTTGTTTTTTTTAAAAGGGGCTTATTATATTTTATTACAATTAACATTATTTTGATGTGAAATATACTATCAATAAAAAATTTCTTCAGCAAAGTTAAACTTCGAATGTTGCTGTCGTTGATCACCACACTCGAAAAGTTTATTTCCTATTACGAGAACCATCTCAACCTCAAAACATTGTTTCTTTTTTTTTCTTTTCTGAAAGGTCACAATATTAAAGTTTGTTTTAAGTATTTTTGGCCTCTTACTTTGTGATATTTTGTTTTTTTTTTTATTTTTAAAAAGGTACTTGTTACTCCCTCCGTCCCGTTTTAGTTGTTCACGCTTGACTTTTTAATGATTTTTTGTATTTTTTATTTTGTCATTTGATAATGTAGTATAGTTGTAGTTTTTAGTGAGACCCATCATTTTTTGAAGTTGATGAAAAGCGAGAATTTGGGAAAGTATTCTCTCCTTCCCAAGAAAAGAGATTTTTTTCTCTTTTCTTTGTCCCAAAATAAGTGTTTACTTTTGAAAAGTTAAAGCACTTTATTTAATCAATTTATCAATTTAACCTTCAATCATTAAAGTTATAAAACATATACACTATAAACCATCACATCACCATGATGAGACAATGGGTAAAGTTGATATTTCATTCACTAACAGTATAATAAAAGTCATCATCTTAAAAAATTGAATTCCCAAAAGGGACCTATAATTTGGGACGGAGAGAGTATGTGATAATATTGTATTGAGATTCGAAACTGAAAAATTAATTTGGGACAAATAAAATAGACAAAGTAAATAATTAAATTGGGACGGAGGGAGTATATTTTATTACAATTAACATTATTTTGAAGTGAAATACTACATCTGTCCCATATTAGTTGTTTACTATTGCAACTTTATTTGTCCCAAAATACTTGTTTAGTTCTAATTCCAATGCAATTTAACCTTCCACTTTCCCCAACTACCATTCTTCCACCAACTTTAAACAAATACACCCCACCATAATACTATATCATTAAGCGAAAATTTGAAAATTGCACACTAGTCAACACAAATCAATAAAATATTAAAAAGTCCAAATTGAACAACTCTTGTGGGACGGAAGGAGTATACTTTATCAATGAAAATTTTCTTTAGCAAAGTTAAACTTCGGAGTTCGAACGTTGATCACCGCTATTACGAGAACCATCTCAACCTCAAAACAATGTTTTTTTTTTCTCTGAAAGGTCACAACATTAAGGGCCCGTTTGGGAACTTGGTTTTGGTTTTGGTCTTGTGATTTTGGTTTTGGTGGTCTTGGGTGGTTTTAGGTAAATCTAAAACCTATATATAATGTTTGGTAATGAGTTGGTCTTGGTATAATTATATATATATACTAATATGTATTAAAAATATATAAATATGAAAAATATATATATATAAAATTGGAAAAAAATTAATTTTCGGGAAAAAATTATTTTTTCCGAAAAATATAAAAAATAATTTTTCGGAAAATAATTAATTTTCGGAAAAAAAATAATTAATTTTTTCCCAAAAATTAATTTTTTTCCGAAAAAAATAATTATTTTCCAAAAAATAAATATTTTCTGAAAAATAATTTTTTTGGGAAAAATAATTATTTTCCAAAAAATAATAATTTTTAGAAAATATGATTTTTTTTCAAAAAATAATTATTTTCCAATAAAATAAATTTTTTCCGAAAAATAATTTTTTGAAAAATTACATTAAATTATGATTTTTTTTCCTTAAATTTTTTTTTTTCGAAAAATATAAAAAAATTTCAAAATAATTCATATTTTCGGCCATATATATATATATATATAGAGAGAGAGAAAAGTCAAAATTGGTGCCCAAAAACCAGGTTTTAGTAGTTGGTTTTAAAAAGCTCAAAACCAACTCCAAAAACAGTCAACCAATCATGGTTTTGTCTTAAAATCCAAAACCAAGCCCAAGACCATGTTCCCAAACAGGCCCTTAAAGTTTGTTTTAAGTATCGATATATTCCCTCCGTCCCAATTTAAGTGTCCAAATTCACTATTCAATCCATTCTAAAATAAGTGTTGTCATTGAAAAGTTCAGTGCACTTTTTTTTGATCAATTTACCCTTCAAGTATTAAAGTCATAAAATATCTAAATTATAAACATCATATCACTTGGTGGACCAAACATAAAATTAATTTTTCATTCTGTGTCGTACCAATAAAAAACATCAAAAAAATGAACTTGGGAGTATATTACATCTGTTTTTTTGGTCATATATATAAAGAATATATATTTTAAAAAATTGAGTCCAACATTGATTAATAGGGCTGCACCAGATCAAGCTTTGTTACTCGAACCAAACGGAGCCTCTGACCTCGCCGCCACTTCAATCCTCCGGCACAGCTACGCAACTATACGTCACACACACTCACTCACTCTCGTATATACACACACAAACACACAGTAAGCACCCACATACCATCAATATATCAGATAGGTGTAAATGAAAAATCGTCGAAAATGAACCCACAATTCAACACCAAAGAAGAAGATTTCTACACCCAATAATGGTGATTTGAGAAACCCTAAAATCAATTTCTGAAACAAACCCACACAAAACCAACGACAATGACGATCCATTCAGTGCTCATCCAGAAACTGCTGAGCACGAACGCCCATTTGGGGCGGCGCGTCGCCGCCCACCACTTCAAGGTGTTCACCGCGGGAACCCGGAACAACATGGCCATCATCGACTCCGACAAAACCCTAATCTGCCTCCGCAACGCCTGCAACTTCATCGGCGCCCTCGTCCGCCAAAAGGGTCGAGTCCTCTTTGTCAACACCAACTACCTGTTCGACGAAATTATCGAGCAGATGACCCAGAGGATTGGAGTCAAGAACGACACCACTTGGCGCCTCAGTGGGTTCTTGACCAACAGCGGGAGTCCCAGGAAGTTCCGCTCCCGGAAGAAGAAGTTCAATCTCGCTTCCGTTCACCGGCCGGACTGCATTGTGATGATGGACACCGAGAGGAAGTCGTCGGTGGTGTACGAGGCCGACCGGTTGCAGATTCCGGTGGTGGGTCTGGTGGATTCCAGCATGCCTTGGGATACGTATAAGCGAATCACTTATCCCGTTCCCGCCAACGATTCGGTACAGTTTGTGTATTTGTTCTGTAATTTGATCACCAAGACGTTTCTTCTGGAGCAGAAGAGGTTTGCAGCTGCATTGGGTGCCACTGTCGAAGAAATTGAACCAACATCGAAAATTGGAATTGGGTATGATGTTTTGCAAAACCCTTGTAGTGTCTCACTCTTTGTTCAACTCTTTACAGTGTTCATTTTCATTATCTGTGTTAACATGGTTTTTCAGTCTTTGTGCTTTAGACAATATGCTATTTTCATTACTATAAAGTTTTATACTCTGGTAAATATATTGGGTTATGTGTGACTTGTTTTAGTTTCATTGTTTTCACTTTGATTGATGCAATTCTATATAAGCGTTCTACAGTAGTAGGGTATATGGTGCAGTATGACTTTGTCAATTAGAGGATGTGGGCTATTCTTATTGTCAAAACAAAGCTTTATTATTTTGAACTTTAGTGTTTTATTGTTCTCCTTTTTGGTAGATACGCCCGATTATGTGTGATTGTTTTAGTTTGTTGTTTTCTATTTTGTTTGATGCAATTCTGTAAAAGCATTCTAAGCTCATGCTTTGATGTTTCGGTTGTGTTGAAAGGGTTTTCATTTACTCTTTCTTTTGAGGTTTGCATTGCAGGGAGAATGTGCAAGACAGTGCGACTTATGAAGTCTCTGTTGTTCCTTATGAAAGCTTACTGCCTGCTTCTGATGGTGATTATTTGGTTCATTTTTTAGTTTATTGTTATCTTGTTATCGCCTGTTTAATTGCGACATTTTACACCT